>OX456984.1:270579743-270948927 GCA_949752695.1 Melanostoma scalare | reverse complement strand
TCTCTCTCTCTCTCTCTCTATCTCTCTCTCTCCCTCTCTCTTCAATTTTGAATAACAAAAATCTACTCCGACATTTTCTTATTCCAGATTTACTCAACTTTTTCCACATGTGTGTGCTTAAAACTGAACGCAACAAAACACGGGGGACTTCAGAGCCCATCGCACTTTTCAAGGACATAGAAGTTTATCCCCAATTCGAAATATTGTATAGATAGTGAGACAGTTCTTTTTATGACACAGCTGTTCTCTTGACTTGCCAGTTCCTCGTGAAAGGCGATACCTGTTTTTTTGATTAATGACAGTCCCCACAAAAAATTGCATCTCCGAAGAGTGCGAGTTTGGTTAATATCAGTAATACGCTCCCAGAACCGGAGTGTTCAAACGTGTTCGTGAATTAAACAGCAGCCACATTCTAGTCTGCACGACGGAGTCTTCGGGATTTGACTTTCTGCACATAGGATGAAACCCAGTGACTAAAAAGGATTCATTTTGTATGGCAAACCACTTGGTTATCATGTTAGTTTGAGATAGTTTTGAGTTAAACCAGTTTAAGTCTCAGGTGCGGACATAGCATTACTAAACACTGCAAGCTAGGTGCTTCATTTCGGCTAAAACGTTTTTCCAAAAAGGTACTGCTTGATGGGTACACAGCATTAACATTGGAAATAAGTTCTCAACAATTCGTAACTCTTTCTTTCGTTCCGCGGAGGTATGAATCTGACTTTCTGTCATATGCAAAGGAACACCCTTTATTTAAAAAAAAACAACTTGGTTTTAAGGAAAAAACAAAAGATTTCGCTTTGTTTTAAATCAACTTAGGAATTTTTGCATTTGCTTCACCAAAATCAAATAACTCAGGTGCGAACAATGCTGTCTTTTCTTTTCTCTATCTTGTCTCCTCTTTTTTTTTTCTTTTTCTCCTTTCTTGATCTTTTTCTATCTTGTTCTCTCTTTCTCCATCTACTTACTTTTCTATTGCCCTCTTCTTTCTTTTTCTTTCTCCTCGTCTTTCTCCTTTTCATCCGATTTCATTCCTTTCCTTTTTTTGTTTTACTCTCGCCATGTAGTACAGTCATTTGGTATGAAAAATAGCGGTTACCTGGAAAGTTTTCCGTGAGTTTTGAAAATTGGCAGTTTTATAGATTTTGATGTGCTCTATCCGAATTTCAACTTTGCCACCTCGTATTTTTGCAGCTCGCACCGCCATATTGGAATAATGGCGCCTAAAATTCAGGGAATATCACACCCCCAACTCGTTTTGCATATCTATCTTTTTTCTTAAAGTCAATAGTTTTGATCTACGAGCGCCGCAAAAGTGTACACCAACACACGTTTTGGTAAAAAAAAAAAAAAACTTATTTCCACACCACCCTGAGGACTCACCAAGTGGCACTGACTCGAACAAAAAGCGCCAACTCTAAACGGCCGTAAATCGGAAATTTTCAGGGGATATTCTCCAGATGTTGTTGACATTTTTTTCAACCCTATAGAAGCGACAGTGCCCTTAGGAGCCAAAAGCCATTTAACTACTTCTTAAAAAAGAAACAACTATTCCAAGATTACAAGGCAAGTTCCAATAAAAAATTTCTTTATTTTTGATCACTTCCTTTCATGATCCTTAAGACACCCAGCGGAATCCGGCAAATCGCAAATATTCCTCTTGGCATTGAAATGCAAACCATGTGGGCAAGGCGTTAAATAGCCATTTCCATCTTTACAAGTTATGAATTCATGACAACTGCTGGCACTAGGCAACAGAGTCCAGGAAGAAAAGCCCTTGCATGCTTCATTTTCCACACTCTTGTGCAGATCCTCAGTCACCTGCCCAAGACCGAGTTCCATACCAAAACTTTTCGAATTTTCGCCACTACTTCGATTATTTGCAATCGACAGATAACTAGAGTCACTCACATTGACAAAGTTACTCTCTCCAAAACTGTTCTCGGTTATGCTAATACCAGTGGTTGTATTTTCTTGTTCGAAAAACTCAAACTCATTGTTGTTTTCTTCAACTACATGAGAATAAGTCAAGTTCAATCTGACATCACCATCAAAGCACTCCGATACTTCAGCATCAATACAGGTCCTGCTGACTGGATAGAAGTGTTTGTTCTCATGACATGACTTCTCATAAGCCTTATGCTCCAGACAATCAAAATATTTGGAGCAGCTTCCCGGAACTGGGTACTTTTCCCCATCAAACATTCCTTTACAAACTGTCTCAATAAGCTCTGGTTTTCGAGTAGTAGTTTCTGGAGGCGTGACTTTAACAACACACTCCGATATGTTCGATGATATACACGACTGAGAGTAAGTATCGAAATGAAAATCTTTCCCACAAGTCCTTAATGCGGGGGTACTACTTATGCAGAAAAAGTATTCACTGCAGTTGGTTCTCGAAGGAACTAAGGATCCAATTGCCTTACCCAGGCAAATATACGTTGGAAATTCTGTTACATTCGATGCAACTTCTAAATTACTCACAATTGACGGTTGTTCTTGAACACAATCAGACAATGAGGCTTCAGTACAATTTTTTGTTTGTGAGTCGAAGTATAAACCCTCTTTGCACTCTTTCAAAATTGCTTTTCCATTTTTGCACAGATAGAACTGAGTACACTCTTCAAACACTGGAAGGAGATCATCGACTAGAGTGTCGATACATTGTGCTAGCTGTTTGGTCTTAATCGACCTTGCAGAGCATGATCCAAAAAGAATCAAGAAACCAATGAAGACTGAAAGAAAACGAGAGTAAGTTTGAGAGCTATCTTTAGGTAAAGGCTTACCTTTCATGGCTGAGATATGATTTTGTAGTAAATTAACATTAGACCCTGATGGCCTGGTGAGCAATTCATTTTTGACGTTAAACTCTTTTGGTTTTAGCTGAAATGTTTTTATAGAACGGAGTTGTAGAACAGTTCCGACAGAACACAAAACAATATCAGTGTTACGCATCAACAACATGCACCAAGAGGTTGTTAGGAATTTTGTTTTCCTTTTTTTTTCTTGTTAAAAGAAGGTTAAGTTTAAGATAACGGAAATCGAACAGATAGAGCAACAAGAAAAGGGCGCTACCAGCACTTGTTTAAGATAAGATAGGTACTTAGTAAACTGAATGATGTCAAAATTTGTAATTGGACATGAGTCATCTGACGAAGGTCAAGCACTATCGCTGTTATAGATTGAAAAAACATTGTTTTTAGATACATGATTACCACAGTCGACAGAGAAAAGATTAAAATTAAATTAAAAATTGGAAGAGAGAATACAGCGACGATTTTATTCTAAGAGCCGGTTAGTGGATCCTTTCTAAAAAGGAAAAAGGAATTACGTTCTGCTGATGCTTATGTGACGTGGTAGTGACTTGGCCGAGAGGCGTTCAAGGCTCGAGTCCCAAAAACATATAAATGTTTTTCCACGGTAATTTCATGACATGAAGAGAGCGTTCTAGGTTAGGTTAGGTTAGGTGGAAGTGGCTGTCAGTCAATGAGTACATAGCCTGACACACTTAGGCCGCAAGGGCCCATTGTGATACCACAGAGATCAGCAAGTTAATCACCTACTGATCTCAGAAACCCGATGTATAAGATTAACGAGTTGATCACTTATTAATCTTCCATTACGGGACTAGCCGGTTAATCACCTGCTAGTCGAACCACGTGGAACTTTTAATGTATTTCGAAAGACTTTTAGGGTCTATGTAAGCTAGGTCGCTAGTATCATCGAAGAAGAATTCACCGAGATGAGTTTTCCTCCTATGAAGTAGTGCAGGGCATGAGCAAAGAAGGTGTTGAACGGTTTCTTCCTCCTCCTCGTCCATGCAGCTTCTGCAGAAATCATTGGAAAACACACCAAGTCTTTTGGCGTGTCTCCCTATTAGACAGTGTCCCGTAAGAACACCTATGGTAGAACCTAGATACAGACGGTTCAGGGCCAACAAACTCTTCGAGCGTTTTGAGTCTACAAAAGGCCAAACTTTTTTGGTTGCAAGGCAGTTGTTACTCTCAGTCCATCTAGTGTTTGTTATCCTTGAAGCGTCTTGTCTAAGTAGGAGTTTACATGTAGCGATAGGTACACCTATGTTGTTCCATTCTGAGCGTAGGGAAGTGGTCGTGCCCTTTTTGGCTAGTTCGTCTGCCATACAGTTGCCTGGTATGTCCTTGTGCCCTGGCACCCATGAAAGGTGAATGTTGAACTGATTTGACATCTCATTCAGAGACATCTGACAATTTTGGACCGTGATGGATTTTGTAGAGACAGAGGCAAGAGATTTAAGGGCAGCTTGGCTGTCTGAGAAGATCCGAATATCCGTGGAGGATATGACGTTTTCTTTGAGCCAAGACAGCACCTCCTTAATCGCCAGAATTTCCGCTTGGAACACACTACAATGATCGGGTAGGCGGAAGAAAAGACTGAGATTCAGTTTTTCTGAGTAGATTCCACTTCCCACACCTTCGCTGGTTTTTGAACCATCGGTGTAGAAGTGTATTGCTTCATTTTCCAAAAGAGCGCCATTTTCCCAAGCTTCTCTTGAAGGTATGGTTACTTGGAAATTGTTGTCAAACACCAACTTGGGGGTGGTGTAGTCGGATCGATTCGGTAAGAATCTAAAGTTATCTAGAATGGTAGTGTGGCCGATTTGATTATTGGTCCACTGTGATGTAGCTCTGAATCGAGTAGCTGAGCTAGCTGCGACTTGTTTGCTGAAGATATCTAGGGGTGTGAGATCTAGTAGTACATTGAGGGCGTCCGATGGGGTTGTCCTCAGTGCACCACTAATACACAGACTAGCCGTTCTTTGAACTTTGGCCAGCTTGATGTAGTTAATCATCTTGTCTAGTGCTGCCCACCAGACTATCACCCCGTATGTGAGTATCGGTCTAATTACCGAGGTAAACAGCCAATGGGTGATTTGGAGGGAGAAACCCCATTTCCCGCCAATGGCTTTTTTACAGGAGAAGAGTGCAACGTTGGCTTTATTTACTCTTTCCTCAATATTGGTTTTCCAGGTCAGTTTTTTGTCAAAAATGAGACCTAGATATTTAGCCTGATTTGACAGTGTGAGAGTTACCCCTTTAATAGTTGGGGGTCTGAAGTCCGGAATTTTGTATTTCCTCGTAAAGAGAACTAATTCCGTTTTGTGTGGATTGATGTTCAGACCACAATCTGCAGCCCAATTGTTAAGCTTGTTGAGTGCTGTTTGTAGCAGCTCAGCTAGGGTTTGTGGGTGCTTGCCTGAAACGGCAATTGCTACATCATCGGCATAGGCTATAGTTTTGAAACCTTCGTCCTCTAGGTCGATTAACAATTTGTTAACGACCAGTGCCCTATTTCACCAACTCACAAATTTGTAATTACAAGCGTTTTTTAACAAAGTTTGTGGGTTTTTGTAAAAATATTGTTTCACCAAACTTTGTTAATTACAATATTGCAGTTGTATTTTACAAAAGGAAATTTGTGGAAAAATTTCCTTTTCGGTTTTACCAATACAAAATTAAAGTTGTACTTTACAAGTAACAAACTTGTTTATATAACACTAATTTGTGAGTTTTCATTTCACCAAAGAAAATAGACTTACAAAATTTGTTAGGTTTGTAAGAATATTCTACAGGTGAAGGTAGACGTGTAATTTTTGTTACAAATTTGTAATTCCTTACTTTCATTACAAAAATGTCTTTGCGACGAAGGCATAGAGTAGCAATAACAGCCAAAGTGATGATATTTTGATAGTGAAAAAAGAAATTATCGGCCGCGTATAAATTATGATATATTTAAGTTATTTCATTTTAATGAAAAATTTCGTATGAGTCGATATAAAGCAGAGGATATAATTTCAATTATTGGACCGCAAAAAACCACTCGAGTGATTTCTAAGTCAACAGTTTGCGGATGCGTACATAGAGTTTGCACCGCAGTCGTCAGTTTAATATTCGAAAACATAATATGCTGGCCTAACGAACAGCAATATTTCCAGTCTTTATTGATGATTGAGACTGCAAAAAATTAAGAATGTTTTTCCATTCTCTTACTTTGTCTGAATGTATCAAGTAATCGGAAAACGTTCCGAACAATATATCTTTTTTATCTCTGATCAAAGAGGCTGCAAATATTATATATTCCTTGTTAGTTTTGATATCTACGCAGCACAACGTTCAACAATATTGTGAAAAAACTGTTATAAATAACAAGTTATTTTTGATGCCGGTGCAACAGGAATTTTGATCACTTGTGACCTACAATTCATTTTTCTACAGCTTTATTAAAATCAATCACAAGTTTGTGAAATAAGATCTTGCAATTGGTGAAACAAGAAACGGGTTTACAAATTTGTAATAGTAGATTACAACTACAAATTTGTGGTTGTAACTTTCATTTTGGTGAAATAGGGCACTGGTGTTGACGTTTGAGTTTCTTACAATCTGTTCAAGTATGATGTTGAAGCAATCGCATGACAGTTAGTCGCCTTGCCTAAAGCCTTTTTCGAAATCAAAGGCCTCGGTGAGTTCTTTACCGACCTTGACGGAACAGCGTGATTTTCCAAGGTCATCCTGCATAGTCGTACGAGTTTTGCAGGGATGCCGAAACTAGACATGGCTATATATACAGCTCGTCTCTGTAAATACTGTCATAAGCGGCCTTGAAATCGATAAAGAGATGGTGAATATCGATATTATGTTCTTGGGCTTTTTCCAAGATCTACCGTAATGTGAAAATTTGGTCTATTGTGGACTTCTCTGGTCTAAAACCACATTGATAAGGACCTATCAAGTCGTTGACGTGGGGTTTCAGACGTTGACATATTACAGCAGACAAGATCTTATAAGCGACGTTAAGGAGGCTTATCCCTCTATAATTGGCGCAATTGTGAGGGTCTCCCTTCTTTAGGATCGGGCATACGATACTGAGGTTCCATTCATCGGGCATGCTTTCTTCCGACCATATCATGCAGATCAGCTGGTGCATGCTCCTTTCAAACTGGTCTCCAGCTGCCTTGAAAAGTTCGGCATCAAGGCCATCTGCACCTGCAGTCTTATTTGATTTGAGTTTGCATATGGCAAGCTAACTTCTAAATCTGGATCGGCAGGACGGCATTCTTGATCATCGTCCAAGCTGAATGGGGCAATCTGCCTGACAGCGGAATTTGTGTCCTCATCGCCGTTAAGCAGTCTGCAGAAATGATCTTTCCAGATCCTCAGTAGTGACTGTGACTCTATAACTATGTTTCCCTGCTGGTCTTTACAGGCTTGAGTTCGGGGTTTGCCACACTGGCAGGATCTTTTTACCTTTTGGTAAAACTTCCAAATCTCGTTCCTGTCATGGCACCTCTCTATTTCCTCAAACGAGCGCTTCTCATGCTGCTTCTTTTTCTTTTTGAGAAGTCGGTGTTCTTCCCTTCTTCTCTCCTTGTAAATCTCGTTATACTGATCGTAAGCAGTCCTTGTTCGTGTTTGCATAAGCATTTGTCGTGCTCTTTGTTTGGCTGCATTTGCCTGCCTGCATTCTTCATCGAACCATGGGTTTCGTTTTGGTGGCCGAGTGAAACCCAGAACCTCAGAGGCAGCGGTTCTGATGGCTTCTTGGCATTGCTGCCACTGGTCTTCAATGTTTAATGCTGGCGGCATGGGATTCAAGGATAATTGAAGGGACACTCGATTGAAAAAGGCATTGGCAATCTCTTGCGATTGTAGCTTTCCGACGTCATATCTCTTCACAGCGTTAGTTCGCGCTGGTCGTGAACAAGATATCCTCATTCGTACCTTGGCTACAACAAGGTAGTGGTCCGAGTCAAAGTTGGCCCCTCGGAAAGTTCGGACATCTAGAACACTGGAAGAGTGCCGTGCGTCGATCGCAACATGGTCAATTTGATTGACGGTTAATTGATCTGGGGATCGTCATGTACCTTTATGAATTTTGAGATGCGGGAAGCGCGTACTACTTACAACAAGATTCAGCCCCGCAGCAAAATCGATTAGCCTCAGTCCGTTTTCGGAGGTTTTGTCATGGAGGCTATGCTTACCGATTGTGTTTCCAAAGATGTCCTCCTTCCCTAGCTTTGCGTTAAAATCGCCAAGAACGATTTTCACGTCGTGTCTAGGGCACTGCTCATACGTTTCTTCGAGGAGCTCGTAGAAACAGTCTTTGGAATCGTCGTCTTTCTCTTCTGTGGGGGCGTGGGCGCATATAAGGCTAATGTTGGCGAATTTAGCCTTGATGCGGATGGTCATTATACGCTCATTGACTGGATTTTGGCTAATCACCTTATCCCTGATTCTTCCTCTAACGACAAATCCGCACCCAAATAAGCGTTGTTTCTTTTGTCTGTAGCAGTCGCCATAGTAGATGTCACAGTTTTTCATCTTCTTTATGCCCGGTCCACTCCATCGCACTTCTTGGATGGCGGTTATGTCTGCTTTGCAGCAGTCCAGGGCGTCCGATAATTCTCCAGCTGCACCTAGTCCGTTAAGAGACCTTACGTTCCACGTGCAGATCCGGAGGTCATTGTCCTTTTTTCGTTTGCTTGGGTCGTCAACTTTGAAATCATTATCGTTATCCGAGGCTTTTGGTTGTTTCGGAACCATATTTTTTTCCGTGGTTGGGTAGTTAACCCTACGCACAACCCCCAACCTGGAGGGCCAGGTCCTTTTGGATCCCTTCGGACACAAAGGGCTGGAATATCCAGTGTCAGTACCCTGCTGCAGGGGTGTGAGTGCTGCCGTTGGCTCACCAGGAGCTCATCCGCCACCATCTCTACTTCAATAGCCTGTCCTAGTATTGAAAGACCCCGAAAGACCTTTAAACCAAATATGTTGGAGTAGCTCCTTCAGGGGTTTCTGCTTTTATGGCTGCTGAAGTCCACCGTTGATTCTGTCCTTCGAATTCATTCGCTGGAACATTTACACGAAAGCTCTCGTAGACCACTGAGATTCGTGCAGTCAGTCATAGTTCGCAGAGCAATTATAGTGTTGATCGATCACAATTCTTTTGTTCCGGATTCCCTTGTCAACACCCGCACTTACTAGTTTAGCAGGTCAGCTCTGGACGGAGCATCCCAGGTCCCAGTGGATACAGCTTGGAGGTATAGTAAGCACAATTGACGTGTACTATAAGTTACAGCATCTGGGCGCCGCTAAGTTGGCACCAGTCAGAGCCTACCCGAATAGTACAACGCCCATCCACCACAACAAATTGTACTGGACAAAATATTTAAATAATTTTCAAAGTAGATATTTGAGAATATCTACTTTTTCGTTCAGAAAAGCATCAAACCGCGGTTTTTTTTTGTATAACGAATAGTTTTATACTTTCTTTGCTGTATAACATGATTTTGTCTAATTTTAACTTCTACTCTTATTGTTTCATGGTCTGATATTTTATCCTCTGCGTTTATATTCACTTTGACTTGAGACTTTAAATCACTGTTTGTAACAACATAATCGATTAAAGTAGACAAAAATTCGGTTATTCTCGTAGGTTGATTCACTAATTGCGTAAGATTTTCTCAAGGCTTTCAAATAGACATTGGTTTCGGAGTTTACCTCTTGAAACAGGAAATAGCCGCAGGGGGCTAAATCTGGAGAATATACTGGTTCAGCAGTTCTGACGTTCTGAGCCCAATCTATGAATTTTTACCATGGTTTGGCCACATGGTTGCATTTGCGAGTGTGAGCATTCGCGGCGTACGTCACCGGGAAAGCTTTTCCACATCCAAATATTTATGTAAAATGTAATGCATCCGCTCAGTGCGATTCCTAGTCTTAGCCACCTAACGAACTTTCATACTCCGATCATCCAATATTAATCTAAGATTTCTTTTTGGCGAACTGGACGGGCGGCATCACTTGTGCTGATAAGACCACAGCGGAGCTCCCAATTTTTAACCATGAAAATTGATGGTGCAGATACTTAGTACTTACGAGTATCAAGCATTTCCTTGATGTTTTACAAGCGGATGGAAAAGATGAAGTGATCATAATATGATTGAAGAGTTGGGGATGGATAAGAGCATTGGTCAGAGGAATATCATCTTCTCCTGCCACCTCTGATTTCAAAGCTCCAAAAGTTAACACTTTAACTTGACAGGCAACTTAAGGAGCTACAGTCACTTAATTTTATTTTCAACATAAAGTAAACCAAAGATATGTACACACTTCCTAAATATAAAATTTGTATCTTATCTCTGCTATGGTTAGCAAAAGTTATGATACTGTCCTACGGCCTATTTCCAAAGGGGTCAACTGATTTTGATGAGATCAGTCAGGAGCAATCAAAAAGACTTTTCAAAAATGAAATTTGGTAAAAAATTTTGATGTGAACAGTTGAGTTGATTTCAAATCATTTAAGACCCCAGCAAGGCAATCGAAGTCCATGGGTTCGCCCGTTATTGTGGTCCTGCAATCGACAAACACATTTCAAACATCATATTTGAGTGCTCTTTCCTGGGAAAACGATGACGGAGCCAACATTTCTTTGGCACCATTGCTTTGTATCAAGTTAACAAAATTAATAAGAAGCTATAACACTAAAACAAATTGTATAAACTAACATCACCCAAGTCACTGTTTTCTGTTAAAAGAAAGATGACATTCTGTAGATAGCAATTGAAGAACAGAGCGATTTCAATCTTATCAACGTCATGTTATTGCTTCTCCATGGGCTTCTGAACATTTTTTGTAGGTCCTCCTTCCACGACAGAATTTTAATTATTCTAAGTTCACTTCATTGTTCTGTGACTACTTTCAGAATTAAGATTGGTAGTGATATTGAAAGACAAGCATTTGATTGCAAATAACAAACTCAAAAATAATTTCATATAAATACTTCTGACATAACTCGAAAGTGTCAGAGTAGAGAGGTTCAATTTTAAGAAGCAATAATACACAACTATGAAAGGTTTGTTAATTTCAGATCATAATTTTAACAGAGGCACAAAGAACTAAATTTTGTCATTGCAGGTTTCAAAGTTTTGACGGTGATTTGTGCCCTTGTGAGCCTTGTAGCAGCTAACACTGGAAAGGTGAGTCCATAGAGCACTTATTTTGTCGGAAGGTAGTCACATTTTTTTTTTGTAAGATATCAACAAAGTCCAACAACGACCCGTGCAATGGACTGGATGATGGTGTGTTCTTCCCGGTTGCTGGAGACTGTACCAAATTTCTTCTCTGCTATGGTGGTGTAGCTATCGAGCAAGACTGTGGCAAATACCACTTCAACCCAAAACTTCATATCTGCGAGCATCCAGATAAAGCAGGTTGCCAGTCAACTCTGTTCTTAACTACTTCAGCTCCAACTAAAAGCGTTTGTTCGGGATACAGAGATGGTACGATGCTTCCAGTTGCTGGAAGTAGTTCTAAGTACTATATTTGTATGTCAGAAAAGGCTTTCCTTGAAGATTGCGGATCACTTATGTTCCATCCAGCGATGATGCAGTGTATTCCACAATCACAAAATACCAGACCAACACCACCAACCCCGCCATGTTATGCTGTGGCAAATGGAATAAGTCTTCCGGTTTCTGGAAACCCAAGACAATACTACTATTGCTTGAACAATAAGGCTTTTCTGAAGGATTGCGGTAATTTGTACTTTGTTGCTAAGTACTCCGCCTGTGCCAGGTTACCGGAGAATGAGTCGCAATCTTCGTATACCAGCGTGAAGCCTTTTGTTCCTTCAATCAATAAGAAATCTGAGGTCACAGCTTGCTACGGAAAACCAAATGGAGTCAGCATTGCCGTTGCTGGAAACCAACGACAATTCTACTACTGTCTGGACAACAAAGCCTTCCTAAAGGATTGCGGCAATTTGTTTTACGTCGCTAAGTATTCAGCTTGTGGCATGTTCCCTGACAATGAGTCACAAACTGTTGCTAACAATATTCAGCCTGCTATCCCTTCAACAAATCACGAAGCAGCAGTAACGGTTTGCTATGGAAAACCTAATGGAGTTAGTATAGCTGTGGCTGGAAACAAAAGGCAGTACTACTACTGCTTGAACAACAAGGCTTTCCTGAAGGACTGTGGTAATCTGTTTTTCGTCGCTAAATATTCAGCCTGTGCCATGCTCCCTGACAATGAGTCACAAACTGTTGCTAATAATGTTCAGCCTGTTGTCCCCTCAATAAATCAGGAAGCTTCAGTGACGGTTTGCTATGGAAAACCAAATGGAGTCAGCATTGCCGTTGCTGGAAACAAACGCCAATTCTACTACTGTCTGTTCAACAAGGCTTACCTAAAGGACTGTGGCAATTTGTTTTACGTCGCTAAGTATTCAGCTTGTGGCATGTTCCCTGACAATGAGTCACAAACTGTTGCTAACAATATTCAGCCTGCTATCCCTTCAACAAATCACGAAGCAGCAGTAACGGTTTGCTATGGAAAACCAAATGGAGTCAGTATAGCTGTGGCTGGAAACAAAAGACAGTACTACTACTGCCTGAACAACAAGGCTTTCCTGAAGGACTGTGGTAACCTGTTTTTCGTCGCTAAATATTCAGCATGTGCCATGTTCCCTGACAATGAGTCACAAACTGTTGCTAATAATGTTCAGCCTGTTGTCCCCTCAATAAATCAGGAAGCTGCAGTGACGGTTTGCTATGGAAAACCAAATGGAGTCAGCATTGCCGTTGCTGGAAACAAACGACAATTCTACTACTGTCTGTTCAACAAGGCTTACCTAAAGGACTGTGGTAATTTGTTTTACGTCGCTAAGTATTCAGCCTGTGGCATGTTCCCTGACAATGACTCACAAACTGTCCCCTCAATCAAAAAAGAAGCTGAATTAACAGTTTGCTATGGAAAACCAAGTGGAACAAGTATTCCCGTTGCTGGAAACCAAAGACAATACTACTACTGCATGAATAACAAGGCCTTCCTCAAGGACTGCGGTCATCTGTTTTTCGCTTCGAAGTACTCAGCCTGTGCCACAACACCTGATTCAAAGGAAATTGGCTTCCCCGTCGAGGAAATAACAATGACCGATAGCTTCGACGAAATTGCACGTCGAGAATGCAAGAACCAAGCTTTTGGCGCTAGAGTCGCATTTCCAGGCACCTGTTCGTGGTACATCATCTGCACTTATAATGGTGGATTCTTGAAATCCTGCAGCTATAGGGAATTCAACACAAAGACATCCTCCTGTGATTCACCCGAGAATGTCCGTTGCAATGCTCATGTCGATAAAGAGGATGATAAGACTACCAAAAACTACATCATTCCAACAACGGCCACTCCCATCGACACTTTGGCTGCACGCATCTGCAAAAACGAGGAGGATGGTACCTTCAAGGCCGCCCCTGGGCAATGTTCCGATTTCTACTTTTGTTTGCAAAAAAAAGGCTACCGCAAATCATGCGGTCCTAATCGCCACTTTGACTCAAAATCAGTTACTTGCATTGATTCCAAAGAATCTACCTGTGTTGACATTTGGCCAATAGCTCCAAGAGCTTTCAGTCCAAGAGCTGCCAGTTGTGCCAATCAGGAAATCGGAACTTTAGTAAGCAGCGATACCGACTGTAGCAAATTCTACATTTGCGATAACCAGGGTCCAGTCGAGCTTGACTGCCCCGCAGGACTTCATTTCAGTGCAAAGGAAAAGCTTTGCGATTGGCCCGTCAATGCAGAATGTTCTTTAAAGAAATAAATTTAATTTAAAAAAAAAAATTATTGCAAATCAATAAAAAAAAATCGCTCACTGTTGGGCATTGAATCGAAAATATTTGTTTAATTGAAGAATTGGACACAGTGAAGACATGTTTGAGTTTTAATATGAAAAATGTAAGCAAATCACCACGTCTTGAACAGTTGTAGAATCAATTGTGAGGTATACAGGCTCTCTATGAAGTTCTTCGACGAGCTACGTGTCGCTGTGTGAATGAGTCCGAATTGAAAATGCGGTTTTCGACGTATCCCAATAGAGTGAAGCAGATAAATGGATAAGATAATTGAGATCCTTTTAGGATATAAGAGTTCAAAATGTTAAAAAAAAGAGTTACTATCGGCATAGCATGCACACGTTTCCACGCCATCTTTGTGGTGCTGCAATTCTGTCTGTAAATAAATGGATCTACAGCTTGAATCGCTTGACCGATTTTCTACAAAACTCTCAGTTAGCGTCTTTAGGGCACTCTACATAGGGGATTTTGGAATTTAGTCTCAACGTTTCGAATTAACCAGTAACTGCCATACAACCTATATGATAATTCTTATTTTTCTAGAGAACCAATCTAACGATTTTGACAAATTTAAATTTGAGAAATTATATCTTAGTTGTTTTTCTTACGATATTAAACATTATTTTGGAAAAGTCTAAAACGGTACCTTACAAGGTACGGTTTTTTCAAACCGGCTTTCTCATTAATGCTGACAAGACTTTGAAGAAATTTTACATTTTGAAAGCCTAAGATTGTTTAAAAAAGATTGCGTATCAACAACATTTGGAAAATTATAATTTTTGATATTTTTATTAATTTAAAAAAAAAGTTAAAATTTTTCTGAAACGCAGTCTTTGATGTTTTTTAAACTTTTTGTCTAGATTAATTATGGTAAGATCTTAAAACTTGCATTTTTGATTTTCAGAAGACTTGTTTTTAAGAAAAGTGAAAAACAAAAAACTGGTCCAACAATTTTGATTACATATATGTATTATTGTAGGGTAAACTGGGGCACATTTGATGTTGGGGCACATTTGACTTTGCGAGTTTTGGTGTGAACGCAGCCTTTAAGAAGAAAAGTTGGGATAGTGAACGAAGTCGTATTTAATGGAAAGCAACGTAATTAACTTTGACAGTTTTGCTTTACCTCTTTTCAGTGCAACACGTGTTTTAGTGCTTTTTAGAAATTCGATGTAATTTTTGACCACCAGTAAGCAAGCATTTTGGGAACTTAGTGAAAGAGTTTTTTTTATTGTGAAACAATATTATGATAGCACTATTCAATTTAATTATATAAATTAGAGTCAGTTTTGTGAAAGAGTAACATTGAGTCTTAAAAAAAAGGTTGTAAGGAGCTATTGGGGCACATTTGACTATTGCAGATGGGGTACATTTAACTCCTGTTGGGGGTATATTTGACAAAATTTATATTGTCAACTTTCTTCGTAAATCATCATTATCGGGTTATGTTTTTACCAAACCAGCCGTTGAAGACATTTCTTTGACTTTGAGAAGTGAAATCAACTACAAACTACCAACAACCGCGAACCCAACCTCGACTTCTCGATGTCGCCAAAAACATTGATTTGACGTAAATTACAATCACATTAAAGAAATTATTTAAAAAATATTCATTCCCATTATTTTTACATCAACAAGGTGCTTTTAAATGGACTGATAGTTTTTATGTATGCGAATAAAGTTATTTATGTTTTTTTTTTTCTTTTAATTACAAATGAAAATGAATTCCTATTTATATTTTTCTATATCATTTAATAAATTGTTAAAGTGACTTTTCTTTCCATTCAAACACCAAAAAGACAACATTTGGTGATTGGGCTTAAAGTGGTATTGTCAAATGTTCCCATTGCAAAGTCAATGGTGCCCTGTCTCCGGGACACTTTTGACAAAATGACTTTTTTACAAAATATATTTTAAAAAATTATTACAATTTTAGAAAAGGAAAATGTGAAAGCCATTCGTATCCCAAACATTCAATGTATCAAACACAAAAAAATTACCGAAATTTATCAATAGTTTTCAAAAATACAGACCCTTAAAATTTAGTATCAAATTTGCCCCAGTTTCCCCTATATACAGTGGTGGCCACACAATTAGAAACGGCACCCATATAGTAATATAAGTATGCATAACTTTCTTAAAAGACATTTCTTCAGGTTGAAAAGAGGTTTAATTTGTAGCCCATGAATAAGAGTACAAATTAAATAATTAATACTAGAAAAAAGCTAGACAATATCAAATCCAAAAAAAATAAACATGCACATAACTCCAATTTTGTGTGGCCATACAATTAGAAACAGAACATAATAAATGGTATTTCATTAAAAATCTTCAGTTTAACAAAGAGTGGGTATTTATATTTTGTAGGGAATCCATTTCTTTGTATAAAAGCAGCCAATCATCTTTCCATACTTTCAACCAAAGCGCGGCATCTTGATGGTGCTATACCGTCCCAGACCTCCTTAATGTTTTTGAAAAGCTCGTCCGAATCTTTAGATTTTTTGGACTTTAATCCTCTCTCGACGTATTGTATTGTATTGTATTTTATTTTATTCATCCATCAACTTAAAAATATATAATGATACAATTTGAGAATAAGATATGAATAATAGTGTACATTCTTTAACTAGGAAGTTAGTGGTGAATGACACATCTAATTTAAAATTCATTGATAACTGATGTGGGGTGACAATCAGTTTAACTTAAAAAAAAAGCAAAAATCGAATAATAATAATTAATAAAAATAGAAAAAGAAAAGCATGCAACATCAATTGTAGAAAACTAAACAATTCTTTAGTATATTTTTTATAACAATATATTAACATAGATTTCAGTGTTTGTTGTTTATTTTATTTATACTATATAAATGATTCAATTTCATTAAAACTCAAAGTAAATAATCAATCTTTTATCATTTTGTTATAAGTGGAAAATTGAAGGGTCTCTCTTATTAATAAGGGCAATTTATTGAAAATATAAGGAGCTGTATATGTGTAAAAATGAGTGAAATGTGTTTTATAAGCAAAATGTACATTAACTAAGCTCATATTGTTTATACGTAGATTATACATTTGATAGCTTCTGCTAGGAATATTTCCACTTTGTTTGAAAAATTCTCTTAAGACTTTGAAAACATATAAATGTCTCATTGGTAGAATTTGCAGTTCCTTAAATAAAATCCAACTTTCAGCCAACCTTGTTTTATTTAAAATAATTCTTATCAAATGCTTCTGTGCTATCAATAGAGGCAGAAAACTATTAGCATACGAACCACCCCAACTAGTTATACCGTATTGCAGCTTCGAATTTGCAAGACCATAATAAATCATTTTTAGAAGTTTTTGGGAGCAAAAAGGTTTCAGTAAATACATTTTTCGTGTGACCGAGAACATGTAAGTTTTGATCATTTGAATGTGATCTTTCCAGTTCAGGTTGTAGTCAATTACTACTCCCAAGTACTTAAACTGTTGAACTGTTTCAATTTTAAAGCAATTATCTGAACATTGAAAGTTTGGTTCAAAATTACTTATGCCACACTTGTGAATAGGTAAAGGAAACTTTTTACAGTCATGGGAATGGAAACGCAAATTGAAGTCATAGACACTACTTCCTGATAATTCAAAACACATCAGTTTTGTTTTTTCACTTATAATTAATTTGTGATAAATGAACCAACTCCTTAAGATTTCAATATCTTTTTCAATACTTGAAATACTTTCAAAAACAGTACCTGATGAGTATGTCAACACTATGTCGTCAGCAAAAGCAGTCGAAATACCATTTAACTTAATTTTGAAAATGGAGTTTATGTAAATCAAGAAAAACAAAGGGCCAAGCACAGATCCCTGAGGAACACCACTCTTAAGCAGCCTTGATTCACTAAATATTCCATTATTGTTGACTCTTTGTTTTCTATTTTTTAAATAAGAAGTGAGCAAAACGAAAAAACTACCGCGAAAACCTGCATTATAAAGTTTTGTAAGCAGAAGATCGTGATTGACTAGATCGAAGGCTTTGGTCATATCTAAAAACAAACCCAAAGTTGTTTTGTTGCCATTTAAACTTCCATAAAGTTGACTGCACACCTTTAAAATAGCATCTTCTGTAGACAAACCTGCTCTAAAACCAAATTGATTGTTACAGAAAAAATTATACTTTTCCAAGAAGGACAAAATACGAACCTTGAGTAGTTTTTCAAAGATTTTGGAAAAAGTTGAAAGCAGTGATATGGGCCTAAAATTAGACATAAGTTTTCTATTTCCTTTTTTAAAAAACGGTATTACTTCAGCACATTTGAGATGATCTGGGAAGCAACCTGATTCAACACATTTGTTGAAAATGAACGATAGTACATCGACAACATACCAAGCAACATTTTTTAATAAGTGGCCAGACACACCATCACTAGTACATGAGTTCTTATTTTTTAAGGACATAATAACCTTGAAGACTTCTCTTGGTGTTATTACATCAAAAACAAAACTATTTGGTAGTATATCATCCAATTCCAATAAGATAGTTGTTCATCCAAGGTTTAAGATGTTTCATTTTACCAGATTGCTTTTTTTGGAAAGTACTTGAAGCGATGTGCTTTTTAAAAATGTTCAAAAATAAGTCAAATGCAAAAGAGGGATTGTTTTCAGAATAAACTTGGTCCCAGCATTCGAAAGTCAAGAACTCTTTTAATAATTTATAGTTGATACAATATTTATTAGCTGAATCAACGATTTTATTATTTGAAAAACTGTTATCAGAAAGGAAATTTAATGCAGTCATTTTATGATCAGTAATTTTCAAATCATAAACTCTTCCATTAAAAACTTTGCTATTATTTCTATGAGATCTTAAAAAAATGTGATCTATACAACTCATAGTAGAACACGTCACGCGGGTAGGTTCGTTTACTAAGCTTTTAAGACCATATGAAGCCATAGTGAATAAATAGCTTTCGGAATCTTTGTCAATTTTGTTGAGAATATCAATATTGATGTCTCCTAAAACAATTAAGTTTTTTGCTAGGTTCATATTTAGGACATTGCTTAATTCTCCAATGAAAACATTCTTAGGAAAATCATGAAGTCTATAAATGCACAGCAAAGTATAGTCGATGTTCTCAAAAACAAAAGATAATTTAAGTACATCAGCGCTTGATAGTTTAAGACACGAGTAATCACACAAATAACCACTTTTCACATAGACAGCTACACCTCCAGCTGGATACGACTCATTACAATTTGCAAAAAGAGTGTAACCCTGTATATTATATAATTCTACCTCATTTTTGAAGATCCAAATTTCACTTAAAACAATTACAACGGGTAGATTGGTAAGATGCGCTAAAAAAATCGAAAAATTTTTTCTCATGCTACGTATATTCTGGTGTAAACAAAAACAATAATCTACATAAGGAATAAGATCAACTGGGTAATTACATACAGAAACATTAGAAGGTGAATTATGTAGTTCTAGCTATATTCATAATTTAGAAAAATCTGCAGTACAATTTATTCTTACATGATTGTCACCCTCATCTTTCCGCATGTATACAGTCCCATTCCTCGTCCAAACGTATTTGTATTTCTTGTTTATTTTCATTGTTGTTGCAGTTTTAAATAGTTTCCTAGTTTCATACGACAAGCTTTCGTTGACAAACATCTTCTCCACAGTTGCATCAGGGTTGAGTAATCTTGTTGATAACGGCTCTCTTTTCACTCTCTTCGCTTTCATTATTTTTTCCTTGCATATATTCGATGTTAATTTTACACAAAGAACATTTTTCGTGGCTGGATTACCATTGTTTGTTGCATTTGATAATTTAATTCTCTTAACATAACACTGGTCTATGTCTCTCTCTTGCACATTTAAGTTCAAACCTTCACGAAACACCTTAAGAGCAGCATCAGTGAAAGGCATGTCGGGATTGATGGTAGGAACGTTAAATATTTCAATGCTGTTAGAAAGCAGTTGTTGCTCGAGGTTATTCACCTTTGCCTCTCCAGAAATTTGATTTTTTTCTCGCACTCATCATTTTTAGCAATAAGTGTATTGAATTGCTTTGTTTGGTATGCTTCTATTGAACTGATTTTTTCGTATATCATTTCCAGTGTTACAGAAGTACTAGGTAGGCTGGTGGCAGATGAAAATGCATTTGATGATCGATGACCTGGTTGAGGTGTAGTAGAAGGTGGTTCTGGCGCTGACAGTGGTGGTGGTGGTGCAGTTGTTGGTGGCAATGAAGACGACGTAGGCGTAGGTGGTTGGATTAGATGGTAAGTGCAGTTGGATGGTAAAGAGAAAGAATCTCTACGTTGACTTGCACATTTTTTGCATCTCCAAATTGACTTGCTTTTATTTAAGTAGTCGAGATCTACGGCAGTCATCTTGACACAATTACCATGAAAAATGATTCCACAGTCTCCACACGTAACTTTAATTTCAGTTCTTGTAATTTTAGATTTACAAATGGAACAAGACATTTTGATAGTAATTAATTATTATTCAATAAACAAACTAAAGCTCTTTACGCAAGTGTACCCCACAACGACTCAGTAAGAACTGCCATAAGTTCTCAATCGGATTCAGGTCCGGACTTTGCGCGGGTCAATCCAAAACACTGGTTTTTGTACCCGCAAACCACCGTTTTACAAGTATGCAGTATGTTTTGGGTCGTCGTCCTGCTGAAAAACATAGCTGATGGGCATGTGTGGGAATGAAAAAGGCTCTATGACATTCTCCAGTATGCCTTTATAAACGTGTTGATAGACCGGTTCAAAAAAAGTGACTTTTTTCTTTTTCTCAATGCACATCGATTTTTACCTTCGAGTAGGTGTAAAAACAAGCCTGTTAAGATTTGAGCTCGAAAAATTAATATTTAGAAGTCGCTCATCGCAGATTTCCATTTCCCATACAAAATGTATGGGGAAAAAAACATATAATTTTTGGAGTTTTATATTTCGGTCTAGAAGCAAAGTGCTGAGATGAGCGATACATATTCTTATAGAAAATTTGTTGTTCTACAAAAAAAGTTTCTTATCATTTTTCGACAAATTCACTCCTTCAAAAGTTATTCAAGGTTAAAGTTTGAACAAAAAATTTTTTTTCTTGATTTCTGACAAAATGTTAAAATTTAACACTTAAAATCATAAAATCATTCGCTTATGACACATATTTTTATGGAACATTAATTGTTCTACAAAAAAGGTGTTTTATTATTTTTCGACAAATTCACTCCTTCAAAAGTTATTCAAGGTTAATTAAATAATTAATTAATTAATAAATTTTTTCAGAAATCAAGAAAAAACTTAAATTTACTCTAAATTAAACTTTAACCTTGAATAACTTTTGAAGGAGTGAATTTGTCGAAAAATGATAAAACACCTTTTTTGTAGAACAATTAATTTTCTATAAAAATATGTGTCATAAGCGAATGATTTTATGATTTTAAGTGATACATTCTAACATTTTTTCAGATATAAAGAAAAAAAATATTTGTTCAAACTTTAACCCTGTATAACTTTTGAAGGACTGAATTTGTTGAAAAATCATAAGAAACCTTTTTTGTAGAACAACAAATTTTCTATAAGAATATGTATCGCTCATCTCGGCACTTTGCTTCTAGACCGAAATATAAAATTCCAAAAATTATATGTTTTTTTTCCCATACAATTTGTATGGGAAATGGAAATCTGCGATGAGCGACCTCTAAATATTAATTTTTCGAGCTCAAATTTTAACAGGCTTGTTTTTACACCTACTCGAAGGTAAAAATCGATGTGCATCGAGAAAAAGAAAAAAGTCACTTTTTTTGAACCGGTCTAGTGTTGATCCATTCGACCGTTTATCCTTACTACGCAACACCTACCAACACCACTCCAAGAAAATGCACCCCAAACCATTATGTTTCCTCCTTCATGTGCATGTTTATTTTTTTGGATTTGATATTGTCTAGCTTTTTTTTAGTATTAATTATTTAATTTGTACTCTTATTCATGGGCTACAAATTAAACCTCTTTTCAACCTGAAGAAATGTCTTTTAAGAAAGATATGCATTCTTATATAAATATATGGGTGCCGTTTCTAATTGTGTGGCCACCACTGTATGCAATAGCAACTACAAAAGAAAGTCGTTTTTATATTTTCCATAAAAACCTTCAGATTTCATTCAATTTTCATAATTAACGTGCAGTTGGAAATCCTTTGCCACTAAATTATGAAGAGTGACTACTAAAAACCTGAACAAAAAAACAAAAAACCTGGACCTTAAGATTTTGATATTGTACTTAGCACACAATCGCTAGTCGTGCCCATTTTTTTGCGTGGTTTCCCCTGTAGTAGCCCACTAGCCTGTTGTGTTCTGTTTCTGTTTAATTTGAAATTACATAAATTAAAGAATGTGGAAAGGGTGGTAGAATTTATTTTTTCTTTGAAAAAGAAGGAAAAGAATAGGGAAACTTATCCATCGAAGTCGTAATTATCTGAAACTTCTACCTTCCATTTCCTTGTTGTTCTTCTTCTTCTTCTTCTTGTTTGTCTTCTTCATTCAATGAAAGTGGATTGCTCCAATCATGACACATCGCATGTCCCTTGGTTAGCATCAAATGATTCTTAAATGTTTGGTGATTCAACATTGGAATACGACGGGCCTTGACAATTTCTACATGCTTCAGAACAAAACAGTCAAATTTTTTTGCAACCACTTTAAGCACTTGATCCCTTCTGACAGTTGCCAAAAACTGTATTTAGCTGATTTTCTGAGGCAGGTGGGAGTAAAGTTTGAATTGGAATTGGCTCAAATGAATTGTCAACCCACTTCCAAGTTCCAACTCCAAACAAAGCAACACTTGAACTTAATAATATACCCGAAAAAGATTATAATGAGCAACTGCTTAATTTGGAGGAATACAAGCTTGTACTTGTTTTATAAAGGTTACAATAAACACCTATTTTTAATCCAGAGCGGCACTCAAGACCAATAAGCATTGAATATAAAGGCTGAGGGCCAATGCTGATTCTGAATAAAACACAAATTATTAAATAATAAGATTAACACAACTTTTAACAGTTAAAACACTTTTTACACTTCCTCAGATGTACATTTCAGAAGCAATGCTTCCATCGTCAGTGAGATTTATAAATTAAATTAAATTGAATTATTTGTCAAAAAGCTAATGAAAAACAAAAATGTTTCTAAACAAAATTACAGTTTTTTTTTTTTTTTTTTTAACACAAGATGAACAGCATTTTTACAATTTTTTTTTAAAAGTCATTGCACAGCACAGAGATATGATATGATAGATACTTTTATCTTACTACTGAAAAAACATTGTATTATATTTGATTGAGGCTTGATTTGATAAACGACTTGACATTGAAGGAAAACTATGGTATTGAAAAACCTTCATTTAAGTATGATTGTATAATTTATGAAGGCTTGACAGTTCAATACATGATTTAACATATAATGAAACCGAAAAAGAATATAGTACAAGAGAAGAAAGAGTTTTAAATAAATAAGAGATATCACAGCTAATTTAATTTATATTTAAATAAATAAAAAAAGGTAAATACATAGATAAATAAATAAATAAATAAATAAATAAATAAATAAATAAATAAATAAATAAGTAAATAAATAAATAAATAAATAAATAAATAAAAATATAAGTAAATAAATTATTTGATAATTATGTTTATGACAAAAATTATAAATAGATAAATAGATAAGATTATGAAAGAAGATAAGAGAACAATAAGCATTTAATCTAATACAGCCATTTTACAGTATATTTCTTACTAAAACATTTTCGCTATTTTCACAATTTCTTAAGAATTTTTCGTTGAGTGCTTCAATTTTATCTTCAATTCTCAATGTTTGCGCACTTTCATGCAATGCTTGCGTTGAAAAATGCCAAGGAACTTTAAGTATCATTTTTAAAACTTTGTTTTGCTGTATTTGCAATTTTTTAATATGCGTTTTCGCACAATTACCCCAAACAGGAGAACCAAATAGTAATAATGCTTGAAAAACGACTTTAAAGATAATTATTTTGTTGTGCTTGCTGAGTGATGATCCTCGACAAATTAGTGGGTATAACAACTTTATGGCAATGTTAATTTTGTTAATAGTAGCATTATTGTGTTCCTTAAAAGTCAGCGTCTTGTCTAAGTGTACACCTTAGTACTTTACTGAGCTGACCCATGGGATGACATTGTTCTCAATTTTAAGACTAATGCTGGGCAAGAAGCACTCCTTTCTTTTTCTAGTGAAAAAGATAGCTAGACTCTTCCCTGCATTAATTTTAATCTTCCAATGTTTGTAATACTCAAATATAACCTCAAGCGCGCTTTGCAATCTATTTATTATGACTGTTGGATAGGCGTCAGACGAAAAAATCGCAATATCATCAGCGTACATGCCAAAATCACATTGCCGTAGCACTGGAAAGTCAGATACAAAAAAGTTGAATAGCGTTGGAGACAAAACTGAGCCTTGAGGAACACCTGCTGGAACGTTGTTTGGAGTAGAAAGTGCTCCATTTAATTCAACAACGAACTGCCTTTCACTTAGATAACTTTGTATAATTTTTGTTAAAAATGCTGGACATTGGTGTATTAAAAGCTTGTGCAATAGACCATTGTGCCACACGGTATCGAAAGCTTTTTCTACATCAAGAAGGACCATTCCCGTTGATTTATTGTTCGAAAATTGTTCTTTGACGTGTTTGGTTATTCTAAGAACTTGCTGTGACACATTATGATTTCTTCTAAAGCCAAATTGTTCATTTGGTATAATATTATTTTCATCCAAGAACATTTCCAATTTGTTGCGTATAATTTTTTCCAAAATTTTACTAATACTGCTAAGCAAACTTATTGGCCTGTAGCTAGCTGGATCACTACGCAGTTTTCCAGGTTTTAAAATTGGAATAACTTTTGCTTTTTTCCATTTAGTCGGAAAATATTCAAATTTGAAACAAGCGTTGAACAACCCAGCCAAAAAAGTAAAACCGCTAACTGGAAGTTGCTCAGACATTGGTTTTTTATATTGTCTATTCCCGGTGCTTTTTGGCATTTCAGATCATGAACTAAGAACTCGACATCTTCTACAGAAACTTGTTCAGAAAGAGGGAAAACAGCTATCATTCTGTTAATTACTTCAACACTCGAGTCTATTATGTTATCGTTTATTGGGTCCGCGTAAGGAATAGAGTGATTGCTAGCAAACGTAGCAGCTAATATATTCGCTTTTTCCTCATTTGTGGTAAACGTATACCCGAGATTCTCAAGAGGGGGCACTTGGGATCCTTTTTTCTTTATAATTTTGAAAACATTCCAAAATGGTTTAGAACCTGGATGTAAAGAGCAGAGCTTTTGTTTCCATTTCCTATTTCTAAACTCTATTATTTTTTGAGTAATCTGCCGGTTGAGGTAGTTTATTTCCCTTAAATCACTTTGTGATCTAAACCTTTGCCATTTTCTTCTTAACATATTTCTTATTTTTATTAGATTTAGAATTTGAGGTGGAAGAACAATGACTCTTTTTTGAACTGTTCTTTTAGAAACAGCAACATTAACACTATCCGTGACGTTTTTTTCAAACACTTCAACGCAGAGGTCAATGTCTTGTAAACAAACAGCATTATCTAGACGAATTTGAGTCTGACGAACACACGAACTTACTTGAGAACGGAACAGATACCAGTTGGCATTTTTAAAATCTAGATATTGCACATTTAACATTGAAGGGCTAAGTATGGTTTCACAACATACAGGCAGGTGGTCGGAACTCAACTTATTGGCAGTAACAGGAGTTGTAAAGCAGTTAGGAATATTTGTTAGGAACATGTCTATGGTAGAGGGAGATGACCTACGAGAAGCTGGAATATAAGTTGGACCGTTTGGGTTTAAATTACAGTTGAGTTGAGTTGAATCTATTAAAAAATTTTTTGAATATTGAATCTTTGATTGGTGCATCATAACTATTCAATAGATTATTTTTGATTTTAAAAATGTAAAATGCATCTAATTCATAATTGCTATTTACATTTCTTATTAATCTTAAATTTTGCAACTAAAACTATAACTATTTTCTAGCATATGTTCTGCAACACTTGACTTTTCTTTTTCATTATATTTAAGATGAGCAAAATGTTCCTTAAATCATTTTAGAATAGGTCCTCTTATCTGTCCTATATATTCTTTTTAACAATCATTACATCCGATAGAATAAATTCCTGGTTTTTGAAGCTGTTCAATTTTATCTTTAGATCCTCTAATCAGATTTTTTATTTTTATTTCGCTGCACTCACTCATACGAATATTATATTTATTAAAGATTGGTTTTATCTTAGATGTTATTTCTGGATAGAAATAACATTTTGAATATTTTTTTTCTTCATTTCTTTCATTCCTTATTAGATCTAAAGTTGTATAATTTCCCAATTCCTGTTTTCTTCTATGTGCAATTGTAAAATCTTCAACCAATTCTTCAGTATATTCATTAATTTTGGCTATAAATAAATAAATTTGCTAAAAACGGGCTCATATGTGATCCCATACTGCAGCCAAATTTTTGTCTGTAAAACTTTTCACTAAACTGGAACCAATTTTCATCCATGCACAGTCTTGTAAGTATTACAAATTCATTTATATCTCCTGGCTTAGGTGCATTTCTTTCTAGCCTATTTCTTAGAAAAACTAAAGTTTTATAAAATGGAACATTTGGATATAATGAAACAACATCAAAAGAAACTTGAATCTCGTTGCTAGCTATTTTGAAGTTCTTTACTTTTTCTGCAAATTCAATTCCATTTTTTAAAGCTGCTGTTTCAAATTTGATTGTCAGATTATTCAGTTTTTCTAATAACCAACATTCAAGTTTTGATAATATTTATCCAGTTGTTGATTTAATTGGTCTTATTAGTTTTCCTGGTTTATGTAATTTAAACTGAGAATATAATCTTGGTAAAATTGGATTTGAAACACTTAATTTCCTTGATAAAGTAGGATCATTAAAAACTTTTACTGCTTTTTTGATAGCTTTTTTAGTTCTCCTTATCATTCCTGGTAAAGGATTAAAAATTATTTCTTCATAAGGTCCACTTCTTATAAATTGTTCAGTTATTTCAATATATATTCTTTTTTATTGAGAGTATTACAATAATTGCTTTTATCAGCTTTACTGAAGATAATAAGAAGTTTTCTTTTCTTTTAAACTTATTATTATTCAAGAAATTATTGTCATTTCTTTTTATTGTGATAATATTAGTATGGTTCAGTTATGTATGAAACAAAATATGAGACAAATGGCTGCCGCGATCTCGGCGGCACACCTCCATCCGATGGTCCAAATTTTCGATGACACAGAGGCATAATTGAGGTTCTATCCGGTTAACATACCGAATTATCTCATCCTCTAGCTCCTGAATTGATGCTGGCTTTTCTTTATTGCCTCATCACTGAAGATGATTTTCTTCGAAAATTGATCATCCTGAACGCTTATTTTGATAAGAAGCCTGAATGCCTTTAACGCGTTACTCAATAGTGTATCTTTCATTGGTTGAAAAAATTCACTCAGTAGTTTTGGAGTTTATTCTATACAAAAAAAAAATAGTGCGTATGGAATCTCTCCGTGCGGAATAGGTGAAACTTCACGTCAAAAACTAGGTATTAAATATTTCCTATTATGTATTTCATTTGAGGAGAAAAGAAAACTCAACACCACTTTCAATGAAGCAATTGAAATTAATTTTGCAAACGCACGGCACAAACTGAAAAACTATTTAGAAGAATTTAATGAGATCTTGCGATATTTCTTAAGAAATGAATTACAAATATATTAAACGCATTAAAAAGAGCAAAGAACTAGTTTCAATTTAATTTTCTCCGAAAATAATGCAAACTTCCACCGAAGAACACATTTCACTACAATTAAATCGTCTGGCTGAATTACGAATTGCGAGCAGTGCCGAAAAATATGCAATCGATAATCCGCGTTAAACGCTTTATGAATCCATGTTTGCAAGTCGCATAAGAAGTTTCACTTCAAAAACAAAAAATCTTTTTCATACTAGCTAGTGTAAGATAACTTGTGGATCTACAAATTTTTGTCTAGGCTTGGTTTACCATTTGTTGAAAATCGCGAAAAACCAAAGTGTTGGATAGATGAGGACTTTTCACATTTTATCTATAATGTTTTTCATTCAAATGTGAATTTAAGTAACGTTGGGTATACGGTATATATACTTTGACCGGGCTATGACAACACCAAATGAGCCGATCGCGCTTTATCTTATCCAAGATGGTATTTTTGACGGGTTGGGGTCATAATCCCGAAAAAACTGTCCCCGAAAAGCCAAAATCCCAAAAAGACATAATTCCTAAACAGACTTTTCCCGAAAACCCAAAACGTCTCCCCATAAGTTCTTCTTGAAGGGATGTAGAACCCCAACTTTAGATGCCTTCATCGTCAGAAAAAAATGCTTGATGCAGTTTGGTGTTCTATCGTGCGTTTAATCTTTCAAAAGGTAAACAAGGACTGTAGTTGAGAGCGAAGAACTCAAGATGCTTCTTTAATCTACAGGTACCTTTACTGTGACTTGAATTGTTTCGGTGACTTCAGCTGCACATCTTATCTTCGTCACTGCTCTGTAATGCAGATCCTTGATCATCCATCCCTTCATAAGCCTCTGAAAATCGTCTTTCCGCTGTTGCAGCAAGTCGTCTAAGGGCGGCCGTGGTGCAGTGGTAGAGTGTTTAGTAGATAGGCCGGACTCGTGGGTTCGAATTCCGCTCTGGGCATCTACTTTTCTTTCAGCCTCTCAGCTTCATATGGACGCCGCCCTTGAGGTTATGTATGTGAAATTACTAACAACTTATTTCCAACTACTGCAACACAAAAAAAAAAGGGAAGGCTGCTACTCTGGTAGTACAATGGACCGGATATTAGGTCTGAGTTCTCCAGATTAGCATATAAACCTCCTCTTTTTAATTATAAAAAAAAAAAAAAAAAGTCGTCTAGGGAATCACGATGTTTTTCCATCGAGATTCTTATACTTTGTGTCTTGTACTTAACCGCGTCAAACCCGAATTGGTTTTAAGATAATGGTCTCCATAGTGTGAGCATCAACTTGATCATCCGACTAAAACGGTAGCCATTTTAGTCTTATATCTCTCATCTTTTTCCAAAAGTCAGCACAGCACCTTTATGGTGTTCTCAGCGTGTTGGGTATTAAGTTGGGTTCAGCTTCTGCAAAAATGCTTTCGAGGAAATTTTTCGATTACTAGGGCGTCACAACACTATAGTCACAGCATCGGTGAGGAAGTTCTCCTTCTTTGAGTTACTACTTCGAAGACAGTTGCCTTCTTATTTAAGTTCCTTTGTTGTTTTTCATGATTTGCATCAGCAGCCAGTGTAAACATTTCTTCCAGCTCCTAATACATGCTCTCCGTCCACCAGGGTTCGAATTTAGCTCACTTCTCCTTTGCTTCTATCTTCCAAAACTGTGTTTCCCTTCATGGCGAGTATTTTTTGATTCCATTATTTTAGGGCCACTTTCACTTTATTATTTAAGGCTCATTTTTATAATGCTTTGAGAGCCGATGATTTCTTTCTTTTCACTGCTTTGGTTTCATTATTACACCATCCGGGCTTCAGTTCCAAATTACAAAATTGGATTCTTACAAAAGCTGTCTTTTGGTGGACTTTTCCTAAACTGTTTTATAAAATACGATGAAATACGAAGAAACAATATACTCATGCTCGAATGGATAAGGAAACCCCCATTTTCATGTCAATAGCGACATATACAAACTGAAGACGGCGGGAGTTCTAACCCGGGTTAGTTAACATAGGCTTCTGTCTTTTAAACAAATGAATTTGGGCGACAACAACCAAAAACTTCATGTTGATAATGGCTAGGCTTTTTCAAATTAGCGCAAAAAGCAGCTCTATCAGAACGAAAGATTAAAGAAAATGTTAATGTAATTGATTACAGACGAATCATAATGGAACCCTTGTGCTCTATCCTCCCTTTACATTCTGATTTATCCTTAACAAAGCTGTAAGTCTAGGGTTAACTACAGGCTGAGGACTAGGGTGTTTCGTCGTGTTGAAATACATAAATAACAGACTAAATTTTTTTCAATTCCATAAAAATATGAGCTACCGAAAGAAGACTACTCAGTGTTATCAGTTACTTGTTTTGCCATTGAACTGATTCCTCCAAACATTTTCTGTACCCAATAGATCCATAGATTAAATTTTTAATCATTCAAAGTTCTATTCTATGTTCTATCCTATCACTGCCAAAATGTAGTTCAGAAAATAACAACTACGATATGAATAAGAACACTTGTCAAAAGATTTTTTAGTATAAATACTACTCGTTCTTTAGCGATCAGGTAGAGTAACTTTTGAACTCAGAACAAACAGTACGATACAACTATGCAAGGTCAAAATAACGAGAAAGAATTTTAAAGCTTTATCCACATAACTCACACATACCATTGCAGGTTTCAAAATATTGACGGTCGTCTGTGCTCTTGTAAGCCTTGTAGCAGCTAGTGGAGTAAGTGCAAATTCTAAGTTTTCAGCCAATTATATTAAAAAACATTTAATTTCTATTCTAATTTTGCAAAGCCTTTGGACCAGTGCCGAGGACTGGAAGATGGCGTCTTTTTACCCATCGCTGGACAATGCTCTAAGTACATCATCTGTATGCAAGAAACTGCTATTGAAATGGACTGCGGTGCATACCACTTCAATGTTAAACTTTCCACATGTGATCATCCCTCAAAGGCCGGCTGCCCAGGCATTGCAGTAGACCCAGTTCCAACTTCAGATTCAAGACCAACAACCCCACCTTGTTTTGCTGTAGCTAATGGAATAAGCCTACCCATACCTGGACAACCAAGACAATACTACTATTGTATGAACAACAAGGCTTTCGTTAAAGATTGCGGTAATCTGTACTTCATCGCTAAACACTCAGCTTGTGGTATGTTGACTGAGGATGAGCCACAACCTCCGATTAACACCGTCAGACCTGTTGTACCTTCAATCGATCACGAAGATGAGGTTACAGCTTGCTATGGTAAGCCAAATGGAGTCAACGTTCCCGTTGCTGGAAGCCTAAGACAATACTACTACTGCATGAACAACAAGGCTTTCCTTAAGGACTGTGGTAATCTGTTCTTCATTGCTAAATACTCAGCTTGTGCGAGCATTTCGGAATCAGACCAAGATAGCCACCATTTCGTAGAAGAATTGAAAATGACCGACAAGTATACGGAGATTGCACGCCAAGTATGCCAAAACAAAGCCTTTGGACAAAGGGTCGCATATCCAGGCAGTTGCTCGTGGTATTTCATCTGCACTTTCAATACTGGATTCTTGAAATCCTGCAGCTGGAGGGAGTTCAACTCAAACACAGCCGCATGTGACTTACCAAAGAATGTTGGTTGCCAAGCTCGCAGGAACTAAAACTCGCATTTGAAAAAGTGTAAATACGCTTCAAAAATATGTGCTATGATTTTAAAACTTAAATATTTCTGTCCAAATAAAGAAAAGTGTTTTAAGAGCAAATTATGTGTTTTTGTAGTTACAGTCCGCTAGCGAGTCAATTCCATTTAGCAGAAATTAAAATACTAGTAATTGTAAACTTGATAAAAATAAACACGTCTTGTTTTGATTTCTTTCAAAAAGGAAGTGAAGTTCAGCCATTGCTATATTTCATTCTTTCTTTCTCTTCTTTCTTTCTTACTTTTACATTCTTCGGCAGATGGCGTTTGCTCATCACCCATTATTCTTAAGGTTTAGTTACAATAGTTATGTCTTAATTCTAAGGGTCTGCATGCAATATATTTATACCTTACATAATTAAATAGTATGTTAAAAATGTTCTGTTAAAATTTGATGACGAAATTCGCAGTAGGTACATCAGGATCTACAGTCAATTAGAAGGTCAGGTAATTAGAAGAGTCGGTGAGTCGGGCTCTATTGCTCGCTGGTTGCAGCAATCGTCCATGATCGTAAACTCAACTGGAAAAAAAAAATATAAAAGAAACAGAAAGAAAAGCTCAAATCGCTTTTTACTTGCAGTAGAAGAAATGGGGACTTGGTTCCAAAATTATTCACTTGATGTACAGATCCTAATATGGTTGCCAACATAAGAGAAGGCGTCAAACCTCAAGACCATGACCAAAATCCAATGCCTTGCATGCATTGGCTGTGAAAACTTTACTGTCGCTAGCTCCCCTATACCTTTTCACTTAGCGGATGAACGAACACGAACGAACAAAATCCAAACTAATAGTAAGCTGTCGCAGTAACCTAAGACTCCTAAGCGAAACAAACACAGTTAGTTTAACATGGGTTCCAGGACATCGTGACATAATTGGTAATGAAATGGCGGATAAGTTGGCTAAAATCGGGTCAGCACTCGAATCCAGCGAAACGAACACCTCAGTTCTAAGGCCACTTGAGCAAAAAAAAAACAGAATCAAACACAATTTTCTAAAAACCGCCAATGACAGGTGGTCATCTTTAGAAACATGCCGAGTCTCTAGAAACCTTTGGCTAGATATTTCCAAGAAAACCACAGAATTTCTACTCCAGCTAAGCAGACCTCGGCTCTCTCTGTTGATTGGCATTCTCACGGGACACAACTCGTTGGGTACCCACATGATGAGAATGGGCATGAGCACATCCGACTTATGTAGAGGATGCCAAGATGAGGAGGCAGAGGAGGGATCATTCCACTTCCTCTGTGAGTGTCCTAGCTTGACTCGGAAAAAACCCTCGGAGAATACTTTTTCGACGAACTGGGCGACATCTCAAATCTCCCACTGAGCAACGTCCTGAAATTTACTCAGGGCTCCAAATGGTTCAGTGGGAGTTCCCTAACACAATAACCATCTACCTCTCCAATCCTCCCATTTCCTCATCCTCTGATTTTCCGGGGAGCACAATGTATCCTTGAGATCCGAGTGAGGTGTTGCCACTTGTGGCTGCACCCCCCATTCAACCTAACCTAACCTAGCGGATGGCTGCCAAAAGCGCACTACGACTCAAGGAATGCAATTATTGGAAGAGCGGCATATCACGCCACAGAACCATTATGAATCATACTGACAAAGACATCACAGAAATAGATATTGATTTTCCGACAATGGTTATATACAAATTAAAGCGGCAGTGACCCTGCAAATAAATTCAAATTGATAAAGACATTTAAACAGACTACATCCTCCGCATACTGATTTCAATCCAGTGGTCCTAACAGTCATTCCCACACGAGAATTCTGGGAGGAAAACAGGGTCAGAAACAGAAAGTCATATCTCCGTCTTCACAAACGAGAAGGTAGGGTTAGGCATCTTCTCAGATTGCCTTCCTATAAAGAGATCAATTAGGCTCCCCGACTTTTGCAGTGTCTTCATAGCAGAAGTACTTGAATTCTGTGAAGCCGCAAGACATCTGACTACACAGAACTTGATCAACAAAAATATTGATATCTTCATAGATAGCCATTAAACCTATCTCATCCACAGTCATACAAGCCAAATTAGTGAAAAGCTATCACAGTAAGACTTCTCAGCTCAACGAACATCGTAACTTTTATTTGGGTTCCAGGACATCGTGACATAATTGGAAATGAAGTGGCAAGCACTTGAATCAAGCGAAACGATCGCATCAGTTCTCAGGCTACTAGAGCAAGAAAAAAACAACGAACATTTTGTGACGTGCTTTTGATTTCCCAGTCTGGGTAGAATTCACGGCTGGCCAATTCAGTGAATAAAAACACTCAAACATTCACAAAGGTCAGAAACTCTCTTTTATTAAGAAATTGTCTGCGATTAAAATTAGCAATTGCAATAGTAATATGATTTAAGTGATTTCTCTACGGTCAATTTGGTTTGCGGTTGGCTGTGCGGCTCCTGCCGACGATAGTTCCTTTGTCAGGGAATCTCGATGAGACTGACTCTGAAAAAGAAGAAGTTGATTATTAAAACTGTTATTAATACGGCCCCAAGTTTCACAACAGATGATGGCAAATCACCCCTTAGGTACCCATAAAGGAACGCCAAACGCCCTGGTAGGTAGAAAAACAGCAGGCGCCCGAAGGCCCAGGTAGGATAGAAACAGCAGGCGCCCCAAGGCCCAGATGGGCAAGAAACAGCAGGCGCCTTAAGGCCCTGATAGGTAAGAAACAGCAGGCGCACAAAGATCGGAGCTTGGGGGAGCACAGTGTGTGGTGTTCTTGGCGATGCGATGGTTGGTGTCGAATATGGTCGGATTCTGGATTTGAACACAAGATGGCTTTTCTTCGGCGGTGGGTTTATTTCGATTCAAACTAGAAAAGCATTTGACGAGGTTAAAATACTTCGTTACAATTTCCAAAAACCGTAAAAAAATTACATGTGGTCATCTTTAGAAACGTGCCGGGTTTCCAGAAAGCTATGGCCAGGTTAAAACAGAGATTCTACTCCAGGCCACTGTCGTTAATTCGAGCATCTATGCCGCTTGGCAGATTCAAAATGTTTTGCGCTTCATAAGATTCGATAACGATCTTACTCGCCTAGAGTGCTTATCAACTGACAAAGCGGCTGCCGTTCGTGACATATGGACATGCTGTTTTCAATTGAGCTAACAATTACAAGCCACATGAGTGCATTAAGGGTTGAATAACTTTACGGTTTTGGGGTTCGCACGTTTTACTCAATACATGCCATCAAACCCCAAAAAGTAGCATACAAACACTTTGAGCACGCGTCTCAAAAACGACTAAACGGAAAGATCAACACTGGAAAACCAGAACGCTAGACAAATGTTGAACATTGTAGCGAAGTATAAAAACACCGGATGGAACAACTTTTTTACGTCCTTCCTCACAAATTATATTAATGGAACTTTTGGGAACACAGTAAGAAAAAATAATCGTCCTCTTCCTGAAACTATGTTGCAGCACAAAGATAGACAATTGTTTCCCACCAACTTTACGTTCCACGGAGAAGCAACAATCATTCCTTGAAAAGAAGTGAGGAATTCTTAGAATAAAAAAAAAAAAACAAAAAATTCTATTCGATGGAGTATGTCCCACCTGATCAAATATTATATCTGCCTAAATACTGCCTCAATAAAAACACATAACCACAAGCGATAATTAGTTGTGTATAAACTTTGAAACCATTTAAACGGATTGCTGTTTTTCTTCTTTTTCGTAATCCAAACGATTAAAACTCTATCAGCATGAAAGTCCTACTGAGCTTAGCTATTTGTTTGGCATTGATATCCGATCTGACCACCGCTACCGGTTGCCGTTCCAAAAGGGCCGTTCCTGTAATGGATTTCGATGAAAGTCCAGAACAAGTAGAACCAGAACCAATCGAAGAAAGTGAAGAATTCCCGCCGTATGTACCCACCCATGGTTCCCGATCCACTGAAGTTCTTGACAATTTAGACGAACGTCCAGATTGTGAACCAGATTTTGATGAAGATCCTTTCGTTCTTATTGAACCAGGTGAGTAAATATTTCAGAAAAAAAAGTGTGGAAACTGGCAAACCATTTTCATTTTATTTTCGTTTTCATTTTTTATAAATTCTTTAGAAATTGCTCCACCCAATCCCCTTGTCTTCACTGGCAATGAGTGCAAGAAAGCAGGTCAAAATGGAATACACTTACCTTATCCTGGAAAACCTAATTATTTTATTCATTGCGATAACGGCAGAGCAGTAGTAAAAAAATGTGCAGAGTTTTTGCATTTCAATAAAAAGACAGGGACCTGTGGATGGCCATTAAATGGTGGTTGGTTGTTCTCGTTCTGAGGCCTAAAAGCAGAAGCTTTTACTAAATCTTCATCAAAAACATAGATTTTGTGTGAAACTTCAAGCAAATAAAAGCAAATAATGGTGACTAAGTGTTCGGTCTTTCAATCTCCGCAGAGCCAATTTAGTCATCAGACTATCTGTGGGTGCCAACTGATCAAATATGAACTGAGCATAATAAAGAACGCAAGCACGTGGGTAAAAGATATTTGGCTTATTAATAACATTTAGTTCTGTTGGGAAAGTCTAAAATAAAAAATAGTGCGTGCAGTCCCCCCGCGCGGAAGAAGTGAAACTTCCTAATATGAAAATGAAAATAGGAAGGGGTAGAAATTTATTTTGAGTGAACTCGTATTGTTTCTTTAAAAGAAAAAGAAAAGAGATGGATGGGAGTAAATTTTCACGGGATAGCTACTTAACACCATTTCATAGAACAATTTTTTATTTTTTGGTGGAGATTAGAGGACGAAAACTAGGATTTTAAAGATCTATGTACATACATAGTACTTATGTATGGAATAGAATACCAGGAACCTTTCTGAAACCGTTGATTGGCCAGTGTCAGTGGTAGCTGACTGACCGACCAATGAAGACCGCAGTCTTAACACCTAAGCCCAAGACGGAGAACATTTACATACATGTTTAGACATGATCAAACATGTTAAGACATGATCAAACATGTTTAGACATGATCAAACATGTTTAGACATGATCAAACATGTTTAGACATGATCAAACATGTTGAGACATGATCAAACATGTTTAGACATGATCAAACATGTTTAGACATGATCGAACATTTTTGAGCCGGGCGTAGATGGAAATTGCTTATATATACGTGATTATGCCTCCACTAACTACTACATACTCATAACTACATATATTAAAATTGTAATAAAATCTTTCAGTAACCACTACGTACATATGTACATATGTATATTGTCTTCGAAATAAAATTCCGCAATTTCAATGAAGCAATCGAAATTTATTTTGCAAGCCAGGCACGATTTTCACACACACGACACAAATTGAAAATTAAGAATGAACAAAGAGTTAAGGTGGATTTACATGCTCACCTCCATTTCAAATCAATCATCTCCCATTCAAATCAATCAACTCATATTTTGCATGACTAAATGCAACGCGTGCAATATTAACCTGGCTACCGACAACAGCATTCCCCAATTAACGCACGGTGGTTTCTTCGGTAGGCTTTTTCATCCAACGTGTGCTGGCCTAAGCAAACGATCGCTGACCTACTTTGGTGAATATAGTTCCCGGTTCGTTTTTTTTTTTTTCTTGATGAATGCAGGGAAATATCATTGTCCCACATTTTGAAAGCTATTAAATTTAACAATGACTCTTGCAGTGACGAAATTAATAAAAACAATGATAAGTGTCGGCAAATATTAAATGAAATTAGCAAATGATGACCTAAAAAACTCAAACGATGAAATTCACTGCCGCCTCTCTGAACTGACCCGCGCAATAAACAATAATTCGATTGATTTAAAAAAAAAATTGTCGATACTAATGATACCTTTGATGAAATCATTTCGCTCAAATCTTCCCTCCAAAATATGAAAAAAGACATTATCTCGGCCATTTCTAAAATAAATCTAGATGGACAATTAACTACTCTTCGGGATGAACTACTCCGATCGGGTAGCAAAATAATGGTTTCCATGAATTCCCTTAAACCTCAGCAATCTGTCAATGCTTTGTTCCCCGGTCAAAAATCGCAATGAAATGGTAATCGCAGCTGAGAAAGAATCTCACCTCCATAATACCACTTCACTATCTCTACCCCCCATAAATACCGATCATGTATTACCACCATCATCTTGTACCTTACCCCCCACTTCTATCTAAATTTGGGACTACCTGGAGTAAAGGCGAATGGAGTAGAAGACTAAACAAGCTGAAAAATACCAACACAATTGCCCTTCTCTTGAGAAACATTCCTCGCAAAGCCAACAAACTTTGGATACGTGATTTTTTCTCCTGAACCTACTCTATATCGGTTATCGATTCCAGACGTGCAGCAAATATAAGTTTCATAACCTACATTCCTGGGAAATACGACTGGCTACTTTCTTTCCCCGATGGAAGTTTAAAACTCGGTGATATGACCTTATCGATGTGGATGGAAGACCCTCGGCCCGAAAAATCAACTAAAGCGTCGACACACAACTGGAGCTTTAAAACAAATATTTTCCCAAATTTCTCCTTTTCTCTCAATAATTCTTAAAACAATCCTTATCCTCCTAAGCCATAAAAAAGGCCCAAAAAACCTAGTTTCCAACTATAGACCCATAGCTAAACTCCCTCATATCCCTAAGCTTTCAGAAAGCATTCTGTATGAAATACTTTCTTTCCAGTGCAAATCAATGATATTCTCCAAGCAGCATGGTTTCTGTAAGGGAAGGTCTACAACTACTAATCTAGTTGAGTTTGATTCCTTCTCTCTCCCTGCGATGGAAAAAGGAAACGTCAACACCACAGATTTCAGCAAAGCTTTTGATAAAATCTCTCACTCTGTAATACTCTTTAAACTTTCTTTCCTCGGATTTAGCCCTATCCTACTCAAATGGATCTTTCCATATCTTGACAACCGCCAATATAGAGTTCGTTTCCGTTCTACTCTTTCAGTTCCATTAGTGGCTACCTCCGGTGTACCCCAAGGCAGCCATCTTAGACCCCTCTTTTCATCCTTGCCATTAATGATGTCGAAAAGATCATCCAATATTCTCCTATCTCACGGATGACGCTAAAATTTTCAAAGTCATCACCTCCGATCGAGATTCTCTCCAGCTTCAAAATGACCTCGGTTCATTCGTCTTTTGGTGTTCTAAAAACTTCCTTGAATTGAAAATTCCTGAATGCGAGGCAATAACTTTTTCTCGTAAAAGTACCCCCAGATCCTATCATCTTCTGAACCTTCCTATAAACCGTGTGCAGCTTATTCGAGATTTAGGAGTTCTCTGCGACGGTGAATTAAATTTTCGTTCTCATATAAGTAAAATCAAGAGCTAATTCCGCCCTTGGTTTTAACAAGAGATGGTCCAAAGAGTTCCGCAAACCCCTTGTAACAAAATCTCTCTATATTGCCTATGTTTGCACTCTCCTTGAGTATGCATCGCAAGTATGGGCTCCATATCAAGCGGTTCATATTTCAAGGATCGAAAGTGTTCAACGTCGTTTACTGCTCTTTGCCCTTCAGGATCTCTACGACGTTAGAAACTTTCTCACCCTGCCTCCTTACCGCGATCGTCTTACAATCATTAATCTCCACTCCCTAGAAAACAGAAGGAATGTCTTCGACATCATATTCATTCACCGACTTCTTAATGGTAACACTGACTGCTCACCTCTTTTAGACATTATCTCTTTCAACACTAGTCCCCGAAACGTAAGATCATTCCGATTCTTTTTCTTTCCTGCTCATCGTACATCCTATGGTCTCAACGAACCCTCAACCCGCATGATGAGTAAGATTAATCCTGTTCCTTTTCTTTTCGACCTCAATCATCCAAGTCCCTGTCTGAAAGTCCTCCTGTTAAACCGTTTCTCATCATTGTAGTTTAATTTAGTTTTAATTAGTTTAGTTTGGATTAAGTTTAGTGTGTTATTTTAAGCTTGTATTAAGCTAATAAATGGGGCGGTAGCCCCACCAAAATTAAAAAATACTGCCGACACATCTAAAATGACATGTTGCAAAAAAAAAAAAAGATTACAGCTCCTTTTAGTGGTGCTTACTGCTTAAGGGTATCACTGCAGTTTATTATTTTATCAATCTCTGGAATTGCTTGATGCAAGTAGCAAACTTGAGTTTACATAAATAAACAAGAATATACATCGAAATCAGAGTCAAAGACTAGAAAGCGTTTTCAAAAGATCCATCAACAGAAATTTCATGTAGTCAACAAGGTGCCGAGAAATAAGGTCGAAGGCAATAAGGCCGAATCGGCCTTATTACCCATTTTGGGAAATAAGGTCGAAAATGACAACAAAAATATTTTTCTACCTTATTTCCCTTTGAAAAGGTAATAATGTCGAAAAGAAAAAACGAAAATATTTAACAAAAATAAGAATTCCAAAAGTTCAGTAAAAAAAAAATTATTGGCAATGTCCTGCTGTTGAGGACGTACTATTAACACCTTACCACTGGTGGGGGGATACCAATAGCATGAACTCAATTTAATAAAAACACAGAGAACTTATTTTCGTGACCACAGTCGTAATCGTAATCAATCAATTTTATTTTTCAATCTTCTTTCATATACAAAATTTGCTGACACACTTCAAACTACAATTTTCATACCAACGATACAAGGCAATGCAAATTTGCTGACTCCATATTACAATTTTCATACCCACGATCCACGTGAATATGATCTCCAATAACAGCACACAATAGGCAGCTTTTGGTGACACAAGGCAACAAACAAAACAGCCCAGATGCCTTGTCTTGTCAGCACAAAATATGAACGAACTTGTACACCTGCGTTGTGTGTTATCGGCACAACTGTATTTCAAAAAGTATACAAATGTTGTGAGGTTTATGGTAAAGTAATCTAGTTTTTGTGTAAGTACTCGGCGTTACCGTTGGATATTTTGGAAAAGTAGCAAAAAAAAGTGGCACTCGAGAAAAAAAGGTGGCACTTGAAATTAAAAATGAAACAACACGAATTCATAGGAGTTGAAGAAAACACATAACCTTAGCAATCGTTTTAAGGTTTATTGCAACGTAAGATAAAAACTAAAAACTTAACAGCTCGTTTTTTATTGATAACTCAACACAGATAAATAAATAAAAGTTTGAATAAATAGTAAAAAAGAGATAAATAATAATTTATTTACAAGAATTCGTATTACACTTTACTTTCTTGTGATGGTTGTTTCCTTATATTTTTTTATAAGAAGCTCATCAGGACTTAATTCAGCTATGTCACATTTGCTTACTAAATTTAAGGAATCCAACATATTTTCGCAAGTTTCAGTTTTTAATCTGTTGGTGAGTTTACTTTTCATCAAAGTTATCTTGGAAAAAACATTCTCAGCGCATGCACTGCTATGAGGCAAGGTTTATATTTTTGAAACAAATTCATATACATAAGTCGGAAAATAGGTATTCATTCAAACTATTTTTAATGTTACCCATTTCAAACCAAAAAATTTATATTGTTCGATTACCTTTTGGGACTTATGGTAGAAGTACAAAGAACGGAAACTAGTTTAAAATAAGTGAACTCTTATTTCGACTTGATTACTTTGGGGTCTTAATGCCTCCAAATAGAAAGTTTTTCATTTTTGATTTCAAATCGATTAAATATTTCATCCCAAAGTATTTTATAATAGCTTAGAATATTTTTCTTAATTTCAACAAGTTCACTTTCCGTTAATCTTTGACTTACAACACAATTTTCGGCTTCAGAACCAAAGTATATATACGAGGTCTCCCCTTCCGCGATTTCCCTGCAAAAATCTTTCGAAAACCCGCCGAGCCGGAGCGTTTGGCTCCGTCCGCTATACATGGCCAACCATCGTAGCCTCACGATGCGTACTCTTCTGGCTATGCCCATGTCGCGGTACAGCTCATACAGCTCGTTGTTGTATCTTCTTCTCCACACATTGTCTTCGCATACGTGACCAAAGATCATTCGCAGAATTTTTCTTTCGAAACAACCAAAGGTTTACGGCTTTACGGCGCGGAAACTTTGACTTTATCCCGCTTTCGATAAGGTCCATGATTCCGCGCAGTAAAGCAGGACTGGGATGGTTAAGGTCTTATACAGGGTTACCTTGATTTTTCTGGAGAGGGTTTTGTTTCTCAATTGCCATCTTAACCCAAAGAAGCAACGGTTGGCAAGAGTTATTTGATCTCCGCACTGATATTGTTTTCCGTGTCTATAGCGGATCCTGGGTAGACGAAGTTCTGTACTACCTCGATGTTATGTCTGTCTGTTGTGACGTTCTGTCCAATTCGTCGATGTTCAGTGTCCTTGTTTGATGACAATATAAACTTTATTTTGACCATCAAACCCATTTTTGCCGCTTCTGTTTCAATACTCGCAAAAGCATTTATGACATCGCTTCTTTTTCACATTACGTCAATATCTTCTGCGTAGGCCAGTAATTAGGTTTGTTCGTTGAAGCCCTAGGGTCGCCACAAAGCGTTTTTTGAGAAACCTAAATTCACCCTGAATGTCAAATTGAGTGTTTTTTGAGCCATAGGTTTGCCATAGGTTTTCCCCAAACTCGCCCTAGCTTTTTGCTGTGGCAATTTGAGGGCTGTCAAATAGCATGTATTTTTTTTTTTTTAATGACAGGGATGTGTGGTGATTTGTGGTGTAGTGTTTTTTGAGGACTGGAAAACCCAGGTTTTTTTGACAACTCATAGGGTTGTCAAGAAAACCTGGGTCAACCCTGGGGAAAGTTCAACGAACAGACCTATTGTACAGACTTTTGAAAGATTGTGCCTCTGATGTTGACGTTTGAGTTTCTTACAATCTTTTCAAGTATGATGTTGAAGAAATCGCATAACAGTTTGTCGCCTTGCCTAAAATAACACTTCGACGAAATTCCTCCATATTTCGCGGCAAAACCTCGGCCGCTGATTCGTTGACTTAAGCTAAGGAGTGACTTACACAGCCTATGTGCCAAATATTCGGGATTCGTTTTTTTTAAATGAGTTTTGTTCAATAAGTGTGTTATGTTGAACTTTAAAAATTTGAGTACTTTGAGTAAATTTTGCACGCATGAAAGATATGAAAAGGTATGGTAAAATGAAATGGTGAATTGCTAACTTTAGTTTAACTTGTGGGGAATGCTAAAAAAGTGGCACAGAATGCAAGGTGGTGGCTCGGTGGCACAGCCTAAAAAAAAGTGGCAATCTGACACTAAAGTGGCACAGCGGCAACGCTGAGTACTATTGATGCTTGGCAGGTCGACTTGTTTGCTTAACTGTTCCTTAAATAAGAGCTTCTTTGAAAACGTGAAGCATAAGTTTAGTCTCCAGTCTAGTGTTTACCTTCTTGTAATGTGCACGGTCTGCATAAATTTAGTGAAATGTTAATTAAATATGGCTAGCGGTAGTGTAATATTCAGTGAAAATTATTTAGGACCTTAGAAGAAAAAGCAATCTGTTGTATACGTTGGTAGAAAAATAAATTAAAAAAACAAAACAGAGATGTGCAGTTTCAGTGATGGTAGATGGTAAAAGTGATGACTGATGAGTTTTGCAGGAAGGCAAATGCATTGAAAACACATGACCATGAAAGCCAATAAAATTCTTACGAAAAATTTAAATTAATAAATTCTATAAAAAATTAGTGCGAAAATAAAGTTTCTCTGAAGAGGTCTAATGTTCGTGAAATTTTCGATGAGCAACGTTGGCAGAGTATAAATGCAGCAGAATCTGTTCAATATGGGCGTATGAGAAGGCAGTTATTAAACATAAAAAAAAGCATTTCAAAGTCGCCTACTGGCTTTAGTGAGATCAAAGAATATTTGAGCATGGCAATGCAATGGAGCATTTTAAAATGTCGCGGTACAATTCCGAAAATCTTTTCTAACAAGGAACAGTAATAAAAGCCAATTTTTCATTTACAATATTTGCGTCACTCGAAATTGTTAAAAGGATTTCAACCTTGGACGAAAACACACCAAGAAATTATTTAGTTGGCGGTATAACTTCAGCGTTGTACCAGCGAACAAAGTATTCAAGCAACTTTTAATATTTCACATTGCTCATGGAGATCATGTAAAGTTGAAACATGTTAATATAATATTTATTTAAAAACCATACAAGATTTTTTTCAGACTTTTCCGTTTCTGTTCATTCCTGTGTCCAACAAATCGAAAGCAATATACAAACATGCGCTTGAATCTGTTCAAGCAAATGTTTTCGATATGTGCCCATTTTCATTTACGTCGGATTATAAAACATGTGTTTTCACTGACGTAAACTTATATCGTTGTTGGTTTCATTTCAACCAAGCTATTCGCCGTCATGTTTCAACAAAAAATTCTGGTTTGGCTGCAACATTAAAATCTAACTCGAACAGCTCGCGACTATTTCGGAAACTTTTAGTATAACCTCTGCTGAATCCTGAATGTTTGATACTCGAATACGATATTATTAAAAAAGAAGCTTTCAACGGGCCCTTAAACAATGTTAATAAATCGTTTTTGACATGTTTTGAAAATCAGTAGCCGTAAAGGGTTGGTTTTTTTGCACAATTCGTTGTATTTATGCATTTTTGTGTGTTTTAACTTGTCCCTACCGCTACCAGTATTTGGATGCAAATAAAGAGTTTAAATTACTATGTAAGAGCAAAAAATAAAAGTACTTTGAGGCGGAGGCTAGACAACTAGCACATGCTAGTAATCCAACCAAGTTTTGGAATAAAGTTAGAACTTTTAATGTTAACAAATTTACAATAAATCAAGATTTAACCCCGGATACGCAGAACGGAATAAAGTACGCAGAAACTGTTATCAAGGCGCTTTTCTACGCTAATGATATAGTCTTGTTCGCTTATTCACCTGAATCGCTACAGTTGATGATTAACCAACTAAATAGGTACTGCAAAGCTTGGAATTTAAAAGTGAACCTGAACAAGTCCAAAGTAATGATTTTTAAAAATGGTGGTGGAATAAACTGCTCAAATGAAAGGTGGTCCTATAACGATGAAAGTATTGAAGTTGTTAAGGACTATAGTTATCTAGGGGTCTGTTTTACAAAAACCTTAGCTTGGAAAAGAATTTCAAAGAAAAACTTGTCAAGGCCATTGGTGCTACATGGAAAAAATGTTTCGCTAACAAATACATAGCCCATAGTAGTAAGTATCGTGTTTTTGAAGCAGTGTCGGAGTCGATCATGCTTTACGGATCTCAAATATGGGGATACAAAAAATGTGAAACGGTTGAAGCACTTTTGAGGTTTTATGTGAAAAGGATATTTCGCCTTCTTTTGAATACCCCCAACTACATTGTGATGTTGGAAACAGGACTCTCCCCGCTCTTCATTCGCACACTTAAGCTTCACATAGACTATATACGAGTAATCAAGGTTTTGAACATGTCTAACGAAAGATTACCAAGAAAAGCGGCGCTACAAGCCACTGATCGAAGAAGTAGTTGGTATGCGGAGTGGTTGGAGCTGACACAGTGGTGTGGTATTCAACTAAATTTGAACTTAGAAAACATCAGTGAATGGAAAAGCTCTCTCTACAAACTAATTGAGACTGTGGACATAAAATTTCGCGAAAGATATATAGAAGAAGCTACCAGTTCAGTGCATAGATCGATATACAATAGATTATGTCACAACCTGGGCCCTAAAAACTATTTTCGAGATGAGTACAGTGTGGATCAAATATCAATGATGGTAAGACTGCGTGGAGAACTTTTAAGTCTCAACTTTGTTCCCCCATAGAGATGACCTTCCGGTATTATGTAATTTGTGTAATCAGAGAGAAAGAAAAGACGTGTTCCACTTTCTTGGAAGATGTCCAGTGTTGAAAGAAACAAGAAGATTTTATTATGGCTGCAATGTCTTAAACGAAGATGAGATGTTATCATTCTGAAATGAAATGGAGGTCCCAAAGCTCTTCAATTACTGCAAGATGGCGCTGGCCTACCGTGAAAGGCTAATCAAAGAAATGTTTTAAGACACTCAGGTTTTATCATCTTTTTATTCTTTTTTTTTTTTTTTTTGTTGTATTACTTACTATGTGATCAATTTAAATGTATATTTGCTTTACTACTTGCAATTTTGAATCTGTTAACAAACTTATAAATTTATTTGTCAATCTGACAGACGGCAATGCCAAGCTATATCTGATATTGTATACTATTAATTGTTTTATAAAATATTAAATAAAAATCACTTAATCTAGTCCCTATACCGCTACAATTGATTTATTACTATTTTTACCTATTGCATAGGAAGGTGCTACAAAAATATCTTGCCATATGATAATGAACCGAACAACAAGCTCTTTGGAAGGATTCAATAGCATTTTGTGAAGCTAACGAAAAGGGTGAATTTTTTCAAGTTTCTGGAAGTGCTCCTTGAGCAAGATGCTAGCAAGAGTATTGATTTCATCAAATCTTTGAATGGATGCATGCGGTCAAGTTTATGAGCCACAAAAAAAAAGAATTCGTGATCGTAGAGTCGTTTGGGGTAAGTGTGCGTACACAGCTACCAGCTCCCTGAGTCACCTCGAAATGACATTTTCTTGTGATTAAAAAAAAAAAAAAAAAAGAGCAAAATATTGCAAGAAAATCGACAATTTATATTATGGAATGATACATACATTGTAAACACTTCTGAATGCAATAAAAAACAAATGACAGATAATGACATACTACAAAATACAAATGGCCGAAACGCCACTGCAAAATCATATCATACCTATTGGAAAACCTTTTAAAATTATTCAATGACAATTAATTTTTGGTTCACTCTAAGCAATCAATAAATCTCCCCTTAACTTGTTCTTTATGATGACTAGAAATACGTATGCAGGCATGCAGGACAAGTAAGCTGTGAAACTGAATAACCCGAAGAACACGTCCAGAATCTAACATCCTCTTTCACTTGAGCTTGAAAACTGGATATTATAAGCACTTGCTAAAGAGAAGCCTTGAGGACTGATTCATTTTTCAGCAGTGTAGGTGATGTCAACAATACCCCTAAGTTCAGCTACAAAAAACATATCTTAGAACAAACCATGCGCATAGCATACTTTTAGGAACCTTACAAACCAATTCTAGACGACTCGACTGTTGTCGCTTTCCATTGATATCACTCGGGGAAGGGGGAACCACTCATTTTAAAACCCAATGGAACACCTAAAATAATTTCTGTTCAGTTAAGACCGATTGTCTTTGTCTGAGAGAAACACCTACATATGGCTCATAAGAAATATTCCTTGGAGAAAACTTTGATTTTCGCATTTGAGTAACATGTATTAGTGTTTCTCGAATGGATTCTCAGTTCTCACTTCAAACCGAGAAGTAGCTCGCACTTTTCAGTCATGAGAAGAGATCTTTTTGCACAAATGGAATGGTTTGAGAATGCTCCTGAACTCCTAGACGGTGAAATGATGGACGAAAAGAGTCCAATGGGAAGTGACATGTGCTTTGATTATCAAGTCGATTGATAGCCATTCCTAACGATTACTATATTATATTACTTTTGCCATTTGATAAGAGTTTGCCAAAAATTCATGACATAACAATTCTTGTTAAGCACGCTGGTCTTTCTTCTCGTACTTTGCCGTAAATAATTAAGGTGCCTTCAGAAATCTTCTATCGAATTGAGCTACTAAAACAACAACTAAGCACCATGTGGTTTCCATTCCTGTTTTATCTAATCGGGCAGAGAACCAAATTTGATACCCAACTAGGCCCAAAATATGTATTCTTACTTTTTCGGCTTAATTCATAAGTCGTACCTTGATAAACTAATTAATTTATTAATGGGAAATGGATTAGATCTAATCTCAAAGCTGATTAGACAATCACCGATTGATGAATTTTTGGCCGAAAAAGAGCTCTAGATATAAACCTGTCCAATTGATGTATGGTCAGTCATTTTGAAGAAACGAAATCGAAAAGGAGTCATGAAAGGTAGAGAAACGTGTTTATTTATCTATTCAATAGAACTTTGAATAACGTTTGCATTCTAGGTCTCCTGATAGCTTTCTGTCTTATTGGAGTGTTTGGAAACTTTGAGGCTTCCTCGTTTTTTGAAAGAAGAGATCTACAAGGGGATGAGTGCAAGGGACAGCAACATGGTGCATTAATTCCTTATCCAGGAGATTGTACAAAATATTTGGTTTGTGAATACTTCCATGGAACTCCGATGAATTGCCCGGGTGGACTACACTTCAATCCTGTTCTGAGAGTTTGTGATTGGCCAACATCGGCACATTGCACTGCAGAAGATGGAACTACAACGAAAACAACAGAACCACCAACTGTTCCACCAACTGATCCACCAACTGCTCCGCCAACTGCTCCACCAACTGCTCCACCAACTGCTCCACCAACTGCTCCTCCAACTGCTCCACCAACTGCTCCACCAACTGATCCACCAACTGCTCCACCAACATCTCCACCTACGGAACCACCAACACCTCCACCTACAAGACCTCCGACCTATCCGCCAACAGACCCACCCACGCCATCAACCACAACTGGCTGGCCCGGAGATAACAATGTTTGCAAAGGCCAAGAAAATGGCGCTCTATTCCCATTCCCATGGGACTGTGCTTGGTACTTTCGTTGCGAAGGAAATACACCCGTCCTTAGACCCTGCAAACGTGGATGGGAATTTAATCCTATTCTACTCATTTGTGATTACCCAGAGAACGCAGGATGTGTACCCATTCCATACCCAACAACTACAACGGAAGGAACTGACCCATCCACACCACCAACAACCGAACCTACAACTATAACAACGGAACCTACAACTGAGCCAACGACGCCTGGCTGGCCGGGTGATAATAATGTTTGCAAAGGCCAAGAAAATGGCGCCCTATTCCCATTCCCATGGGACTGTGCTTGGTATATTCGCTGCGAAGGAAATACTCCCGTCCTTAGACCCTGCCAACGAGGATGGGAATTCAATCCCATTTTACTTATTTGTGATTACCCAGAGAACGCAGGATGTGTACCTGTTCCATACCCAACAACTACAACGCAAGGAACAGACACATCCACACCTCCAACAACCGAGCCAATAACGATCCCATCTACAGAATTAACTACAGAACAAACATCAACGTCCGACAGTTCTTCAGAGCCATCGGTACCTACTTGGCCTGGAGATAATAATGTTTGTAAAGGCGAAGAAAATGGAGCCTTGTTTCCATTCCCCTGGGATTGCGGTTGGTATGTTCGTTGCGAGGATGGTACACCTGTTCTAAGACGCTGTGACACTGGGTGGGAATTCAATCCAAATCTTCTCATTTGTGATCAACCAGAGGATGCGAAATGTGTTGCCCTTCCTTACCCAACAACAACAACCGAGCCACCAACGCCCTCAACAGCCGACCCATCAGACGATTGTTATGGTCATCCTCACGGTGACCGCATTCCTTTTCCAGGAGACTGTACCAAGTTTTTGGTTTGTGAGTACTATCATGGAACTGTAATGGACTGCCCTGATGGACTCCACTTCAATCCAATTAAGAGAGTTTGTGATTGGCCGACGGCAGCTGGTTGCAATGAAGAACGTCCGACAACAACAAATCCAATCCCAACAATGGATCCAACTTACGACTATTGCTTTAATCAACCCAATAACAAACTCTTGACGTATCCATGGGACTGCGCCTGGTATGTTAATTGTGAAAATGGTGACCCCATCATTTTGCCGTGCGAAGATGGACTACTCTTCAATCCTAGCTTACTCATTTGTGATTTCCCGGCCAATACAGGCTGCGTCGCCACTCCATACCCACCACATTCAAATTACACTGAAATCATTACAACTACACTGCCTTCAACGATCCCCGACGGACCAACGAATCCTCCTTATGTCGGAACCGGTGTATGCGAAGGTCGTGAGCGAGGTACTTTGCTTCCATATCCTAAAAAATGTCATCTGTATATTGTTTGTATTGAACCTGCTCCAACGGCTTTTACCTGCTCCGAAGGCTTGGAGTTTAATGCCGAAGCGAAAACTTGTCAAACACCGGATGAAGCAGGTTGTTCCATACCCAAAACCACAGAGTCAACACCCACCAGCACCACTGAAGTGCCATCTATAGATCAGGGAATTTGCGCTAAGCATCCACTTGATGATTTGATTCCCTACCCCGGCCACTGTTCTCAATATATTTGGTGCAAACTTCCGATTCCTATCGCCCAAGAATGTCCAGCTGGTAAGGAATTCAACGCAGTAAAACAATTATGCGAATCTCCCAAAGATGCTGGATGTTCCGAACCATCAACACCAACGCCACCACCACCATTGACTGGAGTATGTCATGGCCTTGAACCAGGCAATCTGACACCTTATCCCGGCAATTGCAGCAAATACATAGAGTGCGACATTCCAGTTTCGTATGCTAGGATCTGCGACAACGGTTATCATTTCAATGCAGAACTCTCCATTTGTGATAAGCCTGAGTCGGCAGGCTGCGAATCAGGAACTACAATACCTGAGCCAACACCTGAGCCAACACCTGAGCCAACACCTAACAACGTTTGCTGTAATGTTCCAAATGGAAACTTGTTGCCTTACCCACACGATTGCTCACAATATATCAAATGTGGCTATCCTATTCCTATCGCGTTCAGCTGTAATGATGGCTTACACTTCAATCCTGTTAGTCAACAGTGTGAGCCGAAGGATACTGCTGGCTGTGAGTGGTATGAAGTCTCATGCAAGGACAAGGAAAATGGAACGCTACTACCTTACAAAGATGACTGCAAGAAGTACTATTTCTGCAGTGATGGTAAAGGAGTTTTAATTCCTTGTACGATAGGAGCTGGTTTCGATCCAAAAGTTGGCAAATGCGTCAATGGGGTGTGTCAGTAAAAAGCAAATAAATACTTTTTTATAAACCAATTATTTTATTTGCTGCAAATGGCAAACATTCAGTGGCTTTAATTTCAAATATTGTTTGGCGTCATACTTGGGAAGCGATTTCCTCAAAACGAGTCACAAGTTCTTAGTTAAATCACTGCTTCCGGTATCTAAATTGATGACTGCTACAAACGGTAAACAGATTCAAAACGCGAACAAGCTAAATCATCAAAAACAAAGTTTAAGAATGCGGCAAACCGAAACGACAAGATAGGAATTGGAAGTTAGTTTTGGTTGTTCCTTTTCTACTAAGAGCAAGTTGACTCTCTCGATGATTAAATTGGTTTTTATGAATGGCATATGACAAACTTAACCTGATTTTTTCTTCTTTGCACTTAAAGTTCATCTTATCAGATGTCACTATTAAAGAAGTCAATGTCAACCTCACCTACTTTACGTCAGCTGATCGTGTCGTAAAATGAGAAACCACTTAGCATTGACATGTTTTCATCAAACTGCATGAAACAGAAATAAAAAACTGAAAGAATATTTTTTTATCACACACACGCCAACTATCAATCTACGTTTACTGTCTGATAAGGTAGTCTCAAAATAGAGTCGATGAAAAGAATGTAAAAGTTTTATTGGAAACGTTTGGGTTATCTATGAAGATTTCTTTCTTTTTTTTTTATTACCGGAAGACCTCGCACTTTTAGTTGCGCGTTTATGTTTGTTTTCAATATTTGTCTTTCGATAACTGATGAAATATAGGTAAATCAGATTACGTTTGATTTAAAGTTCGTAGAAAAAGACAATCAGGTGGTGATGATGTCGATAAGGTTTATTTCTAAGACTTTATCAAAAATTAAATAAAACTCCGTTGTTAGAGACTTTGCTTTAATTGCGATTTAAGAACGAATAAGGAAACATATTGGTTAAGGTTAAACGTCAAATCAACTGATAGCTTTGAAGAGCTCGGAAATAAATTTCAAAAAAAGATTTTGGAGCTTATTGCACTCTCAGAAAAGAACCCAACAACAGATAGTACAGGGTGGGGGCAGGTAACTTTTCTGATTTGAAAGGTTAATAACAAAAAAGTAGTAGAGATACCTGTATAATCTTTTTTTTCATTCTGTCACATCACACATCATTTAAATTTATTTTTCAAACAGTCTTAAAGATGCTATCGGACAAATGGCGGCCCCCATTGTCAAAACACTGAACAAGCCGTTGTATGAAGTTTCGTTCAACTGTTTTAAGCAGTGATTCCCAAAGTGGTCGATATCAACCCCTTGGGGTCGATATCAGTTTCCCAGGGGTCGGCAATAACGAAACCTGATTTTGGCGGTCGACAAGTTCTGCAATTGACACCTTTTAGACGAGTTCTTACTTAAAACCTTTAAGATAGTGTTTCGTTACTTTTGCAATTTTATTATAAGAATGATTTATTATTATTGTTGCATTGTTTAAAAAAACTCAACAAATTTCTTTTATCAACTAAGTACTGTTTCGACGAATAGGTAGTTTATGTAATTACATATTTATTGAGGTATATTCGGTTTTCTAATCCAAACCCTTTTTATCTGGAAATAACTGTTAGTAAGTAGTTTAAAAAATATTTTCCTATATATGTATAACTGCATTTGTCCAGCCGGTCCCTAAAAAAGGCGAATCTTCCTCCCCTTCCAATTACCGTCCAATTGTACTAACGTCCCTTCTTTCCAAGGTCATGGAAACGTTGATAAACTAAATATCTTGAAGAACGAAAGCTTCTTAATGACCGTCAGTATGATGGCTTATCTCACCGAAAAGTGGAACCAATCTTTACATTGTTTTGGAGAAAGTAAGATTATTGCGCTTGATATTTCTAAAGCATTTGATAGAGTTTGGCATCAAGCTCTTTTATCGAAAATGCGTGCTTTTGGTATCGATGAGTCTCTTCTTCGTTGGATTATAAATTACCTTTCCGACCGTTCAATACAAGTTGTGTTGGATGGCTTCAAGTCTGATACCCACTTCATAAATGCTGGAATGCCCCAGGGCTCCGTTTTGTCTCCGACTCTCTTTCTCATTTTCATTAATGATCTCTTGTCTGAAACTTCTAATCCGCTTAACTGTTTTGCTGACGACTCGACCCTCAGCTTTTCATATTCGTTTCCAAATTCACGCCCCTGCTCTTCGGATGTGGAACTGGAACGGTTTGTTTGTTTTCCTAAATACTCGCACTGTGTTCTACAACATTATAAGGGTAGTCATAACCCCTTGATGTGCGCGTTAATTATAAGAAAAAAAAAAAAATATGTATTCTCCTATGACCTGCTTGAAAGTACATACATACAGTTGCGAGTAAAATAATAGCAGTGCCCTATTTTATATTATATTGTTTCTTGTAGGTACAGAGTGTTATTTTTTTCAAAACGGTTGTTTGCGTAAACATGTTTACCAACATTTGTTTTCTCTGGCAACATATTCGAATAAAGGCCCCGACCCATAGAATCAGTTGCGTCCGTTCTCTGCCGGATTCACCTGACAGCTGTGAGTTTTGCCGGACACAACGGATTGGGGTGACCCATAGAATCCGTTGCGGTGTCTCAACTCAACAAGACCACTCATGTTAGCAGAAGAGAAAATTTCAAATTGGTTCTTACTGCGCATGTCTCTCTTCTGCCGGACGCAAAAAGTCAAAAGTTGGGCTACTTTTTGCGTTGCGTCCGTTGCATCCGATGCTTATGGGTCACCTCTCATAAGATCGTGTGTATTTAATCGAGCTGTCAGGTGAATCCGAGAGCGAACGGACGCAACGGATTCTATGGGTTGAGGCCTTAACGGTAAATCTATCGGCATATTTAATTCTTTTTTATTTGGTGATGCACTGCTATTATTTTACTCGCAGCTATACGTTTTTGCATAATTCAGTTATTATTTGTTGATAATTTGCATAAGAATTAAAATGCTGCAGGTTCGTCAAAGGCGGTACAAATAAGCGTAGTCGAATGAGAACATTTGATAGAGTTCGACATTTTTGAAAAACTCCAAAAGAAAACAGTAAACCCCACATGCAGTTTGTCCAAATATAAAAAGATTTTTTTATTCGAAGTTCAATTCTGGCTTAATGACTAAATCAAATGATTATACTGATAGCCCAGGAGGTTGCCTCGATAATAGTCAACTATTTTGTTCTTTTAAGTTATGTGAAATTTTATTAAACTGTCCCTCATGCCTAAATGGAGGGAGAAGGACACCCTCCAGCACCATTTATTTCTTAGAATATGACAAGGAATCGTATGCTGGCGTATGTAACACGAACTACGGGACAACCGGTATATAAGGTGAACGAAATCATCACTTCACAGCTCTGTTCTTAAAAATCATGGCACAGTCATTTTCGGAAAGGTCTGGGCTGTCGTGAACTATAAGAAGACGCTAAGGAGCTCAGGAAGAAGCCAATGTGATTATGCAAGAGTCGACCACCCTCAAAACTGACGAAGAGCTTAAGCAAAGGTTCAATGAAGTCTATCAAAAGTTATGGTTGCAGCGCAGCATTGAAACTCGATATACTGCATTGAAGAAACATTGCTGAAAAAAAATTCTTATTGCTTTTCGATCATCATATTTGGTTGAAAAATGCTTCAGTGTGGTTGCAAACATTTTGACGAAAAAAAAAACCGTTTTTTCTCATTTAATAGCACGTTTTTAAAAAACTTTCAATTATAATAAAGCTTACTCACTTAACAAACTGCAAATTCTTAAAGTTGGTTAGTTTTATATATCAAAAAACTAATACCTCACACAAAATTTTATTAAAATCGTTGGAGCCGCTTTTGAGAAAAATAAGTATTATCATATTGGTTAGCAGGTACGGCTAAAGATCTAGAAACGCAATTCTAACACGCTGATGTACCATTCACACCCATGTAAAAAATCGTTTCTCTGAATTTATATTTTGTGAAATAATAGCGATGTTACAATTTCTGATTGCGCTTCATGAATATTCAGTAAAAGAACTTGTATAATCAATCATGATCCAACAACCGTTTTTTTGTCTAGTAAGTCCATTTTATCGGATCGAGTCACATATGCAAACATCAATCTGACGATATTTTTTCAGGTTATCAATAGCAAGTCGTTCAAGAATGTCGATTATATTTTGCGAGTCTTGGCGGTACTACCTGTAACTATACAGCAACTCCAGAACGATCATCTCTGAAGTTGAGGAGGATCAAAACTTACATACCTGAGAAATACTATACCTGTCCCAGGAACGATTTAATGGTCTTGCTTCTTTGAATATCCATGCCCATATTGAACTTACCAAGGCCGAATATCTAGTGGAATTTTCAAAAAAACCTCGAAAATTTACTAGTGTTTGAGGTAGCCTGCTCTTCAGTTTTTATGAAATGTAATAATAATCAATAAAGTTCTTGAATTTTTAAAATAATAATACTACTTCTCCTTTACTTTTTTGTCTTGCTCATGCTATATTTTTTCGTCCCGTAACGAAATTTGGAAATTAGGAGCCGATAAATGTTAGAAATAACATCTTTTATTGATAGCTTCAAGTTTGATATCCACATCATAAATGCTGGAGTGCCCCAGGGCTCCGCTTTTCTCCGACTTTCTTCCGCATTTCCATTACTGATCTCTTGTCTGTAACTTCTAATCCTCTCAATTGCTTTGCTGATGACTCAACCCACAACCTTAGTTTCATTCATATCACGTCCCTACTCTTCGAATGTGGAACTGAAGCGGTTGCGTATGATAACCTCATTGAATTCTGACCTTACGTGGGGTAACAGAAACCGAGTATGCTTCAAGAACTCAATGTTGTCTCCCGTCGTTTATGCTTAACATTCCCCAAATGCCATTATCCATGAGTGGTTCTTGCATCCAAGAAACCGATAAGCTGTCAGTACTTGGTGTGAACGTAGATCTTCATTAGAATGGCAACATATTTGAAGTCGCCGAAAATGCTGTAAGATGCTTTGTTTTCTTAAGACGATGTAGGAAATTCTTCACCCCTTCTGATCTGGCTACAATTTATTAAGCCAACATCCGCCCAAAACTGGAGTTAGGTGCCTCGAACATCGTCGTAACTTTACTTGACTCTATTTTGACGCCTTTTTTTACAAACAGTGCTTTAGTGCTTTAGCCAATTGCATTCCTTCCCTCTTGACAAAATTCCGCCACAACACGCGTGTCGTAAGAATGCTCATCACTTTTACTTAACCCAACTTCGCAGGAACAGTCAAGTATAGAAATTCTTATTTACCAGACTCTGTTTTTCTTAGTTCTCAACTACCTAAGTCATGGTGTCCTTGGTTTAATGGTTTATATGCTTCCTTGTTACGCTGTTACGTGGGAGGTCCGTAGTTCAAATCCCAAAAACATTAGGAAAAAAAAGGTTTCCACGGGTATCGCCAACGCCATTCGCTAATAATTGGGAAGTCCTTTGAAAGTGATTATCAATTGTTATGAAGAGCGTTTTCTAACTTCGACTGAGACGTCCGGTACTTCAGTTAAGTTAAAATCTGCCTATAGACTGGGCTCTCGGGGAAAGTGGTCTTTTAACAGGTTACTGCAATACTGTCGCCATGTGTGCAGAATTTGTTCATGTGAGTAGTTATCGTTAATGAACTTCGGTGAACTAATCTCCTGAGCAATTCTCACTGCAAGCCATTTTAGTTTATGAATTGCTCACTTGCAACAACTGAATATAAGACAATGGGAGAAAAATGACAAATATTTAAAGGATGATTTACAAACGTAGGAACCTATTGCTTCAATCATGAACCTATGCTCTCAATACATACATAGGGTGGCGCGACAGAGCGGGGAGCCTCGGGGCTTAGCGCATTTCTCACAACCATGCCTTGTGAGATAATGGAGGGGACTTACAGTTTTCTTTCGATTTCGAGCAGCTAATCGAGAAAGCATTTTTCATAGCAATGAATTTAGTATTGGAGGACTTGCCAATTCCTCACGAAAGGTGATGCCCCCCCTGGTTTTTCGGTTTCTGTTGGTATTCGAACCACGAACCTCCTAACAGGCAAACATGCTAATCACTTCGTCACTGGGACCACAAACATTCTTAGGGGTGCTCTTAAAAATTTGATTTTCGTTTACCAGCATACCAAAGGTGTTAACTCATAGCTAGCATTTGAGGTATTATCTTCTACATTTTCTTGTTATTGCCATTTTAAACAGTTAAATATTCTCATACAGGCCAAATCCGCAAACTTATCTCTTTTAATTAACGCAACACCTATTCGCAATCTTATCCGAAAAACATTACTGGTTTTCTCCTAAAACTGTTAATTAAAAAAGGAGATTTCGGTAGCTAAGTAGACTCAGGTTCTTTCATTTTGATAAGACTATGTTCGTCACCAAGGTATAAATTACTAAGCCACTTGTCAAAGACTTTAGTTTATAAAATCAACTCTGAAGATACACTGGTCCGTCAAACATTGCTATGAAAGGTAAATATTTACCATATTAGCATTTTCCCCAAAAAAAGGTAATGCCAACTTTATATCGTTGCAGCCATTCCGATCGTCCTTTTATTTACAGTTGCCTTGGCGAGTGCTGAGCTCGATTCGGTAAGTTTTTACAAAAACATCTCCTCAAAGCCAAGGTTTTTCAAATCTTAAATTAATTAAAGCTCTGTAAGAAATCCACGGGGAATTATCAAGTTGCCAATCCAAGCAATTGTTCCACATTCATCAGATGTAGCGCTCACAGTGGAACAAAGCTTTCTTGTCCTGATGGAAAGCTGTTTGATGTTAAGCTTCTGATATGCCGTCCTGCGGCAAGTGCCATCTGTGCAGCCGATGTCATACCCGACTATGTACTTGATATCTGCAAAAGCATGAAAAGCGAACAACTCGTTCCAGGCATAGAATGCAAAAAGTACTACAAATGTAACGGAACGGATGCTACAGCTCTTTTCTGTCCAAATGGACAACATTATTCGCGTGCCTATGGCACATGTATGAACCCTCTTTTAGCTGGATGTCGGGCACTGGGTGAAATGTGCACAAACGAATATTTCGGATTTGGTTTTCCATCACTTAAATGCGAAGGATACTATGATTGCGACAAAACCCTGTCACCTCAACTGAAATCTTGCGATGAAGGACTTTACTTTAGTCCAGACCAACAGAAATGTACGTTACCAGCATTATCGGGCTGTTCTAATGACGGCTCCATCACAACTGAGGGCCCAGGCGGAGGCTGTGTTAATCCTCCGGTGCCAGCATGTAATTCAGCTAATTCAGGAGAGTTCTTTCCACATCCAAATCCGGCATGGTTTTTTATGTGCTACAACTCAGAAGCTTTGGAACTTCAGTGTGAAAATGGACTAAACTACGACACTAGACGGAAGTACTGCGTGAAGGATGCTTATCGCGCTTGCTGATAATAAACAATTAAAACATTGGAAAACTTGAGTGTCCTTTAATATATTTTTCAAAATAGTAGTTTCTGTGAGCAGTTTCTCAACCCCTTGGGGTCCGAATCTTTTTCCCTGGGGTCGAAAATAACAAAACTGATTTTGGACTTTCGACAGGAAGTCTAAGAGCAAGAACCCTATTGATTTACGAAATTTTTATTTAAGACTTTCACGATACTTCAAAAGTTGGGTTAAGTGTTCCAGCTTTTTATACCAGTGTCTGTGCAAGCATTGACCAGATTATTAAACGATTAAGTTTTTGGGAGGTTCATAGCGTTCCAAGCGTTCCATTAGTTTTCCCTTAGAGAATAGGTATGTGATCTTTCCCGGTCTAAAATTACATCAAAACTTGTATGCGTATTTGCATATGCTAATAAGTATTTTCGCTAAGTTCGATAGAAAGAAAGTATGAAACTTTTATTCTTTTCCTCGATATAGTCAGGCACTTGCATTTGCTTCGGTTGAGAATCAATGTATTGCATGATGCGCAGTTATGTATATTGCTTATTTTCCAACTCCTGGTACAAACTGGAAGTACAATCATCGATCAAGCCCAATGGGCCACTTTTATAAAAAAAAAAAACCAAGACATGAAGGATCAGAGATCCAGTGACCTCAACTAACAAATATGACAGAAGGTTCATCAGTGAGTTGCTGTCGTACCTTTGTGAGAGCTTATAAAATACTGGACGGATTGAAAAGCTCTTTTATCGTGAGAGTGCTATATAGTATTCAGTTACTTATTTATTAATTCAATCTACGATCTCTCAATCAACAGATCTTTAAAAAGTAATATTCATTACAGAAATTAGATTTTTTAACTTAATTTAGAAATTATTATTTTCCATTGGAATATTTTTTAATTGTTCTCTAGGCATCAACAACATCTTTATACTAAATTGAACAGCCTGACACAACGAGAGATAGTCTCACGTTGTCCATACAAAGTTTCATGACAAACATCATATAAAAGTGGCCTTGTTCTTAATTCTTAAAAACCTCGAAGGGGCATAAAAGCAAATAAGAGAAAGCAAACTCTCACTTTTTATGGAAAAACACAAGATTAACATTACGCTATAAACCATTATTCGCCTTTCTAGAGTTTTAACTTCCAGCAGTAAGCATCTCTTCTAATAACTTAAAATCGCATTATCTGTCAATGTAAAATTCCTTTTTTTGGAACAGTATTCAAGAGTAGGGCGAAGTAGTGAACAAAAAAGAGATTTTATTGTATACGGTGGTACCCGTGGTGTGATGGATAGCATGTCCGCCTGTTAATCCAGAGGTTCGAGTTCGAATCCCAACAGAGGCAAAAATGTTTTTTCTACGGGTATCGCCTTTCGCGAGGAATTGGCTAGTCCTCCGTTAGTATTCATTGCCATGAAAAGCGCTTTCTCGCCGTTCGGAACCGGCAGAAAATTGTAGGTCCCCTCCATTCCCTCCACAAGGGATGGTTGTGAGAAATGCGCTAGGCCCAGGGGCTCCTCGCTCTGTAGCGCCACCCTATTTTTTTTTTTTTTTTTATTGTATACGGATCCTTAAAATCTACAGAAGTTCCTTTCTTACGAATCCCAAAAGGGAATTCGCTTTGAATACAACATAATCATAATCAATATGGAGATCAAATGACAGTTTCTTATCAAAAACTATTCCAAGGTCTTTTAAATTATCAACTCTAGATAAATTATTTCCATTAAGGACATAGTTCTACTTGCTTCCGCCCCACAGTGTGGTATTTGGGTGTAAAAGCTGGCGAAAATTGTATTTTTTAATTTCAAGTTGACAACACTGATATATTATCATATTTCAAAACCATCAAAGCTTTATACTGTCACCACGCTCTAGGCAATCAGTCTAAAGTTAAAAAATGTTATTTTCTTGTAACACAGATGTTTTGAACAGGGTTTTTTAACATCAGATCCATTTATTACAAGTATGAGATCTTACAAACATAAAAAAAATCATTGTCCACAGATGTTTTGCTTTTACTTTCAGAAAGTGCTGTGAAAATATTTCTGAAGAAAAATTAAATATTTGTATCTTTATGAAAGTTATTTCTTTTTATAATTTTTCATTTTAAACATGAAAGTATAAGCAACATTTAATATATGGTGATATAAAATATTTTTGGCCAGCTTTTACACCCAAATACCACACTGTGCGCCCGATCAAGTAAGATTCGAACCATTTGAGGATTGTGCCATCGAAGCCATGTGCTTTAAGTTTATCCAACAAAATGTTAAAATTGGTTCTGCTAAATGCTTTTACAAAGTCAGTGTAGACAGTATCAACTTGAACACCCATTTCCATAACCGAGGAACAAAAATTAGTGAACTCGGCAAATTTGTACATGTAGATCGCCCCATGTAAAAACCATGTTGAAGGTGGGAAATACAGTTTTCAATAATATTGAAAAACTTTTTCTGTATAAGTTTATCAAGCAATTACGGTAGGCATTTGGCTTATAGGCCTAAAGTTAACTACTTGTTCTTTTTTCCCTTACTTAAAAAGAGACGTAATGTAGGAAATTTTTCATTCCTCTAAAAACTCCCCAGAAGACAAAGATTTGTTGAAAATTATTTGAAGCGGCAAACTTAAAATACCAACACACAATTTCAGAACATTAGGAAAACTTCCATGAAGATCGGGACAAAAGGTGGTTTTTAGTTGATTGACTGCAACAATTAAAAAAATAAATAAAAAAAAATAGGGTGGCGCAACAGAGCGAGGAGCCCCTGGGCCTAGCGCTTTTCTCACAACCATCCCTTGTGAGGGAATGGAGGGGACCTACAATTTTCTGCCGGTTCCGAACGGCTAATTGAGAAAGCGCTTTTCATGCAACAATTACCACATCAATTTCACAAAACATACTACAACGGTACAACAGTCTGTTATTGGCGCAAAATTATAAATCTGGCCCGTAGGCATGTTCGAAGGACTATACAAAAATTTCAACGATTTCAGAAGATTTCGTTGATGATATCCCATTATATTGCATCAGAACTGGAAACCCAATACTCTTTCGTTTGGTATTTATGAAATTCCAAAATTTTTTGGAGTTCAGCTTTAAGATATTTTTAATTGAATATATACAGGGTGATTTGCATAAGGTATTACAAAAAGATAGGGTGTGTAGGTTGGACTTAGACAAGCAAAAAATCGTATGGGAGGGGGGGTCCATTTTCCCCCGTTTAGGCGGGAGGGGCAATTTAAGAAAAAAATCACTTAAAATGGGAAAAAAATTATTTTAAAACAACGGTAATACCTACAGAGTCGTGCTATAGCATTTTGAAAAGCCAAAAACCTATACATTTATTTAAATTTTAAAATAAGTTGTTCAAATGAATAGTTTTTGAAATATTAATTTTCAAAGTCAAAATTTAGAAAAAAAAAACATAATTTTTTTTTTTCAAACCATTTTTTTCAAAATTTTACATTATTAAGTAGTATTTTTCTAGCTTATTTTCAATGCTCTTATTTATTTTTGATCAAACACAAAAAACCGGATGTCAAAATAACCTGTGGTTTTTGAGAAAACCAAAAATTACAAAAACCAATTTTTAAAATTTTTTTTTTTTGAAAGTTTTTTTTTCGTGAATTTACGGAATAAAGGATGAATTTTCTCTCTACTTTTTTTATTGAGAACACCTGCGTGAGAACTAAGGGTTATAATTAGCTTGATATTGTTTTTTTAATCATGCAACATCACGCACTACCTAGCCAGTGGAAGAAAAATGCAATTGCGAAATAAGAAAGCCTTAATCTTGAAATCAATCCAAATTGAAATACTTGCATATTCAGATAAAAATACTAAGTTACTATTTATTATAATATTTTTATCTAAAGCTTCTTATAAAAAATTTTCAATATGATCCTTATTTTGAAGAAGGCAAAGACTATAGCGCTTTCTTATTCCTGCACATAAATTTATACCTGATAAATTTTCTTGTAATTTGACTGCAGCCGTTTCAATCCGTTGTTTCAGTTCAGCCAAAGATTCTATTTCCTTTTCGTAAACATAGCCCTTCATGAATCCCCAAGCATAAAAATCTAACGGAGAAATTTGGTGACCTAGGTGGCCATTCTGTGGGAATTCTTCTTCCAATCCAACGGTCACTAAAATGGTCATCAAGCCAGTTCCTTACAATGCGGCTGTAGTGTGCTGGAGCTCCATCTTGCTGGTATATTAAATTGTCTGCTATAGCCAATGGAACGTTGTCAATCAAATCGGGCAGAAGGTCTCGTAGTAACTGCAGATGGGATTCTCCATTTAAAACTGAACTCAGGAACCTGGGTCCAATAACTGTTTGTTCAACAATACCAAGCCAAACATTACAGCTAAAGCGATGTTGAGATTTGGTTTGTTTCTTGTTATGCGGATTGCTGCTACTCCAGTGATGTAAATTGTGGAAATTTGTAACTCCGTCTCTGGTAAATTGAGCTTCATCCGTCCAGAATATCCTTCGAAAGTAATTGTGGTCAGTTTCATATCTTAGCAATAATGTTCGGCAAAATGCAGCTCTTAATATTTTATCGTTGGCAGTTAGCTCCTGAACTGATGTAGTGTGGTACGGGTGCAACTTGTCGGTATGAATCACTCCCCATACTCTAGTTTGGGGCAAATGAAGCATAGTAGCTATCCTCCTTGTGCTGATGGAGGGATTTCGTCGGACCAATCCCAAAATTCTTTCCTCTGTGTGCATGTCTGCGGAAGATGCACTGTCTCGCCCTCGTTGCTCCAGTACTCCACGTTCTCGAAGACGTTGATGAATTCTTGAAAATATCATATGACTGGGACGCCTCCTATTGGGATACAATTCAGCGTAGAGACTTTGCTCTTCTCGACCTCGACCATGAGCCATACCGTAGCAGTAATGCATATCAGTTAATTCGGCCCAAGAGTAATTTGACATCGTGATATGTTGACGACTTGACATCCAAATTAGAATTAATTTGTTCAACAAAACATTCTTGCTTTTTATATGTCCTTAGGTAAGACATATTTTTATTTTAGTGTACAAAATTACGCGACGTTTTGTTCTTGAACTCAACAGGTAGACCTCGTTCGCCAAACCGACCCCACCGCAATAAAAATAAGTTGGCAGGCCAATGTCAATTCAATGCTCTCACGCAGGTTTTTTCATTGAAAAAAGGATGAAATATGGTTAATCCACAAATCCCAACAAAGACTGATAATAAAAAAATAGAAAGTTAATTCTTTCTTTCATAAATTAACCAAGAATTAAATAATGTAAAAACCCCACCGCAATAAAAACAAGTTGGCAGGTCAATTTCAACCCAATGCTCTCACGCAGGTGTTCCCAATGAAAAAATGTGTGAAATGTGGGTAATTGAGTACTTTGTCACTTTATTGTATGTTTTGAAGACTAATAATAAAAAAACGAAAAAGATAAAGTTAATCCTTTCTTTCGTAAGTTCACCTTATTATCCAATAACGTAAAAACTAAAAGAAAAGGTTTTTCTCAGAAAAAAGTAGTTTCGGTCATTTTTGGTTATTGTTGCAAAACATATTAGCACCACTGTTCTGATACACTATACAACTGTAATGTCAATAGAAAATGTTACAGCATAATCTTTACTTGCGAAGAGCTTTGTCTATACAATGTACAGTCTAATTTGAATTATCACACATTAAACATCATCTTTACTTTACTGTTGCCTTTTCACTGACCTTATCTCCAATAGGTTATGGGCCCAGGCTGAACAGAAAATAAAGTGCTGTTTCTTTTCCGTTTAAAAATAAATTCATTTTCTAAACCAAGTCGTAAGTCGAGTAGCGATGAGTTCGCTATACCAAATTGATAAGTTGAACGGGGAAAATTATGGGAGTTGGGTAATTCATATGAAGAGCGTTCTTATTCATGCAGATCTCTGGTCGTATGTTGACGGATCGAATAAGTTGCCAGACGAGCCGAAACCTGAAGAGAAGATAGCATGGGAAGCAGGAGATGGAAAAGCACTTGCAACGATTTTCCTAAGTGTAAAGGCGTCGGAGTTAATTCACGTAAAACACGCTGTGACATCAAAAGATGCGTGGGAAAAACTCAGGGAAATCTACCAACCAAAAGGACCTGCCAGCATGGTTAATCTATTTAAGCAGTTACTGCAAACAAAAATGTTGGATGGCCAATCCATGTCAAGCCATGTGAACGAATTTACAGGAATTGTTGAGAAATTGCGTGAAATACAGGTATTAGTTCCAGAGGAACTATTAGCAATTATTTTATTGTGTAGTTTGCCAGATTGCTACGAAAATTTCACTGTCGCAATTGAAAGCCGTGATAGTTTGCCTTCGGTGATCAATTTAAAAGTAAAGTTGCTAGAAGAAGAGCAGAGAAGACAAAATAGGGAACAGAATAGTGGTGCGGCAAGTGAGCACATTTTTGCTACAAGGTCACATAATAAAAATCGTGTAGATCCTAATTCTTCCAAAAATTTAAAGGGCAAATGCTATGCTTGTGGTAAACGTGGGCATTTTGCTGCCAATTGCAGAAAATCGAAGCCACGACAGGTTTCTTCTTTTGGCCTTTTTTCTTCAACAGATGCATCTATGCTGCAACGCCATGAGTGGTGTTTGGATAGTGGGGCGCCCTCCCACATGTGCTGCGATAAGGAACAGTTTATTGAATTTTGCGATACTGTAAGGAGAGAAAAGGTACAGTTAGCCGATGAAAAAATAGTCATATCCAGTGGGATAGGAACAGTCAGATTGATATTGGATACAGGTGACATATTCTTGAAAAATGTTTTATACATTCCAGAATTGCAAGGAAGTTTCATTTCCGTGAGTAAAATTACTAATAATAATTACACTGTGGACTTTATTCGTAACACGGCTTTAGTGCGAAATCGGAATAAAGATTTGATTCTAAAGGCAGACAAAAAGAATGAACTTTATATTGTTAGGCCTCAAACTGAATTTCTCTCTTTTCAATCCAGCACGAAGTCGAATACAGTTGAAAAATGGCATCAAAGATTTGGACATCTCAACATGAAAAATCTTCAACAATTGAGGGACAAGAAAATGGTAACTGGTCTGACTGTAGACCCCTCTAATGCAGACATGGACTGCGTTGTGTGCGCCAAGGGCAAGTTGACCGTGCAGCCATTTCCTAAGCAATCATTAAATCGGAGTAAGGAATTGCTAGATCTTGTGCATACTGACGAATGTGGACCGATGAGGACTCCATCGGCTGGAGGAGCCAGGTATTTTATCACATTCATCGACGATAAATCGAGACGAATATACATTTACTTCATAAGAACCAAAGATGAGGTATTTAGTAAATTTAAACAATTTAAGTATGGTTGAAGTGCTAACGTCAAATAAAATAAAATGCCTACGAAGTGAAAATGGACGCGAATTTGTCAACAACAATTTTAATGATTTCTTGCAGCAATGTGGAATAACACGGCAGCTTACTGTCCAATACACACCACAGCAAAACGGTGTAGCTGAACGAGCCAATCGTACGCTCGTTGAGATGGCTAGATGTCTTTTGTTAGACCAAAATCTGCCGGAGCACTTGTGGGCTGAAGCCGTTAACACAGCCGTTTACTTAAGAAACAGATCACCATCCAAAATTACTGGAAACACCACTCCATATGAGTTATGGACTGGAACAAAGCCTTGCGTCTCACCTTGAAAGTGTTTGGTTCTCGAGCTATCGCTCTAATCAAAAAACCTGGGCAGTCAAAGTTTGCAGCGAAAGGAAAAGAGTTGGTTCTGGTTGGATATTCGGAGGAGTCTAAAGCATATAGGCTATTCGATCCTGTAACTAGAAAAATAGAAAAGAGTCGTGATGTTAAATTTTTCGAAAACAGTACACAAAATAGTTTTATTGATTTCAAAGATTTTTTAATTGCAGAAGATGAAACTATTCACGCCAGTGAACAGCAGTTACAAGGCACGGATAATGAAGAAGCAACAAAAGAAGCATCCGAACAAGCCAAGGGAGACGTTAAAACAACTATTTCACCCGACTCTTCCGGCAAAACGTTCACTGTTGGTCGTGGGCGGCCAAGGATTATTAGAAGCGGCAAACCTGGCAGACCGACCAAGCAGTTTAACATGATTGAAGCAGTCAATGCAATGAAAGATAACACATCACCAATTCCATTATCCGTCGCAGAGGCTAAATCCTGCAATGATGCTGTTGAATGGGAAAATGCTATGCAGTTAGAGTTCAAAGCACTCATGGCAAACGAAACTTGGGAACTCGTTGATCCACCACCAAAAGATCAAGTCATTGGTAGTAAGTGGGTTTTCAGTCTGAAACGAAAACCAGACGGATCTATTGATAGGTATAAATGCAGACTCGTAGCAAAAGGGTGTGCCCAAAAATACATGCTTAATTATACAGAAACCTTTTCCCCCGTTGTACGATATTCGACAATTAGACTGGTTTTAGCTATTGCTGTACAACACGAATTGTTGGTGCATCACCTCGATGTTACCTCGGCATACCTCAACGGCGACTTGGCTGAAAACGTGTTTATGGCCCAACCTGAAGGATTTGTGGACCAAAAACATCCAAGGAAGAAAATTGGCTTTCAGAGATGTCATGGTGACACATGTCTGTATGTCATGAATAGCAGAGATGAATTCAACATTTTGGCTGTGTACGTCGATGATTTCTTAATCGCTTGCTCAACAGAATCATCATTGAAGTCAATTAAACAGCAAATTGCTGTTGCATTTGAGTGCGTGGACAAAGGCGCTGTAGAGCAGTTTTTAGGGATAGAAGTCGAACGTAGTGATCCAAGGGGCCCCATTGCAATACATCAACAGCAATATATTCGCGACTTAATACAACGACATCAAATGGATACATGTAAACCGCGTTTTACACCTCTCGATCCTGGGACTAAATTAAATAAATGCCAAAATGAATCACACCATAAGGAAGACGCGAGTAAGTATCAGTCAATCGTGGGAGCAATTATGTACTTGGCAGTTTCTTCACGACCTGATATAAGCCACACTATCAGCAAACTATCACAATTTAACGTCAACCCTCATGGTGAGCATCTTAGCGCTTTAAAGCATTTGCTGAGATACATTAGCACAACACTCAATGCCAAGCTTTTCTATGGAAAATTACCCGATGGTCTAAAAGGATATGTCGATGCAGATTGGGCGGAAGCACAGATGACAGAAGGTCCTACACAGGGTTTGCTTTTACATATGGTGGAGGAGTTATATCGTGGGAGTCGAAGAAGCAGTTGTCGGTCGCGCTCAGTAGCACCGAGGCCGAATATATGGCACTCTCGCAAGCTTGCAAGGAAGCTGTGTATTTGCGGAACTTAGTGTCAGAGCTAGGTATACAAGCTACTAATGATTCTGTTCTTTTATTTAACGACAATATAGGGGCTCAACAGTTGGTCAAAAATCCCGTACATCATCCAAGGAGCAAACATATCGACATCCGCTATCACTACATACGAGACCTTTATGAAGATGGCGTAATCAATCTAAAATATCTTTGCACTGAAGACATGATAGCGGACATCTTTACAAAGAACTTAGCGAAGACCAAACACTTGAAGTTCAGTTCGATGTTGGGCATCCCTTTGAAATGAGCATTGGTTATTGTAACACTTCTATTGTGGGGGAGTGTTGCAAAACATATTAGCACCACTGTTCTGATACACTATACAACTGTAATGTCAATAGAAAATGTTACAGCATAATCTTTACTTGCGAAGAGCTTTGTCTATACAATGTACAGTCTAATTTGAATTATCACACATTAAACATCATCTTTACTTTACTGTTGCCTTTTCACTGACCTTATCTCCAATAGTTATCTCAAAAACTACAGGTTATTTTGACATCCGGTGTTTTGTGTTTGATCAAAAATAAATAAGAGCATTGAAAATAAGCCAGAAAAATACTACTTAATAATGTAAAATTTTGAAAAAAAATGGTTTGAAAAAAAAAAAATTATGTTTTTTTTTTTCAAAATTTTGACTTTGAAAATTAATATTTCAAAAACTATTCATTTGAACAACTTATTTTAAAATTTAAATAAATGTATAGGTTTTTGGCTTTTCAAAATGCTATAGCACGACTCTGTAGGTATTACCGTTGTTTTAAAATAATTTTTTTCCCATTTTAAGTGATTTTTTTCCTTAAATTGCCCCTCCCGCCTAAACGGGGGAAAATGAACCCCCCGCTCCCATACGATTTTTTGCTTGTCTAAGTCCAACCTACACACTCTATCTTTTTGTAATACCTTATGCAAATCACCCTGTGTAAGAGCTGCACAAAAATCAGGATAAAAAAGTAAATTCTTTCCTAAGGCGACAAAAAAGTTCATAATCGTAAGGAGAATTAGATAACTTAAATTTCTTATGAGCATTACTCTTTGCATTTTTGAGCTTTTTCAATCTAAAGTTATATCACGGAGGATGATTGTCTATTCTCTTTTTTACTTTTGGGATATGGTGATAAAATAGAGTACATTTTATCACCATATTCAAACAGGAACAATATCGGGAATTCAAAAACCACTGGAAAAGATTTCAAAGTTTGTTTCACCATTACAATGCGGTGTTATTCCCCAGTAACATAGACTACATCTGATCTCTTTTGTATGTATAAACTATATTTTCCCCACGGAGAAAATTCTCTCTCAATTCTTCAAAGTCAGACACCAGCAACTGGTTTTCCTTATGCAATGCACACATAAAAAATTAACCGCTGGGAGTCTGTCAGTAAGTCCAAACAATTTGAACGACTTGTTCCAAAATACAATTTTTGTAGTCTTGAAGATTAGTATTTTTACTAAAAATAAAGTTCAAAGTTAGGTTTCTATCATCAGTATTGACAGAGAAATCGTATTTAACATCAGAGTTGGGAAATAATGATTACAAAAAATTTCAATTACAATTACTTGTAATTGTAATTGATTATTGACATGAATTACCATTATATGTAATTGTAATTGGAAAATTCAATTAACCATTACTTTTAATTGAAAAGTTTCAATTATTTGGAATTCAATTACTTATATGTAATTGAAAACCCAAGTAATTGAAAAAATCGTCATGAAAAATAATTATTGATCATCTAATTTGCTCAATTACATTTTTAAAATTAAACAAAATTGAACGAAATTAAAGCATTGAACAGGTACTGTGTCAAATTCTTTCATTTTTAGTGAAGAGTAGCATTTGGAGAGTCTGAATTCAGAAATTATAACAACAAAAACTTCTGCGTGGTCCGCCGTTTTGAAAAGAAAAACATTTCTACTTTCAAAAGCCATTTTCTCGTTTACTAATTGTCGTAGAGTATTGTGTTTTCTATTATTTTGCTGGGGAGGGTATTCTCTGAAACCCTTCCGGTGAATCATTTTTGGCAACTCCTTACAATACAAAGTTATTGGTGAAAAACTGTCAGAAAGTTGGAGAATAAAGTGCGGTTTCGCGATTATCTAGCCCAAAATGTAGATTAAAATAATAATAACCATTGACTATGAATAAAAAAAATTTATATATACGTATTTGTAATTGAAAAGTATGCAATGCATTACAATTGAAGTAATCAATTACTAAAAAAGTAATTAGCGGTGTGTTTTCTTCAATTACTTGGAAAAAAACATTACTTTTCCAATTACATGTAATGGGTAATTGAAAAATTTCAATTAACCATTACATTTAATTGTAATTGAAAAATTTCAATTAACCATTACATGTAATTGTAATTGAAATTTTTCAATTACACATTGCATGTAATTGTAATTGTACCTGTAATCCATTACACAAAGTAATCATTATTTTCCAACTCTGTTTAACATAGATCAGGGTACACCAAAATTAGTCTTTTCTTTAATCGTCAAAAAGTTACGTCAAAGTGGAGTAGTGGGCTTTACTGTGGAACTATTTTTTTTTTTTTAGAATATGACCAAGTATCTAGTCCAAATTCAAACTCATCTAACTTTAGAACGGCTGCTCCGATTTCGATGGTTTTTTTATATTTATCCAGTCCTATATAGCCTTAGTTGTTAATTAAATGGACGAAGTTTAAAAAAAAAAACTAACCTTAGAGACTTGCCATTATGTACTATGTTCACAAAACAAAATGTCGTCCTGACTTCGAAAATTCCTATATTTTGATGCAGTTAAAGTGCAATAAAAGTTTTAAATCGATGACAACACTTTAATCAAATTAATTTAGCCTCAGACAAACAATAAAAATACGTTTCCCGCTCTTAAAACAAAGAGACATATAAAAATACCAACTTGTGAATTGCCAGAACAAACATGAAAACCCAATTATTTCTCCTATCTCAAAATATCCGATACCAAAATCATTCTGAACAACACCTCAAACAAATGTTTAGCCATCAGCTGGATCAACACCTTTCACAAAACATAGCTAACTGCTAAAATTAGTGTATTCATTCAAGAAATTGACAGAGTGTGTGACAATAATGATGCTTGACTTTCCACATTCATTCCAGAAACCATTTCTCATGAGATTTTTACAACAAAATTGAACTCTTCGAAAGAACAGCGGTTATTCTAATTGAAAAGATTCATGGAAGATCTCAAAGTGTGTGGATCAAGGGTAAACTCTCCAATTTCTTGTTGAGTAGTCACTCCATTCTGTGGCGTACTCGTATGACGGAGTCGGAATAAGCCCCAACAAAAAAAGTTGGGAAAAAAGCTGTTTTCCTGATGTTAGTAAGCATTCCAAAGTACCATTTGCAAATACAGTTATGTTTTTAACTATTTTTGTTAAACTGTATAGTCAGTCGGATTTCATTATCTATCGAAACAAGTGTTAAGTAAGAAGTGCCAATGGTGAGTCTTGAGCTTTATATAATTAAGTAACGTGAAAGCTCAAAATGAATAAGGGATCAATGGCTTCAAGTATGACTTTACTTTTAAATTTATTAATAGGTTAAAAAAATATGTACTTTTATGCATTATAGCTTATGTTTTACAATAAACTTAAGTTATATTTTTAGATTGCGAAAGTTAAACTACGCACACGTTTCCACATGGAGATTTATTCGTAAAAAAGTTGCACCTTATGTGTGTACTGTGGAAAAAAAATGGTACCTACTCACATGTGCTCCTTTTTTTTTATTGAGGTTTAGGGAGGGGAGGATTAACTCAGCAAATAATGTTTAGAATAGACATGCACATAGCACAAACTTAATGTAAAGGAGCTTCATCATACTACATCACAATTTGAAGTTAGATGGAAAAGTGGTTGAGATCAGAACGAAATTCGTCTTTAAAAACAAAATGAGTCATGGCTACAGACACAAATTGGCATAAGGCTTCTTGATTAGATAACCTCATCTTAAAGTAGTCGTCCAGAAAAATTGTTTCAAGAAAGCAGCGATCGAAGCAAGCGGAACTTTGTCAAAGAAATGTTCTAAATAAAAAAAAAAAAATAGGGTGGCGCAAGGGGCTCGTTATTCGTAGACTTAATCTGCTGAGTCTTGATGTGAATATGTTTTTTAAAAAGACAATGGGTAGCTGAGGTAAGAAAGTAAACTTGATATTGACTTCTTCAGATGTAAAAAAATATAGATTGCCAGTCAATTTCAGAACAATTCACGCCCCGACCCATAGAACCCGTTGCGTGCGTTCACTGCCTGACTGACTCAACTGACAGTTCAATTAAATACACACGTTATTATGAGAGGTGACCCATAAACATCGGATGCAACGGACGCAACGAAAACAGTAGCTCAATTTTTAACTTTTTGTGTCCGGTAGAGCCGATGACATTAGCTGTCAAAACCAATTTGAAATTTTTTTTTTGCTAGTGATGGAATCAGTTAAACCGATGCCTTAGAGATGTGACTAAATTTTAGTTTGAAACTGCTATTCGAATAACAATTATTATTGAGGCAATATTTTCGATCTAATTTAGTATCCAAATAGTTTTAATAGCCGAAAAATACATTAATTATCCCTCTTTAGTTTTAGTTTTAGTTTCCTCCTCTCCCTTTATAGTTCGATATATAGGGAATAATTTCGCCACTAATGACGAAGTTCACAAAATGATTATATTATTCAACGAATCGACCGCAAATCAATACCGACAAATTAGTGTGACATAGAAATAGAAAAGAAAACAATCGTTGCATTTCAAAATTTCGATTGAGACAAGTTTTTTCAAAAATTGTCTGCATGGTTTACTGTCTAACTTTTTGTATTAACAAATATGAAAGAAATGTACACATATAACTGTATACGAATAAGCATAACATATGTATATCAGATATATGTATGTGTTTGTATATATTTACACTTATATTTGTTTTTACTAACAAAAGTGATTTTTCTCAAAAACACGGTTTGATCTAAAAGAAGTCACTCCGAAATATACTCTTTTTAATGAAGTTCTCACTTTTATACTTTGAACTCATAGTTCCCTAATCCACTGTTCTTCGGGAGTTACTTTAATAAAAACTATTCAAAGTGATACACACACCACCTCAAAAAAAACTCTAACTGCAAAAAATTTTATAAATGGCTCACTCATCTCCAGTTCCAATTTGAATCAAAAAGTCCAAAAGGAAGCAAAAACTTTTGGTCTTTTATAAAGAACATTAAGAACTCGACCACGTCATCGGTCCCAACGCTCGTTTTCAATGACTCTCCGTATGTCAGCTCCATCGATAAAACCAATTTGCTGTTAACTCGACATTTCCTGATAGCATATTGGCTCCACCTGAGAGCTTGAGTCTGCAAATTCTGTGATGAAACAGATATTTCTTCGAACTCGCTCGGTTGCTAGAGTTCTCAAAGATCTCAATATACACAAATCCGCTGGTCCAGTTATTCTGAAGAGGTGTTCTTCTACGCTGGCAAAACCACTGCGTAAACTTTTCCATCTTTCCTATTCTGCTGGGATTTTTCCGAGCAGATGGAAAACAGCATTTGTCAAGCCTGTCCCTAAAAAAGGCGAATCTTCCTTCCCTTCCAATTACCGTCCAATTGCACTAACGTCCCTTCTTTCCATGGTCATGGAAACGTTGATAAAACGTCAACTCATGAAATATCTTGAAGAACGAAAGCTTCTTAATGACCGTCAGTACGGCTTTCGTAGCAAACGGTACACTGGTGATTTGATGGCTTATCTCACCGAAAAGTGGAACCAATCTTTACATTGTTTTGGAGAAAGTAAGATTATTGCGCTTGATATTTCTAAAGCATTTGATAGAGTTTGGCATCAAGCTCTTTTATCGAAAATGCATGCTTTTGGTATCGATGAGTCTCTTCTTCGCTGGATTAAAAACTACCTTCCGACCGTTCAATACAAGTTGTATTAGATGGCTTCAAGTCTGATACCCACTTCATAAATGCTGGTGTACCCCAGGGCTCCTTTTGTCTCCAACTCTCTTTCTCATTTTCACAAATGATCTCTTGTCTGAAACTTCTAACTTTCTAAGGGTCGTGTCGTGCGCAAAACAATTAAGCGGTGTTTTGCGGACGACTCGACCCTCAGCTTTTCATATTCGTTTCCATATTCACGTCCCTGCTCTTCGGATGTGGAACAGGAACGGTTGCGTATGATAAGCTCATTGAATTCTGACCTTAACAGCATTGTTACATGGGGTCTTAAAAACCGAGAATTCAATGCTTCGAAAACTCAATGCTGTCTCTTGTCGTTGAAGCTTAACATTACCCCTTTGCCATTATCCATGAATACTTGCATCGAAGAAACCGAAAAGCTGTCAGTACTTGGCATGTGTGTAAACGATGATCTTCGTTGGAATGACCACATATTTGAAGTCGCCAAAAACGCTGCTAAATGCTTAGGTTTCTTAAGACGATGCAGGAAGTTCTTCGTCCCTTCTGATCTGGCTACAATTTATAAGGCCTTCATCCGCCCAAAACTGGAGTATAACTCCAATATCTGGTCTGGTGCTCCTCAAACATCTTCGCGCCTACTTGATAGGGTACAAAATAGAGCGTTGAAATTGATAGGTGATAGTTCAATCGTAGAATCGATTGATTCTCTTGGACATCGTCGAAACGTCACCTGTCTCTCTCTCTATTTAATCGCTTTTTTCACAAACAGTGCTCTAGTGAAATAGCCAGTTGCATTCTTCCCTTGAAACAATTTAGCAGCAACACCCGCTTCGCTAGGAATGCTCATCAGTTTTACCTTGAGCCCAACTTCGGGTGTACAGTCAAGTATAGAGATTCTTATTTTAGTCGCACCACCCGAATGTGGAATGCTCTACCGGACCCTGTTTTTCCCCTACATTACGATTCGCAAAAATTCAAAACCAACGTGCATAGGCGTCTCTTTTCAAATCCTCTCCTATTTTCCTAAATGCTAGCACTGTGTTCTATAACATTGTAAGGGTAGTCATAACCCCTTGATCTATACGCTAATTATTAAAAAAAAAAAAATTACTTATCGACTCATCACTAATTTCTCTTATTCATTTTGAATAATTTATAGCTGTCAAAACACCGCAACGAATTCTATGGGTCCTCCCTTCCATTATGACCGATAAAACTCACAGCTGCCAGTTGAATCCGGTAGCAAACGGACGTAACTGATTCTATGAGTAAGGACCTTAAATGAACAGAAAATCAACATTGATGTTACGACAGCCACTGTAGTGTAAGGCCTCCGGAATTTCAACTTTGTTATGTAAGTTGAAAGTATGCAAGAACAACCTCTTGGTCAGAAGAAGCAGAAATCGAACTCAAACACAAATTCTACGATGCTCTTGGTTGCTAACTACCTAAGAGAAAGGTTTCAAAAGGTACATACCGACTCTGGCGCATATTCAGTTTTAAAAGTTCTGTCTGGAGTTCCTCAAAGATCTATATTAGGCCCCTTTCTGTTTTCTTTATTCATCAACGATCTTCCCGATGTTTGTCATGATATCTCAATCGATCTTTACGCTGATGATGCTTAAATTAAGCTATCAAGACCTTTGAGTCTCTTGGATGCTTGCCAATTTGGAGCGAATCTTTGCCTGGGATTATCTCAACAAATTACAGTTCAACCCTAAGAAATCCAAAGCGATTATTATTTCCAAAATGAATATATAGATATTTTAAATGAATCGGCTCTCTTTCTAAATCGCACAATGATACCTTATGTTGATGAAGTAAGCAACCTAAAGAATGAGTCGAGTAGCCGCTACTGACAGCCGCTGATCAGTTTTCTGTGACCACGGCGAGTAGTTGGCTGCTAAAATAGAAAAAATACTGCTACACGTTCTGTTTAGTAAATTTTTCATTCAAAATTTGTGTCAAATATCATAAATAGGTTTGAAAACTAGAAATAAAGTTCAAAATCAATTTTTGTATGGTTTTCTGTAGCTGTTTGCTGAGAGAAGGTGGCGAATAGCAGCCGGTGTGACCAGCTGCCGGTTTCTGTAAGTACCAGCCGCTGATAAGAAGCGGCTGCCAAAAAGCCCTGTGTGAAATGTGACTCGTGCTTAAGAATTGTTATAAACCAAAAACTATCATGTTAGAATCATATTAACTTGATTGGAAAACGTATATTTGTCGGGTTACGTAAGATTTACATATCATCAAGTGTTATTCCAGTTGCTACTAAGTTACATCTAGTTCGTGGTTTATTTTTACCTCTTCTATCGACTCAGTCTTTTAGAAACTTAGACTTTGCGTTTTACTGTGCAGTACGATTTATATATATACTACGAAAGTTTGATCATATATCGAGATTCTCATCTAATGTTGGTATTTGTATTTATTATAATAACTAGCTGAGCCGCCCGGCTTTGCTCGGGTCTGTAGTTTTAAGGTTCCAGTTCTCGTTTTTCCTCTTCCGTGGGAATTTGGGGAAGAAATATAATCTGTCTTACTGTGGGACTAAGTGGTATCCTAGTGCAGAAAGAGTTTTTTAAATCTATCCAGCAGTTTCTAAGTTTCCGTTCCCAACCCCGTTCCTGTGGGAATCTTCCGTTCCCATGGAAATATGTGAATGAAATGTATGTCTATGTCACTGAGGGATAATGTAACATCCCAGAGTTGAAAGAATTTTTGAAATCGGTCAAGTAACTTTATTGTTGCCGTCCTCGTTTCCGTTTCTGTTCCTGTGGGATTATAGGGATGAAATACACGCCCAAGTTACTGAGGGATTATGTGGCATCCCAGTGCAGAAAGAATTTTTGAAATCTGTCCAGTAGCTTCTAAGTTTACGTTCCCAACCCCGTTCCTGTAGGAATCTTCCTTTTCCATGGAAATATGTGAATGAAATGTATGTCTATCTCACTGAGGGATAATGTAACATCCCAGAGTTGAAAGAATTTTTGAAATCGGTCAAGTTACTTTATTGTTGCCGTCCTCGTTTCCGTTTCTGTTCCTGTGGGATTATAGGGATGAAATATAGTTTAATGTACTGATGAAGGGAGATAATGTAGCACCCCTAGTGCTGAAAGATTTTTTGAAATCTGTGGAGTAGTTACTAATTTTCCGTTCCCAACCCCGTTCCTGTGGGAATATGGGGATCAAACCTTGACAGGAACCATCTCTGAACTAAACAATGTCTACCCTGAAAATTTCATAAAAATCCGTTGGGTGGTTTAGGAGTTTACCCCGGACATACATACATACATACATCCTACTTTATATATATAGATATTCATAGTGCATACAAGATATACAAGTATTTCTTTTGAGTTGCGCATGCTTAAATTGTATAACAGAGCTTCATACTTATGTTTATATTACACAATTGTAAAATTCATAAAGTCTTATGTTTTTAGACAGGAAAGAACTGTAAAAGAGTAAAAGAAAAATAAAGATAGAAAAAGAAAAAGTTTCTCTCTAGAGGATGAATAAAAGATTTAATTTTTTAGTTTGATTCAAAAACAAATTTTAGAACTTCATTTACGAAAACATTGGTGTTGGTTATTAGTTTTAAGTTACGAGGAATTTGATTCCATAGTTGAGAAGCATAAACAAAGAATTGCCTTGAACTGATTAAATATTTATAGTGCGGTATAATAATTTGCAATGTTCGATTACTTCTTGAGAACGTTATTTTATCAAAAAGACATTTAGGTTCCTTAAGATGTATTATTCTTTGCAATAATAACAAGGTTCTGTACTTCAAAAGACCTGACAACGAGCAACCAGCAATTTGAGCTGTGAATTCGGTAATGTGATCACCTCTTTTCAGACCAAAAATATATCTCGCGCAGCTATTATAAGCAACGGTTAGTTTTCTTCTGGACTCATGGTCCATATTAGAGAATAGCTCGCAACAATAAGTTAAAATAGGCAAAATAAATGATCTCACTAATTTTAGTTTAACTTCGGTTGGTAAATATTTAGCTGTTGGACATAGGCCTCGTAAAGCATCATACATTTTTGGAACCGTCTTATTAATATGTATGTCCCAACTCAAAATATAATTAAAATATACCCCGAGATTCTTCACTGTTTCTACATATTCTATTGGTGTATGATTGAGAAACAAAGGAGGACATTGAGTTTGACATTTATTACGACATAAAATCATTGCTTTTGTTTCTGACGTGTTGAGGTTAAGAGCATTATCAATAGTCCAGGCAAAGATTTTACACAATTCTTGATTCATTTGAATGGTTTCTTGAGTCATAACAGATTCTGAAAACATTTTATAAATTTGAACATCATCTGCGTAGATGTGATATTCAAAGTCAGACAAACATTCGACTGTGTCGTTTATAAAACTTGAAATAGGAGCGGACCTAGTACTGAGCCCTGTGGAACACCCAACGGGACACTTATACAACTCGAGCGGTGCAGTGCAATAAGGCCCGCGGCAATAAGACTCTGATTGTGGGTTATGACATACCAAAGAGGAACACACGTACATAATAAATATCTATGGAACTATGAATAATACTATGTGTTTAATGCGGTCAATTCCTAAGTTCAACCGCAGGCACGTATTACACGTAGGCAAATTTTGTTCGCTTTGCTTTTTACTCACGGATAGAAAAATGAAGCTAAAATTCGCGCGAATTTTTATTTTTACACCACACGTCCATATTCCCTTGAGAAAATTTTTTCCGCTTCGCTTTTAGCTTCATTTTTCTATCCGTGAGTAAAAAGCAAAGCGAAGCGAACGAAATTTCCCTTCGGTTAGTACGGGCTTGGGGTTGAACATAAGAAATTCACACGAACAGAACAGGAGAATGTAGCTAAGAGCAAAACAAACATTAAGAAATTAGATTTAGTAATTATGTGCGCATTAGAAGGTGGACTGAGCTTCCATCCTATGTCACGAAGTGGGAGACAACGTGAGCTGAGCTATGAATTCATATCCATGGAAAGCTGAAATAAGTTTCGAAATTTTGAGCTTTGTTTTTCGGTACCTCAAAATGTTGTTTCCTTCAAATAAAAAGAATATATGCATTTAGCGCATCCACTATGTTCTTCACCCTTTCTAAGAAGGAAAACTAATTTTAAGATCCCTTAATTGGGCCTTAATTCTTTTCTATGGTGGGTCTTATTGCCTCTTCAAAGTGGAAACAAAGCCCGTGGGTGTTATTTCCATTTCCTTGGGCAATAAGACCCACGGGTCTTATTGCCGCGGGTCTTATTGCATTGCACCAACTCGAGCACTTTTGATTGTGATACACAAACTGGGATATGTCAGAAAGATATGAGTTGATCATATTGTACAACGAGTTCTCAAATGAAAATTTGGATTTAAGTTTGAGAAGTAAAAAATTATGATCAACGCTATCAAATGCTTTAGAAAAATCCAAAAAAACAATTAATCCCATAATACCCTTGTCAAACCCAGTTCGAATAGCATCGCAGACCTTAATCAATGATGTAGTGCAGTTGTGTTTTGCACGAAAACCAGATTGGTGGTTAACAATTAGTTTGTTATCATTCAAAAATTTTGTTATCTGGAGGCTTACAATTTTTTAAAAAAACTTTGCTGAAAAATGGTAGTATAGCAACAGGACGGTATTCAACTTTATTACCTTGCGATGGCTTAGGTAGGGGTGTGATTTTAGCTACTTTTGAAAGATTTGGAAAAACAGAGGTAGTGGTTATTGTATTGAAAATGTGCGTTATCTGGTGGAGCAAAAATGGTAATAAGATTTTTATGAATTCTGGTTGAATATTATCCGAACCTGCGGTTTTTGAACAAATTTTGAGAAGCTCATTACCTACTTACCAAATATCAACACAATTCAGTGATAATGAATTTCTAACGTTGTTATTTTCATTTACGAATGATAAATCATTTGCCATGTTGGATTGTGGTAAGACAAATTTTTTATTTAATTCTTCTATATATATTTCATCTACAATTTCTTGCTTGTTACGACTTATTCCAGTTTGTCGAATGTTTCTCCAAAAAGTAGAACTTAAGTCACTAGATTTGAATTTGTTTTGAAAAAACATTCTTTTGCTTTTCTTTATTAAGGAAGTAACAGCATTACGAGCGATCTTGAATTCATTATAAATTGTAGAGCACTTATACCTTCTCCATCTAGCATACAACAGATCACGATCTCTTATAAGGTTCTTCACTTGAAGCGTCATCCATGGCAAATTATTTTTGTTTAATATGTTCGATCTTAACATGAGAATCGAAAAGAACATAAATACTTGAGCTAAAATATTCAACCTGTTTATTCGCATCACTTGTAGAATAAATAGGTGACCAATCAACGGATCGAGCATCGTTAAACAAGAGTTCTAAATTAATATTTGAGTAATCAAAATATTTTAACTTCGCTCCAGCTTCATGAGAAAAAAGAACGTCAAGTGACAAGAAAATTAAATCATGGTGTGAAAAATCAGGTGCCAGAATTTGATCATAAAGCAGAACCAAATTAGGATCCGAAACAATAAAAACTTCCAATAAAGATGGTGCACAGTTTGGTCTAAAGTGAGTAGGGATAGGGACCTTCTTGTTAACAAAGCTAAACTTGAAGGAATTTACCATGCCAATAAAGTCATTGTTTTTTTTTATCCAACAGATTGAGATTGAGGTCACCACAGATTAGAATATCAGTATACCTAGGAACTAACTCCTCCAAAAGACGTCTTATATGGTTAAGATGGGCTATGTCTGGTGCCATATAAATACAACCAACCAGCAGTTTACCACGTTCACAATCAACTTCAATAAACAAATATTCAGTAGGCTCATTGTATAGAGATTTTTTAACAATTCTAAAGTTATATGAACTTCTGATAAAAATAGCTGCACCACCTCCCAATCTGTTGCACCTATCTGGTCTTATAATTTTAAGATTGTGTAATCTGAGAAAACTATCATATATTTCTGGTTTCAACCAAGTTTTTGTTATACAGATGATATCAACCTTGCTACTATCGAAAAGATCACGCAAATCATCAATTTTATTTTTTATACTTTGTGCATTGAGATGACAAATATTAATGCCTTTCTTTTGTTTACATAAAATGTCGACCTAGACTTTGCTTTCAACCGTGGAACCCCTCTTTACATTAGAGGCAGCAAGTGTGTTTAACAAAAACAACACCAATACATTCGAAAATCTTTAAAGGCTTCCAAGTAGACTCAAATTTAAATTTTAAGCAATAACTATAATAATAATAAATAAACTTACATTCATAGTTAAAGAGAAGGAGAATGAAAAGAAAAAGAAAAGAAGATAGATTTAAGGGAAAAATAGTACGTATTTTTTTAACGATTAGAATCGAAAATTTCATTTCCATCATTTGCTGCTTGACATCTCTGGGCGGATCGCATTTAAAGTAGTTTCATCGTCTATAATTATGTTGTTTCCATTCTTATGCTCTTTTATGTTACAGGGTGCTCTTTAAAACAACACATCAATACTCAAAATATTATTCAAAAACGTCAACCACCTTATCTATTTGAGAAAATAATTTTTGGCTCTTTAAGCGTTTTTTTTTGTCGTTCACGCTGTAAGATTATGGAATTCGATACCATTCCAAGTTCAACTAATTATTTCAAGCCTAAATTAAAAAAAAAAGCTATATACCTGTGTCCGAAATAATGAAAGTAATAACTTATTTAATTATTAAATGTAAATGTAAAAGAAAAGCTTTTAAAAACTAATTTCACTGATTATTATTGTAATATTTCAATTGTAAATCTCAACTGTAAAAATTAAAATTATTATTGCTTTTTATTGTAATTTGGTACATGCAAAAAGAATTAATTCTTAATGTACCTCCCATGATTTTTTATATCAATGAATACAATCAATCAATTTCGAAACTAGTCGCTATTTCGTTTGGCGTTATTTTATGGCACCCAAAAAGTGACTCTGTTGGTATTGTCATGCTTAAATGAGAGATGCGGACAACTGCGACATATCGTACAGCGTTGAAACCCATTTGCGAAGGCACAAAAGACCAAAACACTCCTGACATAAGCAAACAGCTGGAAATGCATTTGGTTGGTCTCAGACATAAAACAATTCAAAGCCAGTAAGCGTGCCGACACTTTGCCAGGTCAACGAGCACCGTGTACCCCATCGTACATCGATCCATAGCGGATTGTTCTGGTAAAATCGATAAATGAAAGAGTTGTAATCCTTTCGATATTACAATGCTCATGGCGCTAATAAGAGACGAAGATGACGAAGAGTACGCAAAAAACATAGAACAACATAGAAAACAATTTTTTTAACTTAAATCATTTATGTCTTTTGCTTTTAATTTCAAGCACATATAAGACTACAAACTGATGCCTTAGAATTGAATAATAAATTACCAGGGCAGTACTGAACTCTGCCATTGCCATTAATGCACTGAACATAACGCTTGCAATCTCGAGGATATGATAAATACCCCGATGCACGTCCTGCACAGATAGCATTTAAGTCTGAGGAGGATAAAAAAGGAATTGGTCCCACAGCTGGTGCCGGAGTTGGTGCCTTAGTTGGTGTCGAAGTTGGTGCCTGAGTTGGTGCCAGAGTTCGAACTGCACTTGGTGCCGTAGCTTGTGTCCGACCTAGTGTTGGACCTGGGGCAGTAGTTACCGCCTTTACACACTTCGCCACATCTGGCCAATCACATCGATTTAGCTCTATACTCCAATGCAACCCATAAGGACAATTCAATGGATGCGCAATCCCAAATTCACATTTAAAAAACTTAGAACAATTTCCAGGATATGGCAACTGCGTCGGATAATGAGGATCATCGTTTAAAGGACAATCTAGTACAGCAATGCCATCTACATACTCATCACGAGGTCGTTCTGCTTTCGGAGTTGGCCCAACTAAATTTGAATCACATCCAGCCAAAGATGGAAACTCACAACGATTCAGTTTGACACTCCAATGTAATCCACGAGGACAGGTTAGTGGAAAAGCAAAGCCCCTCGAACACTTGAAAAATTTGGTACAATCATTTGGATATGGGAGTTGAGTTGGGTTGCTTTCGCCTTCAAATTCATAGCAGCTAGGATGCAAGACTGGCAAGTCAACCTACACAACAAACAACACAAATAATAATCACACAAATCTCGCACAGCGAATTTTATACAAACCGCTTTCGACAAGTGCAGATGACTCAGCAGGCAGGTTACAGTAAAAATGATTAATTTCATGGCCGAATCTTAGAACAATGATACTTTGATAGTCGCCACTTATAAGTAAAGTCAGTTGAACGCTTTTTTAAACCAAATGGCTAGACTTAGAAGTTTGTGTACCTTTTATATAGCCATGAGTGATTAAGGCAAATGTTTTTTCAAAGAACACCATATAAAGTACTTTAGTAAACAAACATTAAGGAAATTCGAATATAATTGAACATGATAATGTCAGAAAAATTCTTTTGAGAGTGTACTTCATATCAAAGTGCACTATACACAAACAAATTGCGCATTGAGAGGAGTGTGGACCTAGGTTGTGTTGATGAAGCACTTCTGAATTTAGGTAGTCGATATATAATAATGAAAACAAATTGAATCATATTAAGAATTTTTATTAAAATTCTTAGTTATTCAAAAAAGTAAATTTTGACGTTCAAAGCTAAATACATGACAGCGATCGTTTTCTTTAGATCTCAGCTATAGCATTTCTCTCTCATATAGCGTTTTTCATTGAAGAAAAGAAATATTCCTCCCCCAGGCTATGCTTGAATGTTTTGTTTTATTCGACCTTTCTGGTCAATATTTTCTGTTTAGCCCCTCACGGCCAAAACGGTGCAGCACAGCGCCAGCGGTCCAATTTTCCTGTCTATGTAGAGCAAGTAAATTACAAAAACCAATTGGTGGTGACTGTTATTTCAGCCATATGAGGAACCCTACTCAACCATGCTGAACCCTTATTGGAGAATTTTAGGATGTCTACGACCACTTCATCGAAAAACTTGGCAATATTTCAAAAGTGCCACTGTACAACATCCTAAAATTGGTGAGCGTGATCAATTACCATAATTTTATCTCAAATGTCGGCTGAGTTGCCAACTGTTTATTATGATTTTGTGAACAAAAGAATAATAAAAAAAAAGAATTGATCGTACCGATTTTATATTTTTCCTCAAACAGTAAGTAAGTAAGTAAGTAAGTAAGTAAAGTATTCATTTTATTGGTATATTAATACATCATTTAGAAATATTTTTAATGAATTTAAAGCCTTGGCTTTGCCGTCAGCTCGGTTGGCAGATTAATAAAAAATGATTTAATTTTTATAATAGAAAAAAAAATAATAAAAGGAGAGTTATCTATTCAAATTCTGTTATAAGTAACTTTCTATATTTTAATATGTCTTTCAAAAAGAGGTAGAGTTTTTTCCAAGCGCTATAGTTTAACAATGTTATTGTTTCTTGTAATGTAAGTGATTTTTTTCCGAAGTATGAAAGTCGATGTTGTGCAAATATGAGACATACACTAATGAGATGAAAGCAGTCTTCTTTAGCTTTCAGATTACACAATGAACAAAATTGATGGAAGCTGTTGTTATATGGTGTTCCATTAAGTCCAAGGACTTCACATCTTGTCTTGAAAATCAGAGATATTTCCTTAAAAGTGTACGCATCGTTAAAATAACTTGCTTCCACTAAGGGGGGACGCTGGTCTAGAGCGTTAAAAAATGGGCATAATATATGAATTTTTTATGACTCAACAAAAAGATCTATCGAAAATCTGTGAAAAAGGTCTTATAGTTTAAGTTTTAATATACAAATACAAATTTTTTCGTTTCAATCCAATTCAAAATGGCGGCTGTCCAGCATTTCTTCGGAGGCAAATCATTTTTTAGATAGGTCCATAGCGGAAAATGTAACCTCCTTAATTTTGATCCTGGAATAAAATCCCGAAAATTTTTAGTTCTATATAACAACAGCAAGAGCCGTACGTAGGATTTTTTCAATATTTTGTTTTTTGGCGAAATGGTTCACGTTTGAACAAAAAATTCAGATTTTCACTAAAAAAAATCGAGAAAACTGTTGATTAAAAAAAACTATGCAATATAAAAAAAAAATCCTACGTACGGCTCTGGAGAAAGGTATTTTGAATGTACTGTCAAAATTTCGTATAGATCGGTGAAGATTTGCTCGAGTTATGTTTTCGGCCAGTCAAAAAAAAGTGATTTCGAGAAAGACGCGTTTAAAGTTTTAAATACTATCATACTAATCATACGGCATACCAGAGGGGCACTGCCGCAGAATGGAAAGTATGGGCATTTAGACATTTTTGCCGGCATCCATCCTTTGGTATGTTATTTTTAAGACCCTAAAGTACCTTTTCAGACAAAAAAAAAATTCGGTTTCTTCAAAATTCTAGACCAGCGTCCCCCCTTAAGTTCAGTTTCAATTGAGAATAAAGGATTCTGCTTTGTGACTGTTGAGCTTCTTTAATGAATTCAATCCTTACCATATCTTCCTGAGTTTGGATTATTTTGTAGAGCCGTTCTTTAAAGTGCAACAAATTACTATAATCCAGTTCCAAGGTTTCTCCATAATAATTTCCTAAGTCTTTCCACTTCGCCATTAACGGACTGGTGCCGCGTTTCTAAGTTCGTACAATGCCATTTGTTTGGTTAGCCGATTTTCTGGATGAGCAAGCACCCTTAGGATGTAGTCTGCGTGCAGCTTGAGAGTGTATGTGTAGATTTTAGCTAGACCCGTTTCGAGATGTAGAGCAAAAGTTGGCGTTTTTATCGGAAGATTGAACAATTTCTTCAGAAAGCACCTTTGAAATTTTTCTATTGCCTCAAACTCATTTATTCCCCAAACTTGCGCAGCATAACATAGAGAAGACTTAACAACAGCATTAAATATCTTGTATTTTGCTGACAGTGCAATACGCTGAATCGAAAAGATATTTTTCCATGACATGTTAAGCAGGCTTTGTGATGAAGTAGATTTCATTGCTATATGTTCATTATAGTCCATGGTTTTGTTAATATTAACTCCTAGGTACCTATACTTGCTTACGATCTCCAATACATTTCCATTTTTTTTTTTTTTTTTTTATAATAAGCGTGCACATCAAGGGGTTATGACTACCCTTATAATGTTATAAACACAGTGCGAGCATTTAGGAAAATAGGAGAGGATTTGAAAGGACACATCGATGCACGTTGCTTTTGAACCTTTGTGAATCGTAATGCAGCGGAAATACAGAGCCAGGTAGAGCATTCCACATTCGGGTGGTGCGACTAAAATATGAATCTCTATACTTGACTGTACGACCGAAGTTGGGCTCAAGGTAGAACTGATGAGCATTCCTGGCGAGGCGGGTGTTGCGGTTAAAATGTTTCAGGGGAGGAATGCAGCTGGCTATTTCACTAAAGCACTGTTTGTAAAAAAAGCGATAAAAGAGACTGAGACAGGTAACGTTTCGACGATGTCCAAGAGAATCAATCGATTCTACGAACTATCACCTATCAATTTCAACGCTCTATTTTGTACCCTATCAAGTAGGCGCAAAGATGTTTGAGATGCACCTGACCAGATATGGGAGTTATACTCCAGTTTTGGGCGGATGAAGGCCTTGTAAATTGTAGCCAGATCAGAAGGGGTGAAGAACTTCCTGCATCGTCTTAAGAAACCTAAGCATTTAGCAGCGTTTTTGGCGACTTCAAATATGTGGTCATTCCAACGAAGATCATCGTTTACACGCATACCGAGTACTGACAGCTTTTCGGTTTCTTCGATGCAGGTACCATTCATGGATAATGGCAATGGGGGAATGTTAAGCTTCAACGACAAGAGACAGCATTGAGTTTTTGAAGCATTGAATTCTACTCGGTTCATAAGACCCCATGCAACAATGCTGTCAAGGTCAGAATTCAATGAGCTTATCATACGCAACCGTTCCAGTTCCACATCCGAAGAGCAGGGACGTGAATTTGGAAACGAATATGAAAAGCTGAGGGTCGAGTCGTCAGCAAAACAGTTAATCGGATTAGAAGTTTCAGACAAGATATCATTAATGAAAATGAGGAAGAGAGTCGGAGACAAAACGGAGCCCTGGGGCACACCAGCATTTATGAAGTGGGTATCAGACTTGAAGCCATCCAACACAACTTGTATTGAACGGTCAGAAAGGTAATTTCTAATCCAACGAAGAAGAGACTCATCGATACCAAAAGCACGCATTTTCGATAAAAGAGCCTGATGCCAAACTCTATCAAATGCTTTAGAAATATCAAGCGCAATAATCTTACTTTCTCCAAAACAATGTAAAGATTGGTTCCACTTTTCGGTGAGATAAGCCATCAAATCAACAGTGGACCGTTTGCTACGAAAGCCGTACTGACGGTCATTAAGAAGCTTACGTTCTTCAAGATATTTCATAAGTTGATGGCTTATCAACGTTTCCATGACCTTGGAAAGAAGGGACGTTAGTGCAATTGGACGGTAATTGGAAGGGTAGGAAGATTCGCCTTTTTTAGGGACCGGCTGGACAAATGCAGTTTTCCATCTGCTCGGAAAAATCCCAGCAGAATAGGAAATATGGAAAAGTTTACGCAGTGGTTTTGCCAGCGTAGAAGAACACCTCTTCAGAATAACGGCGGGGATACCATCTGGACCAGCGGATTTATGTATGTTGAGATCTTTAAGGACTCTCGCAACCGAGCGAGTTCGAAAAAATATGGGTTTCATCAAAGCATTGAACATCCAAGTATATGCAGCATGATTTCGGGTAGATCTAGAAAACGTCATTATTTTGGACTTGTTAATATTGATTGTAAGCCCCCATTTAACGCAATAGTCAGATAGTCGATTTATCATTAGTTGTAAGTTCTCAGGCGATTCGGAGAAAATAACCAAATCATCGGCATACAAAAGAACATTAATGGTCAGATCAGCTATTCGGATACCTCCAGGCAGACAAGTTTCAATATCATTGATGAAAAGTGCGAAAAGAAGAGCACTTAGAAGGCACCCTTGTTTAACTCCGGTGTCCGTTTCAAACCAATTTGATAGTTCTGCCCCATCCCACACAGTTGCTTTTGATTGAGTATACATTTCCTTTATCATATGAAAGGGAAAGCTTGTAAAAAAGAGCATTTTGGTTGACAAGATCGAAGGCAGATTTAAAGTCCACAAAAAACGCATATGTCTTCTTGTTTCTGGCTTGTGCTGCTTTAACTATCGATGTTAAGGTAAAGATGTGGTCTACAGTGGAGAAGTTTTTTCTGAAACCTGCTTGAAACTTTGAAATTATGTTGTTTTCTACCTTCAGCCCACTTTTTCCTCAAACATATGAAAACAATTCGTTCTGTTACAGAAAATAAACCCGAAGTTTTTTAACAGCTTCGATCTTGTTTTAACAAGGTCGAAAAACTTATTGGCTGCGGCAACGCTGCCTGTTTCCTTTTTCCACTTACATCCTAAAACCCTAATACCGATTTGACATCTAAAAAGGGGTAAACGAAAAGTCTACGGTATGTTTGTTTTTACAATTGGAGAAAAGGTTCTTTAGGCTACAGAACCATCATGAATCCTACTGATATAGACATTTAAACATACTTCATTTCCCATAATACTGATTTCAATTCAGTGACCCTAACAGTCATTCCGACAAGAGAATTCTGGAAGGAAAACAGGGTTATACAAAAAAAATCATGTCTCCGTCTTCACTAACCGTTCCATAACGGACTAGGGGGTAGGGTCAGACATCTTCTCAGATTACCCTCTTATTTGAATATAGATCAATAAAGCTCCCCGACTTTTGCAGTGTCTTCCAAGCAGAAGTACTTGCAGTCTGTGAAACCCCAAAGCATCTGGCAACGTAAAACTTGATCAACAAAAATATTGACATCTTCAAAGACAGCCAGGCGGCCATCAAAACTTACCGCATCCATATTCTAAGACATCGTGACATAATCGGAAATGGAATGGCAGACAAGCTGGCCAAAATCGGATCAGCACTCGAATCAAGCGAAACGAAGATCTCAGTTCTCAAGCCACTAGAGCAAGAAAAGAATAGAACCCAAAGAAAATGTCTAAAAGCCACCAATGCCAGGTTTTCAACTTATAAGCATGCCGGATTTTCAGAAACCCTTGGCCAGATATTTTTAAAAAACGGAATTTCTGCTCCAGTTAAGTAGGTTTCAAATTCCTCCTGGCATTCCTCATTGCGTGTCACAATTCATTGCGGGTACCCACATGATGAGAATGGTCATCAGCACATCTGACTTATGTCGAGGATGCCAAGACAGAGGAAGGATTATTCCACTTTCTCTGTGAGTATCTTCACTTGGCGCAATCTAGGAAAAAACCCTCAGAAAATACTTTTTCGTCGAAATAGGCAACATCTTTAGCCTCTCACTGAACAGCATTCAGCACTCCTAATGATTCAGTGAGGGTTCGCAACTCCAATAGCCCAGTCACCAAGCAACCAACCTCTGCTTTCATTATAATAAAGGTACACTGCCAGACAAAATAAAGTGCAAATGCACTTGACTCATTTTAAAAATGAAGAGAATAAACAATGAGAAAGACTTATCACTTTATTTCAGGTTCCTACGTTATATTTTATCATTTTCCATCAAACCTTTAAAAATACTCCGTTATTTTTATTCTCTTTTAAACATGAACTGCATTAATTTTCAAGCAAATGACATTGAGCTTGGACAAAATAAAGTGCAATTTTTCAATACTTGTGCAAAATATAGCTAATAATAGTTCAAAATAAAAAAATAAGCCAAAATGATCAACAGGTGAGGTTATCCTTATGCCCGTTTGCCAAAATTTTGCTTCAAGTTGAATTTTATTTTCATAAATTTTAACATGGAACAACTCTCACCTGAATGTCCTGAATTGAATGAATTTCTAGTTTCGGACCGTTGACGTGGGTTGACCTTTCGTAAACTAGGAGAAAATATAGTCTGTCAATTTCTGCAACCCAGAAGGTTTATTTGAACTTCATTGAACCGGGATCTGCTGCCAGTTTTAGAAGTCATAGTGGAAGAAAGAGGAAAACAACACCACCTGGTGACCGCAGAATTAAAATAGAGGCCAGAAAAAATCATTATCCACAGCTAGAAACATTAAAGAAAACCTACAATTAGACGTAAGACTAAGGACAGTCCAAAGGTGACTTAATGATAGTGGGCTACGAAACTATTTGGCAAAGAGAAAGCTTTTGCTACGCCAAATAATTATAAAAAAAAAAAGACTTGCTTTCGCAAAAAAGTATTTAACAAAACCACAATCGTTTTGTGAAAGTATAATTAGGCTTTATGAGTCTAAATTTGAGTTAACAAATTCCAAATCAAGGAAAAGAGTTTGGTGCAAGCCCAAAGAAAGACCGGACCAAAGATGCATTAAAAAAATCGTCAAACATGGTGGTGGGTCTATTATGGTTTGGGGTTGTTTTCCCTGTGGTGGCGTTGGGGATATTGTCAAAAGTGACACCAAAATGACGGGTTCTCATTATGTAAACATTATTAGAGAAAGCTTAGCTTCTTCAACATCAAAAATATCGCTGGATAACTACATTTTCCTTAAATCAAATAAGACTGCAGGTGCAGACGTCCTTGATGCCGAACTCTTCAAGGCAGCTGGAGACCAGTTGGAAAGGAGCATGCACCAGCTGATCTGCATGATATGCTCGGAAGAAAGCATGCCCGATGAATGGAACCTCAGTATCGTATGCCCGATCCTAAAGAAGGGAGACCCTCACAATTGCGCCAATTACAGAGGGATAAGTCTCCTTAACGTCGCTTATAAGATCTTGTCTGCTGTAATATGTGAACGTCTGAAACCCCACGTCAACAACTTGATTGGTCCTTATCAATGTGGTTTTAGACCAGAGAAGTACACAATAGACCAAATTTTCACATTACGGCATCAGATCTTGGAAAAAACCCGATTTTAAGGCCGCGTATGACAGTATTTACAGAGACGAGCTGTACAGAGCCATGTCTAGTTTCGGCATCCCTGCAAAACTCGTACGACTATGCAGGATGACTTTGGAGAATTCACGCTGCTCCGTCAAGGTCGGTAAAGAACTCACCGAGACCTTTGATGTAGAAAAAGGTTTTAGGCAAGGCGACAAACCGTCATGCGATTTCTTCAACATCATACTTGAAAGGATTGTAAGAAACTCCAACGTCAACACCAGAGGAACAATCTTTCAAAAGTCTGTACAATTACTCGCCTACGCAAACGATATTGACGTAATGGGAAGAAAAAAGCGTGATGTCATAGGTACTTTTGCGAGTATTGAAACAGAAGCGGCAAAAATGGGTTTGATGGTTAATGAGGTCAAAACGAGGTATATGTTGTCATCAAACAAGGACACAGAACATCGACGAATTGGACAAAACGTCACAATAGACAGACATAACTTCGAGGTAGTACAGGACTTCGTCTACCTAGGATCCGCTATAGACACGGAAAACCACATCAGTGCGGAGATCAAACGGAGAATAACTCTTGCCAACCGTTGCTTCTTTGGGTTAAGAAAGCCATTGAGAAACAAAACCCTCTCCAGAAAAACCAAGGTAACCTTGTATAAGACCTTGATCATCCCAGTTCAGCTTAAAGGATGAGGAAACCCTTGGTCGTTTCGAAAGAAAAATTCTCCGAATGATCTTTGGTCCCGTATGCGAAGACAATGTGTGGAGAAGAAGATACAACAACGAGCTGTATGAGCTGTACCGCGACATGGGCATAGCCAGAAGAGTACGCATCGCGAGGCTACGATGGTTGGGCCATGTAGAGCGGATGGACCCAAACGCTCCGGCTCGTCGGGTGTTCGAAAGCACATTGCAGGGAAATCGCGGAAGGGGAAGACCTCGTACCCCTGCAATGCCCACCTAAGTAAGTAAGTAACTACATTTTCCAGCAAAAAAGCATACTTACAAAGTGACAAAGCAGTTTTTTTTTTCTCAAAACAACGTGAAAGAATTGGAATGGCCACCTCAATCTCCAGATCTCAGTCCGATAGAGCATCTTTGGTCCATATTAGATGACAGAATTCCGGTAGATGTTCGGCGAAATATACCACCTTTTTGGGAAGCCTCCAATTTGAATGTGAGAGGATTCCATCTGAAATTTGGAGAAATCTGGTTCGCAGCATACCAAAGCGACTTGCAGCTGTTGTTGATTTCCTATGAAAATATATGTTTTTTTGTTGATATTTTGAATTTGCACTTTATTTTGTGTTCTCTTTTTTCATGATTTGTTGACATATTTTTCGTTATTTTAATTTTGGTTATATTTCGTTTATGAATACTGATATGTTTAGTAAAAGAAAATAACTTTTTGAAGTTAAGTTCATGAAAACAATTCAAAATTATATGAGTTAGTATCTTAATTCCGGTTTGCACTTTATTTTGTCTGACAGTGTAGATTCTTGACCATAACATTACATTATATGCAATTGATAGCAGTTTATTGGGTGTTGCTTGAAGTGATGCCCATTAGTGAGTCTAGGATCTCCGGGCAGGAGTCAGTCCATTTTGTATCAGGCCTTCTAAGAGTTTTAAACTTTAGGCATGACTTTAGCAAGCCTGCTGGCATTGTTGGTGCACTCAATATATCAGCAGAAATTGTGCCAGGGTGGTCCTTTTGCGTACGTAGTTAAATTTCTGTATCTAACCTTGTAGAGATCGCATAGCTAGCCCAATCGGTGCGGTATCCTGTTCTTTTGTAAAGCCTTTCTTCTCAGGATAGCCAGTTCACTTTAACTTTAGCTTCAGATCTACCTTTTCCTTTGACAAGCCATTCAAAGTTGATCAATCTTGGCATAAAAAATTAATAAAAGAAAACTGTTGCTATATTTTTATTTTTTCAATTAAAGTAGAAGTTTTTAAGTTCAAGAAGTTTACCCTTGGTTGATATGTTTTTATGTATGTTCATATTAAAAGCAAATAAAATCAAGCTTTAGAAGTGGTATCATAACAACACGTACATGTCTACTTTAGTGACAAAATATAACAAATTTGCCGGCATGTTTAAATGAATAGACACGACAGTGTCTACAGAACATGTTTTTTTTTTCAAGAGGTTTTCAAGCAAATATTTTTCAAAGTGACATTCATCTTCCAATGCACTTCCTGTCAATCATTGTCTCTTAACGTCATTCTCGTTATGAGTTCATGTTGTTTACCATTTCCAGGAACAATTACAGCACACATAATCAAAATATTCTGTTTTATCTGAACATTTAATTGATAAATTTCATTTTATCAACTTGAACCAATATTTGCATTTGTGATTGCATGATAAAAATAATGGCCATGCACGGCATATAAATAATTGTGGATCATAATGAAACGTATCAAGAATATTCGAGAAATAGACAAGACAACAATGGGCAGTAAGTTTCTCTGACTAGAACTATCATTGCTTTAGTTTTTTATTGAAAAATAATTTTATGTTCATTTGTTCTAGTCAAAATTTTTAATATCGTTTTGGGAGTTCTTTTTGTGCATTGTGCAATTGGAGCTGGAGTTTGGCGCAGGAGTGAAGGATTGGCTAATGTAAATTGCCCGTTAGATGATGATCAGGATGATCCGACACTACTTCCATATTACGGAGATTGTACAAAATTTTACAAATGCTCTTATGGTGTAGCTTATCCGCTTTCCTGTCCCCGAGGTTTGCATTGGTCTCAAGCACTCAATCGCTGCGAATCACAGAAAGTTGCCATGTGTGATTCAAATAGAACAACTAAACCGCCTACTATTGGTGGAGGTGGCTGCCAATTCACCTACAAACCTCATGAAGAATGCGATAAGGTTATAATGTGCCATAATGGACAAGAGATAATTTTGCCGTGTCCGTCAGACTTGGGATATTGGGATCCACAAAACAACCGTTGTACTTCGGACGCTAGTGTTTGCAAATAGGAATAATTAGAATGTACCGTTTCAATGTGGTCTTTAAATAAAGTATAATCAAAATAAATGTAGGTGCTTCAAAAATGTGTCTTGTATTTAATTTTGTTAGGAAAGTAAGTGTGTAACAGGACAAAAGCTCATTCTAGAGAGCGTTACGTTTGAGCTCCTCAGTTAAAGTAATTTCAATGTTACCTTTCCTCACAAAGTACAGCTTTGAGTAAAGCTCTAAGCCCGTGGGCTCAACAAAGTTCACCTTTTTCTCAGGGAATTAACCTCTGATCCTGTCACGCTCTTTCCCGGTTCCATTAGTTCATAGGTTTTCAATTTTAAGACAAAGTTTTCAAACAACACAGAGTACGAACGTTTGGGTTGAGCAATGTAGACAAAAGTCCTGACCGTCGTCGGTCGTCTTCTTCGTGTTTTTTTCGGAATCAGGAAACAGGATATAGGAAAGAACGCTAAGCACATTGAAGTTATATTCATACAAGTAAAAGAGAGTGAGCCAGATAACTGACATGTGAGTTATGAGAAGTGCAACGCTTGGGAAGCAAATGCCTACCTTAATCGAACAGTTCATACTTTTGTTTCACTTCTTGATCAACTACAACCCATTTTCTCAAGAGAGAATTTTTTCTGACACTAGAACACTGATTTATTGTCCACGTTTTGTTTGCATCAACGAACGTGGTGAATACTTCATTAAAAGTGTATGTCTCAGTTCACGGTTCTACGTACCAACAAACAGGTCTTCGATGTTTACAAAACACAGGAACTTAGACAAAAAAGCTGCCATTTCAGAACAGTCAAGTCTCCGATTTAACTTAAATACCTGATGTTTCAGACAATTCACTTAAATACGCTCGCTGAGTTTTCATTAGGTCCGTTCGTTGAACTTTCCCCAGGGTTAACCCAGGTTTTCTTGACAACCCTATGAGTTGTCGAAAAAACCTGGGTTTTCCAGTCCTCAAAAAACGCTAAACCACAAATCACCACACATCCCTGTCATTAAAAAAAAATACATGCCATTTGACAGCGGTACCCGTGCTGTGATGGATAGCATGTCCGCCTGTTAATCCAGAGGTTCGAGTTCGAATCCCAACTGAGGCAAAAATGTTTTTTCCACGGGTATCGCCTTTCGCGAGGAATTGGCAAGTCCTCCGTTAGTATTCATTGCCATGAAAAGCGCTTTCTCGATTAGCCGTTCGGAACCGGCAGAAAATTGTAGGTCCCCTCCATTCCCTCACAGGGGATGGTTGTGAGAAATGCGCTAGGCCCAGGGGCTCCTCGCTCAGTAGCGCCACCCTATTTATTTTTTTTTATTTTATTTGACAGCCCTCAAATCGCCACAGCAAAAAGCTAGGGCGAGTTGGGGGAAAACCTATGGCAAACCTATGGCTGTTCTCAAAAAACGCTTTGTGGCGACCCTAGGGCAACCCCAGGGCTTCAACGAACAAACCTATTATTAAAAAAATTACCTTATGAGCGAAACCATACCGATATAAAACTAGCAAAGTAAAGATGGCCCAAAATCAATATTTGGTATCACTTCAATCAGACCAAACATTGACGATTAGATGTCGCTGTTGATGTATTGTGGTTTTCTCGTTCGTTGAACTTTTTCAGGGCTTCCTTGACAAGTCCATGAGTTGCCAAAAGGAACTTGTGTTTCTGGTTCACAATAAACGATACAACCCAAAATCACTACACATCCCTCCCATTTAAAAAAAAGATGCTCAAACAAAAAACTTACCGCTCCTCTAATCTAAAGCGACTTGAGGGCAACGTCAGGATAGGATTCAAAAAGTATCAGTTTGACATTCAGGGCGAGCAGCGACCATAGGGCAAGCCCAGGGCTTTTATGAATAATTCTAATTCTACTTTGTTCTTCCACAAAACTAGAAGAACTAGAAAAAAAAAAACACGTTCCGTAATGCTCTCTTAAATCACTTTATTTCACACCAGCAAAAATCAACAATCATCTTCAGTCCACTGACAGTTATTTGTGGCATTACTCCAATACAGTCCATTGGGGCATGACATTTCCGCAGGCTTTCCACTATCACAAACGAAATATTTTTTACAATTCGTTGGATGCGATATGAAAGTTACTCCAGGAGAGCAAGTCGTTGGTCTTTTAGTTACCATACGCTGAGTAGTTGATGTAAGAGTACTGGTATCTGTTGTTGTTTTAGGTCTACCTGCTGTTCCATTCAAACCTGAACATCCAGCAAGAGCGGTATCAACACATGCTCTTGCTTCTTCACTCCATTCGCGTCCTGCTCGACAAGTCATTACGTAGAGTTTGCCTTGGCTGCATGTAAAGAATTTATTGCACTGACCGGGTATGCCAAAATTTTTAATGCCAATTTCTGGACATATCGGCAAATTTGAGAAAGGCTTTGATGACAATGTTGTAGATATAGATGATGCTAAGGATGTTGGAGGTACACTCGTTAAAATTTCTGATGGTGTTGATGTTGAAAATGACGAAACTTTACATCGTGCAACAAAGAGACTTTCACAACTATTTGACTTGACATCCCAATACAATCCATTTGGACAGGGCACAATGTAGCTTCTACCAAATAAACACTTGTAAAATTTTGTACAATCTCCTGGATATGGAAGATGCGTAGGATCTTCTGGGTCGTCATCTAGTGGACACGCAGCGTTCAGCTCCCCATTCCCAAACACTCCTGGTTTTTTCTTGCAATTTGCAATGTCTGGGTCCATGCAGTCATTATGACCCACACTCCAGTTTTGCCCTTGGGGACATATCATTGCGAATGCAAATCCTCCTTGACATTCATAAAACTGTGCGCAGTCATGTTCATTTGGTAGATGTGTTGGACTCGAAGGATTTTCGTCAAGTGGACAAAGTGGATTGTATTTGGGGGTTTCGTTGAATAGTACAGCCTTACATGTGACAGTTGCACATTTGTTAAGCTTCGGGTTCCAATTTAATCCATATGGACAAGACAAAGGATATGCAATGCCCTTAATGCAAAAAAAGAACTTTCTGCAATCTCCAGGATGTGGAATCAATGATGTTTCAACTGACGACTCAGTGAATGGGCAAGTTGGGCTCCATATTGAGTTTTCAAAAGCATTCGCTATTGAATAAGAACCACAAACTGCAATGAGAATCCAAAAACAATCTAAAAATATCCTTTATTATACACAAATGAAAAATTAGGTTCCATAGATCTTGGCACGCACCTTTCATGTTGGAAACACACAAATTTAAACTGAATAGAAGTGCAACGAAAGACAGCTATTCATTTTTATAGAAATTTATGAAGTTGTTTGAAACGGGCCTATAGAAACTCAAAGGGAAGATTGTTGTTATTGATTTACTTTTTTTTTTATTTAACTATTATCAGTAAGTACTTTTGAGTGGTTAGCATTCAAGAAAAGCAATTAAATTCAAGGCATCGAATTGAACACAACCTAATTGCATTGCGATTTGAAAACGACCACTTGACATTACCAACAAAACTTCAAAATTGATAAAGTTCTTGTTTTTGTAACAAGCGGCTCTTTTTGTTCTATTCAACAACTTTCCCTAGAAATTTTGTTCAAGCCGTGAATCATTGTTGGAAAATGTTGGATGCTTTTCAAATGTTTTAAGCAAGCTAGCTCTTCTTGATTATTTGCGTATTTATTTATCTTGGTCAAATCTAGTAGTTGAAATTTGATCATCTTGCTGTAAACAGATTTATCAGGAACTTCATTTCTGATGACAGTAAAATTTAGGTTTGTTCGTTGAAGCCCTAGGGTCGTCTTGGGGTCGCCACAAAGCGTTTTTTGAGAACCCTAAACTCGCCCTGAATGTCAAACTTAGTGTTTTTTGAGCCCTAGGGTTGACCTAGGTTTTCCCTCAACTCGTCATAGGTTTTTGTTGTGGCGAATTGAGGGCTGTCAAATGGCATCTACTTGTTTTTTAATGACTGTTATGAATGAGTGATTTGTGGTTTAGCGTTCTTTGACTCTCATAGGAACTCATAGGGTTGTCCAGAAAACCAAGGTCAATCCTGAGGAAAGTTCAACGAACGGACCTTTTAATATATTCGTTGTCATTGTAAATCAAAAATGGCCGGCGCAACCGCACAGTGACATATTATGACGTATTTGGTTGCGAAAATCGAAGTTCGTAAAAAAAAATAAAATATAATATTGTTTCATATTATAAAGGGATCATCTCAGTGTGACCTCCCATAAAATCACAGATTTTCGCGTTTTTTTATCTTGGTTAGGATATCCTAATCGGTCTGGGTTTTTTTTAAATAAATTAAAACAGCGATGAAGAATACAAAATGATTTTTGTGGCGGTGATTTTTGAGTTTTCTTATTGTTGTTATTAATTATCAAAAATGTTGTAAAAAAAGAATCCTAATCGGTTCCCACTTTTCCGGGCTCAATTTAATCTGAAACAAAAATTTCACTAAGATTATTAATCTGTAGGAAAGAGACTATCATCATATGGAGGCATTTAAAAAAATTTTTTTTGACAAAACGGTGGCGATTTGAACAAAAAGTAATGAATTTGGCCTTTTTTCGACAGTTTTTCGAGATAAAAAGGAGATTTTAATATATAAAAAAAAGCTTCCATAGGACAATAGAGAATGACAAGAAGAATGTTCTGTTTAAACTTGAAATCGATTGCTTGAAAACTCTTCTCTCGGCAGCGGACACTGTTTTGAAAAACACAGAGCTTAAGCATCAGGAATTTTCAAATAAATCATTCACTTAGATCAATCAGCGATGCCAAGTCCATACAATATCCCTTCGGCTTCTTCGAACTCCTCATTTTCGAAGGACATTTCTTGTTGACTATAGTTGTTCTTGGCTCTTTACTGTCCAAAGAGTTCCGCGGTTGCGATGCGTTCCGACTTGTACTTCGTAACGAAGTCAGCCGCTATCGGTCCATTGCCTTCAAGATTTTAAGAATAGCATCGTATCCTTCATTAAAGGTGCAAGCTGCACAGTTGAATGAATGAATGAATGAACGAATGAATAATTGGGGTTTTGTATTGCACCTCGACCTTTTTAGATCTATTACCCCCTACTTCTTAAGTGGAACTTAGTATCTGGGTTAAGCTTAGGAGTTTAAGCTCCTTCTCCTCTAGGTAGTAGTAGGATCCTAGATACTTCTTCCTTTGGTGTATTAGAGCTTCTCAGTCACCTAAGAGGTGGTCACTGGTCAGGAGACTCTTCCTGTTCGTTGCAGTATCTGCATTGGTCGTCGCTCTCTATGCCTAGTACTTTTAGGTGTTTTCTTAGTCTGCAGTGTTCGGTTAAGAACCCGGCTAGTATTTTTACATTGTTTCTACTTAGTTTTATTGCGTCTTTATAACGTTTTGTGTAAAAAGTGCCAAGTAAAAGTTTGGCTTGGCGCATTTTGGGGAGGTCATTCCAGTGTTTAGCTCTGTTGTCTTCCTCCGACTTTTTGATTTCTTTCTTGATGTCGCTTTCTGTTACTCCACAAAAAGGTTACGGTCCTATGAGTGGTGATCCGGCTCTTGTCTTTGCCAGTTAGTCTGCCTGTTCGTTGCCTATGATTCCTACATGTCCTGGTACCCAGTAGATTGTAACCTTGTTATTACTATCCAGTTTGTTCAATTTGTCAATGCATTCGCTGACAAGATTTGAGGAGATTGTGTAGGATCTTAAGGCCTTAATTGCAGCTTGACTGTCCCTCATTATTGCAATATGTTTGTTTTCATATTTCCTGCCAATGTTTACTTCCGCGCATTTGCGTATTGCATAGACTTCTGCACTTCTGCTTGGAATATGCTTGACATTCTTCCCATAGGTACTGACATTTTTGTTCTTGGTCCAAAAATTCCCAGTTTGTTTTCCGAAGAAAATGTGTTTCCTTTCTCTAAGGAATACTGTAGAGACGAAAATAGTTCGAATTTCGATTTAAAAATTTAACAGCATATTTGTAATCGTGTATGCTATCCAATAATCAAAAAAACACGATTTTTTTAAAAATATCACATTGATATGATCTCTTAAGATATTACATTTTAATAATACCATGAAAACACAAAAACACAAAAGGCAACGCGAGCTTTCAATATGGTGTTCAAATTCTGTGCTTAAGAAAAGCTTACAACTCATATGTTTCTTTGAACGTGAGAGCTTTCGTTTATGATCTTTTTATGTTCTAGAGCCAGTCTGTTTATTACCAGTTTGCCAGTTTTTATTCTATTTGCTTGCCTTAAGTTAAATGCTTGCTCGCTTATAAATCACTTTTGATAGGATCAAAACATGCAAAAAATCGTATGGGAGGGGGTCTATTTCCCTCCATTTAGACCGGAGGGGACTTTATAAAACATTAACTTAGTTTTCTGAAAAAAATTATTGAACATCAATTAATTTTCTTACATATTATAGTGCTTCTGAAAGCAAATATCTTCTATAATTGAAAATTTAGTTCAAGTTAGTTTAGTATATGGTTTTTAAAGTCAAATTGAAAAAAATAAATTTTTTCAGATACAATTTTTACCATTGCTTATTGCGTTTAATTTTATTTAGTTTTTTTTTTTTTCAAAACATTGATTAGATTAGATTAGATTAGATTTTTTATTCATTGATTGCATACACAGTAAGAAAGATATCTTATAAGATAGTGTTATGCATTATGCTAAAGAGAATACATTATAAAAAAAGTGAGAAGCCTCATTCTTAGAAAAATTATATACAAACATTTCTTCCAATTTTTATCTAAATACTCGTTAAGTATAAGCAAATCTGTACATAACTTAAAGCATTTCATTTCTTTATTTTAAATAGATTTTAATTCTTATACATACATCTCATCTAAAGTTAAGTGCTTTAGTTTTTAAAAGCCAATGCATTTTGTATTAACTTATTTTAGTCACTTTGAAAATAGTTCCGAAGTTCAATGCTAAACTTAGCTTGGCCACGTTTCATTTTTAAGTTTCTTGGAAGAAGATTCCACAGACGGATAGCGTTGACGAAGAATTGTTGTTCTGAGGTCAAACAAGAATACCGAGGGTGTATTAGCATTAAGGATCGGTTTGAGGAGCTGAAACGTACCCTATTGAATAAGCTGCAGGGTTGTTGTGTGAGAATAATATTGCAGAGTAAAAGTAAAGTTCTGTACCGAAAAAGATGGTCAAGGGACATATTATAAATTTGATTCGAGAAATTGACTTTAAGAGTTTGTAATCCGTATGAATGGTCATCAATAGAGTATGTTAAATTTTTTTCTAACGATTTTTTGTGGTGTGCTTTACATTGGGTTAAAAACGAACCAGGAACGAAAATGCGTCACGATAAACAAACACATAAGTGCATAGGATTAGGTCGGCGGTAGAATGAGATAGAATATATAACACATTGTTTTATATTCTTGGTCTCTTCTTCATCGCTTCGCACATGCCCAATACAGTCTCGACTGTCGTCTACTAAGCTATAAGTTTCTCTCTAAAACTATCGCCTGGGTTATAAAAAATAAAGCAAAGAATCTATGCATATAAAACGTCTGCGCCCGCAAATACCAAAACTCGGTCGTGTTGCATTACTGAAATAAAACCTCTTTGGAACCGCATGATTCGATGAAACAAAAAAATTCAAGGGCATGTCCGAATACTCATAACTTTTTTTCTTTTTAAGCGCTAAATATAATGCAATTTGAAAGATTGTTACATCTTTATAGATATTTTTCTTGAAAAACCCATCCACCTGACCTGCAGTCCATTTCGACCCCACAACATATATTCTCTGAAGAATAAATAAAAATGTCTTCTTACAAAGTTTATGTTGCAACCAGGCGCGGATCCAGGGGGGCAATAGGGGCAATTGCTCCCCCCCCCCCCCCCTTCTCTCTGTCAATAAAAATGTTAAGTCTGAAGCAAACTGTAAGTATTCGCTACAAAAAAGAAGTTTTTGATCAAATTTTGAGTAACGTTCGGGATTCACAATATTATTCAATACTTTTTGATGAAACAACTTATACATCTCACCTCTCCCAACTGAGTATTATATTACGCTACGTTCACAATGGTAGCATTTGTGAGGATTTTGTCTCTTTCGTGGATGCATTTGAGGAACTAGCTTATTCCAGAACTGATGAAGAATACGAATCTGATGAGAAAAGCTGGAGGGAAACTAGAAAAAAACTAGCTGTTGAAGAGAAATTGGATGGAAATTTTAAATCTAAGGAGTTATCTCTAACTGGCAAAGCCATCGGCCAAATTGTATTGTTGCAACTGAAGAAAAAGCTCAAACTTCCTCTTGAATGCTGACAGACGAATGTGCTGTTATGCTTTCAGAAGTTCGAGGTGCTGTCATGGAAATTCCGAGAGAAGCGAAAAATGCTGTTAGGACTCCATGCTACATTCATAAGCTAAATAATTTCATTTCACAAAGTTCAAAAGTACCTGCCATTCGAGACGCTGCGCTGTTGCAATAATGAAAGAGGTTATCTTCTTCTTCAAATCGCATCCGAAACGAAAAACTGTCCTCATGAACACCTTGGGGTGTGCCCTCACATCACATTGCGAAACAAGGTGGGTAGAACGACATGAAGGTGTACTTAAATTTTCTATGGACCTCATCAAAATTGTGGAAGCATTCGAAACGATATCGCAGTGGCGTGACCCAAGCACGGCTGGCAAGGCTTCCTTACTTATAACATCTTTAAGAAATTCACAGTTTATTGTATCAGTTTTGCGTTTTAATGATGTGTTGTCTTTAACACAGTCCTTGAGCAAGTTACTACAATCTAAATCTCTTGACCTGAATAGCAGCGCAATGCTGGTGAAGAACAGGATTTCCGTTCTTCAAGGTCGCCGGGAGAACATAGATACCAGTTTCCACAACATCTGCGAAAATGTTTGTTTTCATATTGCGATCAGTTGAATGTTGAGTTGAGAATTCCTCGTATTCCACGTCATGGTGGACGCCAAATTCACCGAGCTAATTTTGACACTAATTCAGCTGAGGTATACTACAGAATCTCGTTATATGCACCTCTACTTGACTTTGTCCTGACCGATTTGCATGAAAGATTTTGACCGGAAACCTTAGATGTATTTAAACCTACAATTTTCATTCCGGAAATGCAATTCGATATAATACTGATGAGTTGGATACCACCGTTAAGTCGCTAATAAATCGCTTTGGTCAACTCTTAGAGTAAAATACAGACACGGCCTGTTTTTTGCTCAAAGATGAGCAGGTGTTGTGGTGGGAAAAATTATTAACGGTAAAGGAGCAGAACAAACATCTTCCCGTTACCGCTCTAGAATTGATGGATAAATGCAATAAGGATGTGTTTGGCATTATACTTACTTACTTACTTAGGTGGGTTCGGGGTGAACCTGGGCCTCAACCAACATTCTTCTTCCTTCTATAACGATTTCGATCTCGGGCGAGCTCTCTCCAGTTTTGCACTCTATCTCGGTTGAGGTCTTAATCCACTTGATTGCGCCACCTAAGACGAGGTCTTCCCCTTCCGCGATTTCCCTGCAATGTGCTTTCGAACACCCGACGAGCCGGAGCGTTTGGCTCCATCCGCTCTACATGGCCCAACCATCGTAGCCTCGCGATGCGTACTCTTCTGGCTATGCCCATGTCGCGGTACAGCTCATACAGCTCGTTGTTGTATCTTCTTCTCCACACATTGTCTTCGCATACGGGACCAAAGATCATTCGGAGAATTTTTCTTTCGAAACGACCAAGAGTTTCCTCATCCGCTTTCGATAAGGTCCATGCTTCCGCGCCGTACAGCAGGACTGGGATGATCAAGGTCTTATACAAGGTCACCTTGGTTTTTCTAGAGAGGGTTTTGTTTCTCAATTGCCTTCTTAACCCAAAGAAGCAACGGTTGGCAAGAGTTATTCTCCGTTTGATCTCCGCACTGGTGTTGTTGTCCGTGTCTACAGCGGATCCTAGGTAGACGAAGTCCTGTACTACCTCGAAGTTATGTCTGTCTATTGTGACGTTTTGTCCAATTCGTCGATGTTCTGTGTCCTTGTTTGATGACAGCATATACTTCGTTTGGCATTATACACAGTTTTCTTTTAATCCTTGCAAACGCTTCCGGTTACGAATTCTTCGGCAGAGCGGTCTTTTTCTTCATTGCTCCGCCTTGAGTGAAAATGGCCTTTGCGATCTGGCACTTATGCACATCCACAGACAAATCCCGATCGATGTTGAAAAGTAATAACAAGGTTTTCAAAAACCGGCTCCAACAAAAAGTTAGATTTTAGCATTTAATTAACTGTTTTAAATTAATTTAACTTATTTTTTTTTTTTTTTTTAAACAATTTTTCTAATTCATTTATTTTCAATAACTGCAAATCATTGAAAAGGAAGGAAAACTGCCCCCCCCCCCCCCCCATCAAAATCCTGCATCCGCGCCTGGTTGTAACAGCATCTGCTATCTACGCAGGTGAATCTACTTTATTTGTCTTCTACTCTTCGAAAAAAGTCACATCTGCCCCTTTTACAAGAGAGCCTTTGGGGGGCCGTTGGTAATTCTGGCTGAACTCGCCCCAAAATACGGAGAGCATCGAATGCAGACTTTCCAGCGTTTTTCTGATTCCATCAACTTCTTCGCCAGTTCGATAAGCTTAACGTTCATGAACAAAATTTTTGTTTCTTCTAGGACTGAAATGTCAGAAAATGATAACAATTGCAAGGGCTGCCGTTGACCATTCGGTGGAATACATCGACTCCACCTTTGGTGCGGTTACAGGGAATAACGGCAGGTTTAATTTGGCTTTTTACAGTTATGCTGTGTAGATAGCAAACCCACGTGCTTGTTTGTTGATAGCCGTTTTTCCGGAAAATCCAAAGATAGACTAGTGAACGGGACGATACTGCTTTTTGTTATTGACCTTTACAGGCTCGTTATGGTCATCCTCATCAAGAATCTCCTTCGCTACACAGGTTTAAATAATGGCGATCTTTTGAACAAGCAACGTCCATGTAAATAAATTATCAATAGTGAGGTTGCGTCCAGAAATGAAATAAAAGTTGGAAAGACATTGCCACCGCCTTAATTTGGGTCAATAATAAACACACACATCAAGGGGTTATGACTACCCCTAAAATGTTATGGAACACAATACGAGAATTTTTGGAAAGTAAAAGCAAAAGAGGGTCTGGTAAAGATACGGGTATTTTGACTACAATATGAATCTCTATACCTGATTGTACGTCCGAAGTTGGACTCAAAATAAAACTGATGAGCATTCCTATCGAGGCTGGTGTTACAGCTTTTCAAGTCTCATAAAATGATGAAATTTGTGCAATTTAAATGAATTTGTTGAAAGTAGTATTTTTGCACCTGAAACTACTTATTTTTTTGGATTTTAACACTCTCAACAGTATTTTATAACATGTTCAACAATACTGTTTTTTTGTTGTATCAAATGTCACTTTAGCCACAGTTTAGACAATAGATAACCAATTTCGGTGTCTAAAGTTATACATTCCTTAGACAGCGATGAAAGTGTTTATAAATACGATTTGGACTTGTGTACACTGTTCTTAGAACTGTCCAAAGTTAGTCATACTTTGGAATGCAGTCAGTTCTGAAATTGAAGACGAAATTTTTATGTATTCGGCATCGGAAGTGCTACCCGAAAGAAGTACATCCGTCGTCAAAGCAGAACTTGAAGTGTGGAAAGCAGCTATGACTATCTCCTCCTCTAGTCCAAAATCTGCTTTGGAATGCTTGGATAAGTGCGATAAAAAATTATATCCAAATATTTCCACGTTGCTACAGATATTGGCTACCATACCTGTTTCCACTGCTATACCAGAAAGGACTTTTCATGTCTACGGAGGAAAACAGACTGAACGGCTTGGCTCTTATGAGTATTCACTACGAATAGAGTAGTGGATATATTTAAAAAGAAAAACAGAAGATTGACTAAATAATGCATATGTAATCAAATGAACCTTCTTTCTTTTCATATAATATAAAGTTTATTTACTTCATGCACTTTCATTAGCCTTATTTTCTTGACCCCCCCCCCCCCCCCCCCCACGCTCGTCCAGTGGACAATGAGTTTTAAGTTAACGTTCGCTGCTGTTAGAGTTAGAGGACAGGAGATTATTAACCAAAACAACAAGTATTTAGCTAAATTCGGTTTAAACTTTTAGGAACATATTCTTGAAATGTTTGACGTTAAGATTAGACAAGAATAAATTTCGAAAAGTGAAAAACCCAATAAAAATGACCTCATTTTATGGTTAATGTATGTTTGTCCTTTGATATCTTCCTCATACTTAAAGTACATAGATTCTACCTTCTGTTCTTTTAGTTTTCATCATAGCAGCAGTCCTTGCTACTGTACTCAAAGTTGACGCGAAGGAATCAGTAGGAATTCAACGAGTAAGTATTCCTTTGAGTGTAAAGATTTAAGTCTGTTCAAATTTTTGTCTCATCGTTTGTTTCATAGGAAGGCTGCCCAGGAGGGCATAACGAAGGTGACCTAATAGCCGACAAATCTAATAATTGCTCGTACCTCATTTGTACCGAAGGAGAACTGGTATCTCACAACTGTCAATCTGGATACTACTTTGACGATAAGCTCAAGCGATGTGAACTTGACTCAACAGGCTCCCATGGTTGTGGTCCATGCAAATGTGAAGGAAACCTTGAAGAAGGCGACTTTGTCCCAAGCCCCAAAAACTGCTCCGCTTTCCTTGTTTGCACACAAGGAAATCTTGTCGAACAAGATTGTGGACATGGAAACTACTTCGACAAAGAAAACAAAATCTGTGTTCGCGATGACCACTGCAGATGCTGGCCTTGCACTTGTCCTGGAGGCCATGAAGAAGGTGACTTAGTGGGAGACGCTAATGATTGTCACTCCTACTTTATATGCTCTCATGGAAAGCTGATTCCACAGACATGCAAGAAAGGCTACTACTTTGACATTCACAGTCTGACCTGTGTTCGCGATGACCAAGGAATCTGTGAACCAATACCAACCTGCCCAGGAGGACTCAACGAAGGGGACCTCATACCCGACAAATCAAATAATTGCTCGTATCTCGTGTGTACCAAAGGAGAAGTGGTGTCTCACAACTGTAAGTCCGGATATTACTTTAACGATCGAACCAATCGCTGCGAACTTGACTCAACAGGCTCCCACGGCTGCGGACCATGTAAATGTGAAGGAAACCTTGAAGAAGGTGATTTTTCCCAAAGTCCCAAGAACTGTTCGGCATTCTTTGTTTGCACGCAAGGACAACTTGTCGAACAAGATTGTGGACATGGAAACTATTTCGATGCTGTCGTCAAGTCTTGTGCTAAGGACACAACTGGTGTATGCTGGCCGTTAAGCACGTCGTCATCAACAACAACTCCGTCAACAACAACTACCCATGAATGTCCTGCAGGTTACCAAGAAGGTGAACTGGCTCCATACCCTAACAACTGCTACAAGTACTACTTATGCTACAACGGTGATTTCATTGAACAGTCTTGTGGAACCGGAAACTATTTCGATGCTGACCTCAAGTTTTGTCTTAAGGACACAACTGGTGTATGCTGGCCGTTAAGCACGTCGTCATCAACAACAACTCCGTCAACAACAACTACCCATGAATGTCCTGCAGGTTACCAAGAAGGTGAACTGGTTCCATACCCTAACAACTGCTACAAGTACTACTTATGCTACCACGGTGAATTCATTGAACAGTCTTGTGGAACCGGAAACTATTTCGATGCTGTCGTCAAGTCTTGTGCTAAGGACACAACTGGTGTATGCTGGCCGTTAAGCACGTCGTCATCAACAACAACTCCGTCAACAACAACTACCCATGAATGTCCTGCAGGTTACCAAGAAGGTGAACTGGTTCCATACCCTAACAACTGCTACAAGTACTACTTATGCTACCACGGTGAATTCATTGAACAGTCTTGTGGAACCGGAAACTATTTCGATGCTGTCGTCAAGTCTTGTGCTAAGGACACAACTGGTGTATGCTGGCCGTTAAGCACGTCGTCATCAACAACAACTCCGTCAACAACAACTACCCATGAATGTCCTGCAGGTTACCAAGAAGGTGAACTGGTTCCATACCCTAACAACTGCTACAAGTACTACTTATGCTACCACGGTGAATTCATTGAACAGTCTTGTGGAACCGGAAACTATTTCGATGCTGTCGTCAAGTCTTGTGCTAAGGACACAACTGGTGTATGCTGGCCGTTAAGCACGTCGTCATCAACAACAACTCCGTCAACAACAACTATCCATGAATGTCCTGGAGGTAACCAAGAAGGTGAACTGGCTCCATACCCTAACAACTGCTACAAGTACTTCTTATGCTACAACGGTAAGCTGATTGAGGAATCTTGTGGTTATGGAAACTATTTCGATGCCAAATCCAAGGCTTGTGTTGTAGACACGGAACATATTTGTTGGAATATAACAACACCAACTACCCCTACTACTTCAACAAGTACTACGACAGAAACACCATCACCTGAACCATGTAAATGTCCCAATGGTATGGAGGAAGGCGAAATGACTGCGGATCCAAATTCATGCTTCAAATATTTGATATGCTACAACGGTGTACTCATTGAGCATAGCTGTGGAAAAGGAAACTACTTTGACAACCGTACCAAAAATTGCAAACCTGACAACGGAACGTGCTGGCCTCCAGAACCATGTAAATGTCCAAATGGCATGAACGAAGGCGAAATGACTGCGGATCCAAATTCATGCTTCAAATATTTGATATGCTACAACGGTGTTCTCATTGAGCATAGCTGCGGAAAAGGAAACTACTTTGACAACCGTACCAAAAATTGCAAACCTGACAACGGAACGTGCTGGCCTCCAGAACCATGTAAATGTCCAAATGGCATGCATGAAGGCGATATGACTGCGGATCCGAATTCATGCTTCAAATATTTCATATGCTATAACGGTGTACTCATTGAGCATAGCTGTGGAAAAGGAAACTACTTTGACAACCGTACCAAAAATTGCAAACCTGACAACGGAACGTGCTGGCATCCAGAACCATGTAAATGTCCAAATGGCATGAACGAAGGCGAAATGACTGCGGATCCAAATTCATGCTTCAAATATTTGATATGCTACAACGGTGTACTCATTGAGCATAGCTGTGGAAAAGGAAACTACTTTGACAACCGTACCAAAAATTGCAAACCTGACAACGGAACGTGCTGGCCTCCAGAACCATGTAAATGTCCAAATGGCATGTATGAAGGCGATATGACTGCGGATCCGAATTCATGCTTCAAATATTTCATATGCTATAACGGTGTACTCATTGAGCATAGCTGTGGAAAAGGAAACTACTTTGACAACCTTACCAACACCTGCCAACGTGACAACGGAACGTGCTGGCCTCCAGAACCATGTAAATGTCCAAATGGCATGAACGAAGGCGAAATGACTGCGGATCCAAATTCGTGCTTCAAATATTTGATATGCTACAACGGTGTACTCATTGAGCATAGCTGTGGAAAAGGAAACTTCTTTGACAACCGTACCAAAAATTGCAAACCAGACAACGGAACGTGTTGGCCTGCAGATCCATAATATGACATGTGTTTAAATCTTTTTTCCTTATAAAACTACCTTACCTTCCCGTAAATTGTATTGTTTTGTTTCCTCTTCTTCTTTAATTGTAATTATGAATACCCAGGTGATGTATACCACCTTCCATGTATTAAGTTTTAAGCCCTTCCACTGGGCCTCCCCCATTTTTGATTAACTCTTGCTTGCTTACACTCATCGAGGTAAGACGTACATCGTACAATAAAGATATGTTTTATGTACAGACAAAAATTGAAATTTTTTTCTAATCTTTTTCCTACGTGGTCGTGATTCACCTAGTGCAACTCCGGGATCAGCCTGCATCACAACAGCATGAACAGCATGTTTATTTACATTTTTAATTTATCAAATATTTATGTACTATCAAAGACAATGTCTTATTGTACCTATGTACATACCTACTAATGTAATAATAAATTGAAAAAAAAATTTGATTGATGTTTTTGTACCGCCACGCCCGCGCCGCGCCGTATCGACGTTTTGAAAACAATTTATTGGGTAGACATATGCATATAATTACGTAGTTTATATATGTGGGTACTTCATGAAAATATGGCTCTTTTACAATTTTTGAAAATAATCAAAAATAATCCGCAAATAGCCGATTGAAACAATCACCCCTACCACAGGGCCCGTCGTAGCAATTTTGGACTACAAATGTCAAATAGAAATGACTAAAAACATCTTCGTAATGAACGCTTGGCAGCAGATATTTGTAACTTGTTAATAACTTTATTAATAGTAAAAAAATTTGTGGCAAAACATTCACTACAATCACGTCTGTAATGCTTCTATTGTGGTATTCGTTGTCCAAAATCGCTAAGACCGGCCTTCTGACAGGGGTCAGCATTTTTTTCAAAATCAGTGATTGTTTTCGCTTTTTAAGATAATTTTTATAAATAGATCCCATATTTTAAAATCTAAACTGCCAAATTTCTTTTATTTGAAAATGATTGGTGTATGAAATTAGCAAAGCAAAGATAAAAACATAAATTATAATAAATCAGGTAACTGTTGCTAGGTATCAAAGTTCTTATGCCGTGTTTGAGAAAGTCGTGTGGGTCAGCTTCTTTTCGTAAATGTTCAATGACGAAACTGTGGAGCTGGAAACTTTTTCAACAACGTTTTAAAAACAAGAGAACCTGATACCACTGGAACATGCTGGAAAGTAGAGCCTCCAAGTAACACATGCAAAGGTGCTGAAGACGGAACCCTAATACCAGACCCCGAAGTAGGAATGTCGGAGATGGAAAAATATATCGACATATATAGTATTGATATACTCATCTCTGGTAGACGGCCTTAGGCCAAACCATATACTTTTATTTTTATTTTTATTTTATTTACATTGTAAATATTGTTGAAACAAATTGAAATAATAAAAAAGTAAATTAACTAACTAACTACTCATCAAAAAAAATATCTATTTCGATATATCGAACTAGAAAAAATATCGAAATATCGATATATCGGTATATTGTCAAACTAAATTTTGCTACCTTTAAAAATGAGTAAAATGTTACATAATAACTGACATATGTAAAAAATTAGCTTTTATGTAAATATCATTCGTCAGATAAAACTCTTTCTGATTAAATAGAAGACGCAGCTGGTGTTAAGTACTGCAGAACAAGAGTAAAATTGTAACAGTTATACCAGAGTTTCATTGGATTATCCTTTCTAGATATGACGGACAGATCAATGTACTGCTTCAATTCGCTATTCAGACCACAAAGACAGTGAAGCGCTTTCCAAAACTGGGACGCTCTAAGTTCGGAATACGCTTAACCTATCCGTCTGTGTTCCAGTTCCAACCAAGGGTCCAGTATGGTTGTCTTAGCGAGATGCATATTTTTTTCGAGAGGCTCAAGTCTGTCAACGATTGCAGCACGTAAACTGAAAGAAGGTTTCATTTGCCTAAAACCCTCTTTGGAGTAAGTTTGCAATGGTTATTGCTAATCTATAGCTAGAAACGTATTTCTTTCCTTGCTTCCTCGAACGGTGTAAGGAGGACTATCATATCTGTTCATGCATTTGCGCATTTCTGCACTGGCAGGTACTTTAACCAAGGAATTTTGGTAGTAAAGTACAAAACAAAAGATGTACACATCATGTAAAAATCTCCACTCCCAAAAAAGTCATTATCAATGAACATAGCCGCCGCCAAAAAATCAAACAAGGTTTCTTGGTATCACTGCCATAAATCCTTCGTTCATTTTATGAAAGCCGGCTTCTTCATAGACAAAATGACGGGATGATGTCATTCTTCATTTTGCATTTCTCGACACAAGTTCGCCTCCATTTTTTCATTAAAAACTTAAAACTCAGATTAAAACTCTTAAACCTAGAGGAAAAACCATAAAAAAAAACCATATTAAAATAAAAGAATTTTTATTAAAAATCATAAGGAAGCCATCGACGAACAGACGACGACGACCACACATAGTGCTTGGCCGCCGCCCACCACAAGACACAAACCAAAGTAAGTTAATTCCTTTTCTACGGAAACAATAGCCATTGAAGTTATCACGTCTGTTTAAAATAATTTGTAGCGGTAGTTATATTAAAATACAATTTTTTTTTCTCAATGAAATTGGCTTATCCTTTGTCGAGTAAAAAGTATCGCTTTCTAAAAAGTTTTCGATAGTGAAATTTTAGTATCGATACATCGATATATCGTAAAAAAATATATCGCCAATATATATCGATATATCGAAAACAATATATCAATATTTCCATAATTTTTTCTGGACAAAAATACCAAATGTCTGTGCTAATAAGCCATATTTGTATCAAACCCTTCACATTGTGATCAGTTTTATGTTTGCCATGAAAACCATGCCATTCTTCAACAATGTGGAAGCGGCAATTGGTTTGACCCATCAACGCTTCTATGTGAACAAGATTTCAATGCAAAATGCATTAACGTATGTAGGAATACAAAAGGTATTACTCAATTACCACATCCCAATTGCAACCAGTTCTATCTTTGTGAAAACGGTTTTACCAAGGGCATTCGCACCTGTCCCAAGGGAAAAAATTACGATGCAATTGTAGGAGTTTGTCTAGATTCTGCAACTTGTGAAGAAAACTTATGTGCCACATCGTCAAACGGAGTCATCTTTCCCGTCAAAAATGATCGCACATCCTTTTATTCCTGCTACAATCAAAAACCGCTAAAATTAAACTGTCCCGGTGGAACCGTGTTTGATTTAGAGCGCTTGGTATGCGTTCCGGACAATGGTGTGAGTACATTGTGACTTATTTTATGACTTCCACATACTTATAACTACTTCTTTAGCTATGCATTGGACAAACAAACGGCTTTGCAGTGGCCTCTAAGAAAAATCCAAACGCTTACTACATTTGCAAGGACAACACCGCACTTTTCGAACAATGCCCACCAAATACTATCTTCGATGAGAGCAAGAGGATCTGTGTACACGCTTTGCGAAAACGTGTCGTCAACAACGTAAGATAATCCCTCAACATTATTTTTTTTTATTCAAATAGATATTCATGAACTTTTCGTTAGATTTGTTCAACCGAAGCTGATGGTGCCATGCTATCGGGCAATATCTGCAACAAGTACTTCTTATGCTTAGACGGAGAAAGCATTGAACAGGACTGTGGTGCATACTCATCATTCAATCCTAAGCTTGGTTCTTGTGAATTCAACGCTGCATGTTTCTATCCCAAGAAGGTAATGGTCATTACATTGTCCGTATATACTCGTATTTTAAATCTCACAACTCTCTTACGCCCAACAGATTTGCGCCCAATCAAGTGATATCGAAAAGTTCCCTAATGCAAAAGATGAAACCTCTTACATATCGTGTAAACGAGGCGAAGCTGTCATCGAAAAATGTCCCGATAAAACTATTTACAGTCACGACATTGGAGCTTGTGTTGCCAAGAACATGGCCATTTCTAAGAAAGAACTTAACGAGGTAAGAACTTGTAATAAAAGGTTTGAAGCCTATTTCTACATGCGTTCCACATTTAACAGGTATGTAGCAACTCTAGCGATAAAACCGTTATCCCAGCTTTAGACTGTCGCAAGTTTTACATTTGCCGCAATAAAATTGCAACTCTGCAACAATGCGCCATTGATCAGCTGTTCAGTTTGAAAGCAAACGCTTGTCTACCAGACGTTGAACGCCAGTGCTGGATGCGAAGTGAAACGTTGAGGAAGAGCAGCTTTTTGAGAATGATAGACCTTGATGTTGACTATCAAATAGTAAGAAGCACATATTAATATATGAGAAATTATAAAACAAGTACTTCACAATAAAAATAAATAGAAAACAAATTCTCCAAAAGCGAAGTTCAGTATTTTTATTTTGGCTTCCTTTCAATTCAAACAGAATCCACAAGTGAACTTTACCTGGATCGTAGCGATGTACGATATAAAAATATTGAGTTTCGCAGAGAATTCAATTACATCGATCCACATATCACAAAACTTACATTTGTATCATCTTTTGTCAGATCTGCCACGATGGACAGAAACGTCACGACCCACTTCATCGTGACCGATATGAATTATGTAGCCATGGTACGTGGAACCAACAATTGTGTCCTACAGGCAGATTTTTTAATTCGAAAAGCAAAATGTGTTTTGTCGAACAAAAGATTACAAAATCATACCACGCTCGATCTGATGGGTGCTCTGCAGCACACGAACAGCTCCGCTACTCGGAGGAACCATCAGAATACTATGTTTGTGCAAATAATCAATGGCAATTGCGGAAGTGTCCGCTGGGTAAATCTTTTAGCATCGAGGTTGCAGCTTGCATAGGTGATGCTGATCAAAGTCACCAATTAAATGGGACACATCCCCTTGTCGGAAAACAATGTTTTTCAAACGATACTTTAGCAAATGAAGTTTATTGTGGAGAGTATTATATCTGCTACCAGGGGAAATGGCAGAGCAAACACTGTAACGGCGGAATGTATTTCAATAAGACACTCGGAAGATGTTCTGCTTATGACGGCTCATGTCAATTGGAATTGGATGGTGATCTCCCCTGTATAAATCGGTCAGTAAAAAAGTTTAACTCTGACAATTGTGAAACTTATCACATATTTGTTGATGGAAGTTGGAAGGTGAAAACTTGCCCCGGAGGATATCGTTTCAATGAAACCCTTAACACTTATTTACTCGATGATGGTACCATGTGATGTTATGATGCTACCAATGTATGTGAAGAAGGTATTCGACGATTTGATCCAACTTATTGCACGAAAATAATGATCTGGTTCAGTGAGTGGCTGTCAGCTGAATGTCTAATTAAATTTTTCTATGACATCAAACTCAATGACCTTTCACCACATGACCTTATTCAACTTTTATCGATGTAATTTCCTACGCATTAGCGTATAAATACTGACTTAGTTTTTGTTCACCAGTCAATCAAAGCGAATTACCGAGGAGGCTCATTCCTCCGTTGTCGACATACCGGCTACAAACTGAATCGGATGTAAGTACAATTATAAATCTCAATCAGCTATCGTATAGCCGCTCAATGATCTTCAAACTTGGTAAAAGAACGTTTTCCTACATTACATAGGAAGACTATCACCTCCTTTGAGATGAAAATCTTTATCCCTTCCCATGTCTCCCATTTTTTCTTTTTTTTTTAACACATATGGTACCCCGCAGGTCCAGCATCATTGCCTTTTTCGAGTTTTTAACTGCTTCACTGCGATTTTGGGAACTTGATATGATCAACGTACTTTCATGCCAGTCCTCATTGAAATCGCCCCCATAGAGAATGATAACAAAACGGGCGCGTAATCAGTGTAAATATTTGAATAGCATTTACCTTGATATAGCGGTTTACTGCATAGAAATTTCAAACGTCCAACGATTTCTTTTTTTGTCTGATCCTAAATTGATAAGGACAGTTGTGTGACGACTGGTACAAGTATGATTTATTTTTTATCTTAACTTTCAACTAGCTATAGCTCACCGAAAAAATTGCCAAAAAATCAAAAACTATCAAGCGGACTATACTAAGGATTGACAGACAGTTGTTTCCTTTCCCCGTTTGGATGAAATAAAATCCATGTTTTAGGGATAATGCACCACCTAAATGTTGAAAGCATTTTTAAAATCGGTTCAGTAGTTTCTAAGATTGTATTGGATTGTCCCCGTTCCCGTGAAAATATTCGGATCAAATCTCAAAACCAACTATCCCTGGACTAAACTATTTAAACTATTTAAACACCTGAATATTTTTTTCATTCATATTTATATTTTCGGTGGCCATATTGAATTTTTACGATTTTTCATAATACAATCTACTTTACTAGTGAAGACCCGTCAACAAAAAGTAGTTTGAAATTGAATTGCTATATTTAAGCCCCAGATGTTGTTTTCCGTATCTAGCAGATCCTAGGTAGACAAAGTGCCTTACTATCTCGAAGATATGTCTGTCTATATTAACCATCAAACCCATTTTTACAGCTTCTGTTTCAATGCTCGCAAATGCACCTATGACATTATGCTTCCTTCTTCCCATCACGTCGTTATCGTCTGCCTAAGCAAGTAATTGTATATTCTTTTGAAAGATTGTTCCTCTGGTGTTAACATCATCTTTCCAAGTATGATGTTAAAGAAATCGCATGACAGTTTGTCGTACGACCGCCGTGTCCACAGCTTTTTTCATCATCAAAAGTTTCGGTAAGTTCTTTACCGTCTTTGGTGGAGCAGAGTAAATTCCTCAAAGTCATCTTGAATAGTCGTACGAGTTTTGCAAATTAGATATGACTCTGTACAGCTTGTCTCTATAAATGCTACAGTAGACAAAACCCTACATGCTTATTTCTCTATAAATGACGTTATTGTAAGGATATCTCTTTTTTAGGACAAGGTCTCCGATACTGAAGTTCGATTCACCAGTCATGCTCATTACCGACCATATCATGCAGATCAGCTGGTACATGCTCCTTTCCAGCTGATCTTCAGATGCTTATTCATCATCAAGCTTATAAATAAATAAATAGGGTGGCGCAACAGAGCGAGAAGCCCTTGGGCCTAGCGCATTTCTCCATGCCTTGTGAGGAAATGGAGGGGACCTACAATTTTCTGCTGGTTCCGAACGGCTAATCGAGAAAACGCTTTTCATGGCAATGAATACTAACGGAGGACTTGCCAATTCCTCGCGAAAGGCGATACCCGTGGAAAAAACATTTTTGCCTCTGTTGGGATTCGAACTCATCAAGCTTAGCATCTCATAAATAGGGAGGTCGGTATTCTCGATCATCATCCAAGTTAAATTCATCGACGTTAAATAGTCTGCCGAAGTGTTCCTCAAAGATCCTTAGTAGCGACTTCGACTCTATTACTATTTTTCCCTGTTGTTCATTACACGCTTCAGTTAGGAGCTTGCCACCTTGGCATAAACTTTTTAGCTTTTCGTAAGACTTCTGTATCTCATTTCTAACATGGCATCTCTCAATTTAACTTAAACAAGCGCTTCTCATGCTGCTCCTCTTCCTTTTTGAGAATTTGGTGTTCTTCCCTTCTTTTCTCTTTGTAAATCTCGTTAAATGGTCGAAAGCAGCTCTTGTTCTCTTTTGCATCAACATTTGTCTTGCATTTTATTTGGCAGCATTTAATGCTTAGATGCTTCATCAAACCATAGGTTTCGTTTTGCGGACCCAGAATCTCAGAAACTGCGGTTTCGTTGGCTTGTTTGTATTGCTGCCACTGGTCTTCAATGCTTAATGCTGGCGGCATAGGATTCAAGGATAGTAGGAGGGACACTCGATTAGAAAGGGCACTGGAAATCTCTTGTGAGTGTAGCTTTTCGACGCCATCTCTCTTCACAGAGTTGTTTCGCACGATTCGTGAACAGGATATCCTCATTCGTCCCAACAAAACAACGGTAAATTCGGCTATCTATCACACTGGAAGATGATTAATGATAGACCATGTCGCATCGATCGCGACATGGTCAATTTGGACTGTCATGCACCTTTATGAATTTTGAGATGCAGGAAGCGTGAACTACTAACAACAAGATTAAACCCCACTGCATAATCGATTAGGCTGTATCCGTTTTCGGAAATTTAGCGCTCTTTTCCTCGTTAAAATCGAAAAGAACGATTTTCAAGTCATGTCCATATAGCCTAGGCACTTCTTTGGCACCGTGTGATTTTAAAATTCAACTTAGTGTTTATAGCTAGGTTTAGATTCGAGCAGCTTCTTCTTTGAATAAATTTTTGAAGATTTTTGCCCTCTTATTCAAGTTGGTTTACATCAGCAACCCTCTCCTGTTGCCGATACAGGACCCCCTATGCTAATTGTTTATAGTTGGGTGCACATCTTCTTCGCTTTTTTCTCACAGCTTTGGTATTTCTTTTAGAGGCGAGCCTTTTTATCTCTGTTTGGTAAAAATTTTGATTATGTTTTGATAGATAGTTTTTCTTCCTTATTACCGATTTAGCTGCACCATGTTTCCATGGCTTGGTAGTTGTGTCCGTAGAGCATTGACTTGTGGTAAGTCTTTTATAGGCAATCCTTCATTTGTTATGATGTACTCCCTAAATTTCGGACAATGTTGATCGTTTTACACAGACATGTCAATTCAAAACAAAGTACTTGCCCTTTCCTTTGTCTAAAATCTAAATTATACCAATTGATCTTAGCAGCCTTTCTTTGTTTGATTTGAATTTCATTTACACCACTACTGCAATCTGCAAGTGATACATTGCGGCGGTCCTGTTTGATGAATACGGTTTCTCCTCCCAACATCACAATTCAAATCTCCGTCAATAAACAAAAAATATCCTATTGGAATATCCTACGGAGCACTGCGGTAGCTTTCCTGGTAGATTCTCAAAGTCCTTTTTATGAAAAAAGTGAAAAAAGAGAAAAGAGAGAGAGAGAGAGACACACACAGTGATGAAGCATCGATGTTCAAAGCAATGAATCAACTATCAGTATTAAGCTGCTAAAGCTTTATAACCTCTTAATGGTGACCTTTAATCAAAGAAATAATACGCTGACTTCGGGCTGATCAACAAGATGATGTTGGTTGCATACTCCAGAAACAAAAATTTGACTTTGACCTTGCTGATAAAAATTAGTCACACAGATTTTTAGCCGCAATCATGAAACTGTTGGCAACTTTTGAATTATCAACTGAATCTTATCAAAGATATCAAATGTAAGATTCAATATCTTTCATTACTTTATCGAGTTCATTTATGTAGAACACGAAACAAATTTCCGATCGACAAGACAGATCTAATGGAATACTGACTATTTTCCAAAGTTACAACCCCAAAGTTTCCGATTAGCGGTTAAATTTCAATTGAAATGTGCCGCAATTCTTGTTTAACATGAAATCTAATGAGAATTTTAATAATTTTTGTTACAACGCATTGAATAAGGTGTGGTTTCGAGGCATCTATAGTTTCATATAAAAGATAGACTACGCACAATATTTGACGAGTTTCCTAAGAATATACTCGCGAGTGTAACCCTAAGGAAAAAAAACCGTAGAGGATTCGAAGCGAACAACCGAAGGAATAACTTTCACAACAAATAAAATGAGAGGTAGTGTAATCGGGATATTAGATATTCGTGAAATGTTTTTTATTTGATTCAATCGAAGTGATTTCACTTCATGGTGAACGTGTGTGTGTCCTGTGACATCTTCCTCATACTTAAAGTACATAGATTCCATCTTCTGTTCTTTTAGTTGTCATCATAGCAGTAGTCCTTGCTACTGTACTCAATGTTGACGCAAAGGAATCAGTAGGAACTCAACGAGTAAGTATTCCTTTGAGTGTAAAGATTTACGTCTGTTCAAATTTTTGTCTCGTCGTTTGTTTCATAGAACTTGTGTCTAGGTAAAGCAAATGGAACATTTCTTGCTAACGGTAATTCTTGCTCAAGCTTTGTAATATGCTACAACGGTGAAGCCATAACCCAAAACTGTGAAACAGGAAGTTACTTTGACAAAACAAACTTAAACTGCGCCCCAGATACAGAAAATCGTTGTTCTGAATCTAAATGCGAAGAAGAGGGTGCATATTCACCCAATCCAGCCAACTGTTCACTTTTCTTTATTTGCCACTCAGGTGTCCTTGTGGAACAGAGTTGCGGAAAAGACAGTTACTTCGATAAATCAAATTTATATTGTAAGCCCGACATTGATCACTCTTGCTGGCCACTTGATCCTCCAGAGAACTGCACTTGTGTGGGAGGCTATAAAGATGGTGACTACATAAAGGACCCAGAAAACTGCTACTCCTATTATCTATGCACAAAAGGTGATTTGGTTCACCAAAACTGTGGATTCGGTAACTATTTTGACAATAAAACAAAGACATGCGTCCCAGATACTACAGGAGAGTGCTGGCCACCAGTTACACCCGATCCCTGTTTGTGTGCTGGAGGTTATCAAGATGGAGAATTTGTGGGAAACAACGCCAGTTGTAGTTCTTATTTTATCTGCACCGAAGGAGAACTGGTAGAACACAACTGTGGAACTGGAAATTACTTTGACAACGACACAAAAAGTTGTGTGCGTGACAATGAAGGAAATTGCTGGCCCGTAGAAGGCTGCCCAGGAGGGCATAAGGAAGGTGACCTCATACCCGACAAATCTAATAATTGCTCGTACCTCGTTTGTACCAAAGGAGAACTGGTATCCCACAACTGTCAATCTGGATACTACTTTGACGATAAGCTCAAGCGATGTGAACTTGACTCAACAGGTTCCCACGGCTGCGGCCCATGTAAATGTGAAGGAAATCTTGAAGAAGGCGACTTTGTTCCCAGTAAGAACTGCTCCGCTTTCCTTATATGCACACAAGGAAATCTTGTTGAACGAGACTGTGGACATGGAAACTACTTCGATAAAGAAAACAAAATCTGTGTTCGCGATGAAAATTGCAGCTGCTGGCCTTGTACTTGTCCTGGTGGCCATGAAGAAGGTGACTTAGTGGGAGACGCTAGTGATTGTCATTCCTACTTTAAATGCTCTCATGGAAAGTTGATCCCACAGACATGCAACAAAGGCTACTACTTTGACACTAAAAGTATGAAATGTGTTCTTGATGACCAGGGAATTTGCGAACCAACACCGAAACCACCATGTACCTGCGATGGAGGCTATGAAGATGGAGAATTTGTGGGAAGCAACGCCAGTTGTAGTTCTTATTTTATCTGCACTGGAGGTGAACTTGTCGCACAAAACTGTGGAACTGGAAATTATTTTGACAACGATACAAAAAGTTGTGTGCGTGACAGTGAAGGAAAGTGCTGGCCTATAGAAGGCTGCCCAGGAGGGCATAAGGAAGGTGACCTCATAGCCGACAAATCTAATAATTGCTCGTACCTCGTTTGTACCAAAGGAGAACTGGTATCTCACAACTGTCAATCTGGATACTACTTTGAAGATAAGTTAAAGCGATGTGAACTAGACTCAACAGGTTCCCACGGCTGCGGCCCATGTAAATGTGAAGGAAACCTTGAAGAAGGTGACTTTGTTCCCAGTAAGAACTGCTCCGCTTTCCTTGTATGCACACAAGGAAATCTTGTTGAACGAGACTGTGGACATGGAAACTACTTTGATAAAGAAAACAAAATCTGTGTTCGAGATGAACAGTGCACCTGCTGGCCTTGTACTTGTCCTGGAGGCCATGAAGAAGGTGACTTAGTGGGAGACGCTAATGATTGCCACTCCTACTTTATATGCTCTCATGGAAAGCTGATTCCACAAACATGCAAGAAAGGCTACTACTTTGACATTCACAGTTTGACCTGTGTTCGCGATGACCAAGGAATCTGTGAACCAATACCAACCTGCCCAGGAGGACTCAACGAAGGTGACCTCATAGCCGACAAATCTAATAATTGCTCATACCTCGTTTGTACCAAAGGAGAACTGGTATCTCATAACTGTCAATCTGGATACTACTTTGATGATAAGCTCAAGCGATGTGAACTTGACTCAACAGGCTCCCACGGCTGCGGTCCATGCAAATGTGACGGAAACCTTGAAGAAGGTGACTTTGCCCCAAGCCCCAAGAACTGCTCTGCTTTCCTTGTTTGCACACAAGGAAAACTTGTCGAACAAGATTGTGGACATGGAAACTACTTCGATAAAGAAAACAAAATCTGTGTTCGCGATGAACACTGCACCTGCTGGCCTTGTACTTGTCCTGGTGGCCATGAAGAAGGTGACTTAGTCGGAGACGCAAGTGATTGCCACTCCTACTTTATATGCTCTCATGGAAAGCTGATTTCACAGACATGCAAGAAAGGCTACTACTTTGACATTCACAGTTTGACCTGTGTTCGCGATGACCAAGGAATCTGTGAACCAATACCAACCTGCCCAGGAGGACTCAACGAAGGTGACCTCATAGCCGACCAATCTAATAATTGCTCATACCTCGTTTGTACCAAAGGAGAACTGGTATCTCATAACTGTCAATCTGGATACTACTTTGATGATAAGCTCAAGCGATGTGAACTTGATTCAACAGGCTCCCACGGCTGCGGTCCATGCAAATGTGACGGAAACCTTGAAGAAGGTGACTTTGCCCCAAGCCCCAAGAACTGCTCTGCTTTCCTTGTTTGCACACAAGGAAAACTTGTCGAACAAGATTGTGGACATGGAAACTACTTCGATAAAGAAAACAAAATCTGTGTTCGCGATGAACACTGCACCTGCTGGCCTTGTACTTGTCCTGGTGGCCATGAAGAAGGTGACTTAGTCGGAGACGCAAGTGATTGCCACTCCTACTTTATATGCTCTCATGGAAAGCTGATTTCACAGACATGCAAGAAAGGCTACTACTTTGACATTCACAGTTTGACCTGTGTTCGCGATGACCAAGGAATCTGTGAACCAATACCAACCTGCCCAGGAGGACTCAACGAAGGTGACCTCATAGCCGACAAATCTAATAATTGCTCGTACCTCGTTTGTACCAAAGGAGAACTGGTATCGCACAACTGTCAATCTGGATACTACTTTGATGATAAGCTCAAGCGATGTGAACTTGACTCAACAGGCTCCCACGGCTGCGGTCCATGCAAATGTGACGGAAACCTTGAAGAAGGTGACTTTGCCCCAAGCCCCAAGAACTGCTCTGCTTTCCTTGTTTGCACACAAGGAAAACTTGTCGAACAAGATTGTGGACATGGAAACTACTTCGATAAAGAAAACAAAATCTGTGTTCGCGATGAACATTGCACCTGCTGGCCTTGTACTTGTCCTGGTGGCCATGAAGAAGGTGACTTAGTGGGAGACGCTAGTGATTGTCATTCCTACTTCAAATGCTCTCATGGAAAGTTGATTCCACAGACATGCAACAAAGGCTACTACTTTGACAGTAAAAGTTTGACATGTGTTCTTGATGACCAGGGAATTTGCGAACCAACACCGAAACCACCATGTATCTGCGATGGAGGCTATGAAGATGGAGAATTTGTGGGAAGCAACGCCAGTTGTAGTTCTTATTTTATCTGCACTGGAGGTGAACTGGTCGCACAAAACTGTGGAACTGGAAATTATTTTGACAACGATACAAAAAGTTGTGTGCGTGACAGTGAAGGAAAGTGCTGGCCTATAGAAGGCTGCCCAGGAGGGCATAAGGAAGGTGACCTCATACCCGACAGATCTAATAATTGCTCGTACCTCGTTTGTACCAAAGGAGAACTGGTATCTCACAACTGTCAATCTGGATACTACTTTGAAGATAAGTTAAAGCGATGTGAACTAGACTCAACAGGCTCCCACGGCTGCGGCCCATGTAAATGTGAAGGAAACCTTGAAGAAGGTGACTTTGTTCCCAGTAAGAACTGCTCCGCTTTCCTTGTATGCACACAAGGAAATCTTGTTGAACGAGACTGTGGACATGGAAACTACTTTGATAAAGAAAACAAAATCTGTGTTCGAGATGAACAGTGCACCTGCTGGCCTTGTACTTGTCCTGGAGGCCATGAAGAAGGTGACTTAGTGGGAGACGCTAATGATTGTCACTCCTACTTTATATGCTCTCATGGAAAGCTGATTCCACAAACATGCAAGAAAGGCTACTACTTTGACAATAACAGTTTGACCTGTGTTCGCGATGACCAAGGAATCTGTGAACCAATACCAACCTGCCCAGGAGGACTCAACGAAGGTGACCTCATAGCCGACAAATCTAATAATTGCTCGTACCTCGTTTGTACCAAAGGAGAACTGGTATCTCACAACTGTCAATCTGGATACTACTTTGACGATAAGCTCAAGCGATGTGAACTTGACTCAACAGGCTCCCACGGTTGCGGTCCATGCAAATGTGACGGAAACCTTGAAGAAGGTGACTTAGCCCCAAGCCCCAAGAACTGCTCTGCTTTCCTTGTTTGCACACAAGGAAAACTTGTCGAACAAGATTGTGGACATGGAAACTACTTCGATAAAGAAAACAAAATCTGTGTTCGCGATGAACACTGCACCTGCTGGCCTTGTACTTGTCCTGGAGGCCATGAAGAAGGTGACTTAGTGGGAGACGCTAATGATTGTCACTCCTACTTTATATGCTCTCATGGAAAGCTGATTCCACAGACATGCAAGAAAGGCTACTACTTTGACAATAACAGTTTGACCTGTGTTCGCGATGACCAAGGAATCTGCGAGCCAACACCAACACCACCATGTATCTGCGATGGAGGCTACGAGGAAGGAGAATTTGTTCCTCATAATGAAAGCTGTTTTATGTTCTACATTTGCTACAATGGGCAGCTAATTGAAGAGTCATGCGGTTTTGGAAACTACTTCGATGCTGTAACTAGGAGCTGTGTGCGCGACACAAATGGTGTATGTTGGGAGAAACCTTCAACACAAGAACCACCATGTGAATGTCCTGGCGGTTACCAAGAAGGTGAACTGGTTCCATACCCCAACAACTGCTACAAATACTACTTATGCTACAACGGTACACTGATTGAACAGTCTTGCGGAACTGGAAACTATTTTGATGCCGAAACTGAATCTTGTGTTGTGGACACGACTGGTGTATGCTGGCCGTTGAGCACCTCATCATCAACTTCAACTTCCTCAACAACAACACCTTCTACAACAACAACTACCTCCACAAAATCCACAACAACGACCGATTCTACAACTACACCTTCCACAACAACTCCATCGCCAGAACCGCCATGTGAATGTCCTGGAGGTCATCAAGAAGGTGAACTGGTTCCATACCCCAACAACTGCTACAAATACTACATATGCTACAACGGTGAACTGATTGAACAATCTTGTGGAACTGGAAACTATTTCGATGCTGTAGCAAAATCTTGTGTTGTGGACACGACTGGTATATGCTGGCCGTTGAGCACCTCATCGTCAACTTCAACTTCATCAACAACAACTCCTTCTACTTCAACAACAACTTCTACGAAATCAACAACAACAACGAAGTCCACAACTACACCTTCCACAACAACTCATTCACCCATACCACCATGCGAATGTCCTGGAGGTTACAAAGATGGTGAGCTGGTTCCATATCCCAAAAACTGCTACAAATACTACATATGCTACAACGGTGAACTGGTTGAACAATCTTGTGGAACTGGAAACTATTTTGATACTGCAACAAAATCTTGCGTTGTGGACACGAATGGTATATGCTGGCCGTTGAGCACCTCATCGTCAACTTCAACTTCCTCAACAACAACTCCTTCTACTACAACAACTACTTCTACGAAATCAACAACAACAACGAAGTCCACAACTACACCTTCCACAACAACCCATTCACCCGAACCACCATGTGAATGTCCTGGCGGTTACAAAGATGGTGATCTGGTTCCATATCCCAACAACTGCTACAAGTACTACTTATGCTACAACGGTAAACTGATTGAGGAATCTTGTGGTTATGGAAACTATTTCGATGCCGAATCCAAGGCTTGTGTTGTAGACACGGAACATATTTGCTGGAATATAACAACACCAACTACCCCTACTACTTCAACAAGTACTACGACAGAAACACCATCACCTGAACCATGTAAATGTCCAAATGGCATGGAGGAAGGTCAACTCATGGCGGATCAGTATTCATGCTTCAAATATTTGATATGCTACCACGGTGTACTTATCGAACATAGCTGTGGAAAAGGAAACTACTTTGACGACCGTACCAACACCTGCCAACGTGACAACGGAACGTGCTGGCCTCCAGAACCATGTAAATGTCCAAATGGCATGAACGAAGGCCAAATGACTGCGGATCCAAATTCATGCTTCAAATATTTTATATGCTACAACGGTGTACTCATTGAGCATAGCTGTGGAAAAGGAAACTACTTTGACAACCTTACCAACACCTGCCAACGTGACAACGGAACGTGCTGGCCTCCAGAACCATGTAAATGTCCAAATGGTATGGAGGAAGGTGAACTCATGGCGGATCAGTATTCATGCTTCAAATATTTGATATGCTACCACGGTGTACTTATTGAACATAGCTGTGGAAAAGGTAACTACTTTGACGACCGTACCAACACCTGCCAACGTGACAACGGAACGTGCTGGCCTCCAGAACCATGTAAATGTCCCAATGGCATGAAGGAAGGCCAAATGACTGCTGATCCAAATTCATGCTTCAAATATTTTATATGCTACAACGGTGTACTCATTGAGCATAGCTGTGGAAAAGGAAACTACTTTGACGACCTTACCAAAACCTGCCAACGTGACAACGGAACTTGCTGGCCTCCAGAACCATGTAAATGTCCAAATGGCATGCATGAAGGCGATATGACTGCGGATCCGAATTCTTGCTTTAAATACTTGATATGCTACAATGGTATACTTATTGAACATAATTGTGGAACTGGAAACTATTTCAACAACGCTTCAAAAACATGCAAGCCTGATACCACTGGAACATGTTGGGGAAAGCCATGTGAGTGTCCAAATGGCATGAATGACGGCGATATAATAGACAACCCGTCGTCATGTTATCTGTACTATATTTGCAACAAAGGAAACCTAATCGAAGGCAATTGTGGAACTGGTAACTACTTCAACAATGATACGAAGACCTGTGATCGCGACATCTATGGTTGCTGTTGGCCTTGCACAGACGGTAATATGATCCCTAACATTGAAGAGTGTGACAAGTTTTCAATTTGTAACAATGGAGAATATGTTGAACAGCAGTGTGGAGTTGGTTACTACTTCGACGTTTATGATAAATATTGTGTTCGAGATGTCAATGGTACTTGCTGGAAAGTACAGCCTCCAAGTAACACATGCAAAGGTGCTGACGACGGAACCCTTATACCAGACCCCGAAGCCTGCGAAAAATATTTCATCTGCCAAAACCATGAGCCAATATCTAAGGAATGTGGAATGGGAAATCTTTTCAACAAAACCACTCTGACTTGTGTCCATGACACTTGCGGTGAATGCTGGACAAAAATACCAAATGTCTGTGCTAACAAGCCAACCGGATCATTTGTATCAAACCCTTCACATTGTGATCAGTTTTATGTTTGCCATGAAAACCATGCCATTCTTCAACAATGTGGAAGCGGCAATTGGTTTGACCCATCAACGCTTCTATGTGAACAAGATTTCAATGCAAAATGCATTAACGTATGTAGGAATACAAAAGGTATTACTCAATTACCACATCCCAATTGCAACCAGTTCTATCTTTGTGAAAACGGTTTTACCAAGGGCATTCGCACCTGTCCCAAGGGAAAAAATTACGATGCAATTATAGGAGTTTGTCTAGATTCTGCAACTTGTGAAGAAAACTTATGTGCCACATCGCCAAACGGAGTCATCTTTCCCGTCAAAAATGATCGCACATCCTTTTATTCCTGCTACAATCAAAAACCGGTAAAATTAAACTGTCCCGGTGGAACCGTGTTTGATTTAGAGCGCTTGGTATGCGTTCCGGACAATGGTGTGAGTACATTGTGACTTATTTTATGACTTCCACATACTTATAACTACTTCTTTAGCTATGCATTGGACAAACAAACGGCTTTGCAGTGGCCTCTAAGAAAAATCCCAACGCTTACTACATTTGCAAGGACAACACCGCACTTTTCGAACAATGCCCACCAAATACTGTCTTCGATGAGAGCAAGAGGATCTGTGTACACGCTTTGCGAAAACGTGTCGTCAACAACGTAAGATAATCCTTAAAATTATTATTTTTTTTTTTTTTTTTATTAAAATAGACATTCATGAACTTTTCATTAGATTTGTTCAACCGAAACTGATGGTGCCATGCTATCGGGCAATATGTGCAACAAGTACTTCTTATGCTTAGACGGAGAAAGCATTGAACAGGACTGTGGTGCATACTCATCATTCAACCCCAAGCTTGGTTCTTGTGAATTCAACGCTACATGTTTCTATCCCAAGAAGGTAATGGTCATTACATTGTCCGTATATACTCGTATTTTAAATCTCACAACTCTCTTACGCCCAACAGATTTGCGCCCAGTCAAGTGATATCGAAAAGTTCCCTAATGCAAAAGATGAAACCTCTTACATATCGTGTAAACGAGGCGAAGCTGTCATGGAAAAATGTCCCGATAAAACTATTTACAGTCACGACATTGGAGGTTGTGTTGCCAAGAACATGGCCTTTTCTAAAAAAGAACTTAACGAGGTAAGAACTTCTAATAAAAGGTTTGGGGACTAATTTTACATGCGTTCCTCATTTAACAGGTATGTAGCAACTCTAGCGATAAAACCGTTATCCCAGCTTTAGACTGTCGCAAGTTTTACATTTGCCGCAATAAAATTGCAACTCTGCAACAATGCGCCATTGATCAGCTGTTTAATATGAAAGCAAACGCTTGTCTACCAGACGTTGAACGCCAGTGCTGGATGCGAAGTGAGACGTTGAGGAAGAGCAGCTTTTTAAGGAAGATAGATCAAGACGATGACCAACACACAGTAAGAAGAACGTAATACTAATATATAAGATGTTATAAAACAAGTATTTTACAATAAAAATAAAAGAAAACAAATTCTCCAAAAGCGAAGTTCAGTATTTTTATTTTGGCTTTACTTTTAACTTTACCTGGATCGTAGCGATGTACGATATAAAAATATTGAGTTTCGCAGAGAATTCAGTCACATACCGTTTCACATATCGCAACATTCGCTTTTTAATCAACCTTTGTCAGATCTATCACGAAGGCAACATCACGTTCCCCTCGTTTCAACCAGCAACTCCAAATTGTTTCACTATTGCAGAAATGCCAACTGGGTAAATCTTTAGCGTCGAAATTGCAGCTTGCATAGGCGATGTTGATCTAAGTCACCAATTAAATGAGACACAATCCGTTGTTGGAAGTTGACAACTTGTCCCGGATGATGTTCAATGTTTCAATGAAAACCCTAAAGCTTGTTTATGGTTCCATATCATGCTATGATGACCAGCCAATTGCACCAAGTTCGAAATATGGTGTTTCGGTGAGTGACTGTCCGCTGAGTGTCCAATTAAATTTTACTATAAGCCAGACGCAGGACTTGTTTGCACCAAGAGTATATTGGATTGCATTGCCTTTTGTTTCTTCGCGATAGTGTCTGAACGTAGTATGAAATCTCTTTTAGCAATAAAGCGGTTAGCGCTCTACTTTTTGCATGACAGCAGTTTTGACGAGAGGTCTTCCCATACTTACATACTTAAGTATGTTCCATGTAGACTTTAGCCAACCTCTTCGGCAAACAATTTAATTTTTTGACGTTTTTTGGTCTAAAATGGTCATGTCTGGGTCGGAAAACGGACAACACAACTCATTCTGTATGGTACCTACTATCTTCTAAAAAACTTTACACGAGTACTTCTTGCAGGGAAGGGGGATCCTCACTTATAATCGCAATGAATAGTTGATGTATTTATGTGTTCTGTAATTTATCTTTCAGCATGTAGCCAAGGACTACAGAGGACTCAGAACGGTTTCTTGGGGTACACCTACTGTGGTTTTGAATGCTTCGGTGACTCCATCTTAAGTTCTTCACCGGTCCCTCATACACATTCTCAATCATCTGCATATAGGCTTCTGCAACTCATTGTTGTCTGAAGGCCACACATATTAAGCCAAGTGGCTGTCGTTCGGAATGCTTTTTCGAAGTCAACTAGCACAACATGCAAGTTCTTTAACAATTCACTGTGTTTTTCTGAAAGTTCTAAATCCCTTTTTTCATCAGTAAGTTTCCATGTATTGCTTAGGCAGACTAAACGCTGTGAGCATCGTTAAAAATCTAAAATCGATTTGTTTTTTTTTTTTTTTTCTCAAAACTCATGTGGTACCTCAACAGGCAAAAAATATTTGCTTTTATTATTGAGTTCTTAACTAATTCACTTTATTCTTCGGCTGAAATTTTGGGTACTTTCCTTTTGAGCTTCATTCCCACCACGCCTGTTTGTGAAAAGGTATCGGTTCTGTTTAATAAAATTTACATTTAGTACGAAAAGATCATGTGACGTCGCATCTTAAAGGTGCGTCCACACTACATCCATATCCCATTCTTTCATGGCAGTCCTCATTAAAATCGCCGGCATAGGAAGGTATTTACTATCAGTTGCCTTGATAGAAATTTTACACCCTCAACGGCTTTATTTTCGTCTGATTAATGAGTTAGATTGATGAATACAGTGGTTAGATGACTGGGACGAATTATTTTTTGGCTTTTATCAATGCCAGAGCTATGAAACACACGTACGGATCAGAAGAGGTACAAAATAGTCAGTCATTCCGATGAAACAAAGATCATCATTTACACACAAGCCAAGTTCTGTAAACTTTTCGATATCATTCAGGCAAGCGCCTTTTGATGGATAGTTTAAATGGCACGTTAAGCTTTGGTGGTGCCCGTGGTGTGATGGATAGCATGTCCGCCTGTTAATACAGAGGTTCGTGGTTTGAATCCCAACAGAGGCAAAAATGTTTTTCCACGGGTATCGCCTTTCGCGAGGAATTGGCAAGTCCTCCGTTAGTATTCATTGCCATGAAATGATTAGCCGTTCGGAACCGGTAAAAAATTGTAGGTCCCCTCCATTCCCTCACAAGGCTTGGTTGTGAGAAAAGCGCTAGGCCCAGGGGCTCCTCGCTCTGTTGCGCCACCCTATTTATTTTATTTATTTATTTATTTACGTTAAGCTTTGACCAAGGAAAAAAGCTTTCGGTTTTCGAAGTATTAAATTCAAAGTATTGGATTTCAACTGTTGTGTTAGGTTGGCATGTTTGCCTATAACGAGGGAGGTTCGTGGTTCGAATACCAACAGAAGAACAGTTTTATCACTTTTACTTTCGATTAGAGGTACTGAAAGGCAAGTTTTGCAATCGTGCAGAAAAAAAATTTTGAGATAACAATCAAATATGACATTACGATGATAGCGAATTAGAAAAAAACGGGTTCTGCAATTCTGTCTGTCTGTCCGTCTGTCTATATATGGCCTCAGCCGATTTTCTTCAAAATTTGCAGTTAGGATCTGTGAAGCAGCCTACAGAAGGTCATACGATCGATATGATAATATTTATATTTCTCGAAAAAGACTTCAACGATTTCGATTAAATTATGTGTTCTAGTTTCAGGTTTGCTTTCTTATGATGTAAAAAAATTATCGGATAAAGTCAAAGAACGGTACCTCCTTTAGTACCAACCTCCTCGTTAATGGCTTACTAGATTTTGACGAAATGTTATATTTAAGAAATTCTAGGTAGTTTAGAAAGATTGCATGTTTTTATAAATTTTATAAACAAAATTAGATTTTTTGAAATAACTTCAAAAGCGTATCTTCAATTTTTTTAAAGTTTTTTGTCAAGACTACTTCTGGTAAGATCTTAAGCTTTGCATACTCGACTTTTAAAATCTTGTTTTCAAATAAAGTGAAAAATAAAAAACCGTCATTTTTAAATACTGGTCCAACGATTTTTATAAAATTTTCAGCGTTTATATGCATTTCACCTACAAAAAAGGGCGTTTTTATATTTTCGCTAAAAGCCTTTGGAATATTTAATCTCATATTTATTAATATTTTGTGTGATTTTATTCAACTTTCATAATTAATGTGTACTCAGCCTCAAAATGTTGATATGGTACACAATCGCAAGTCGTGCCTATTTTTTCTATTACTTAATCCGCATCAAGTCTACTGGTGAGGAAGTGAATGAAAGTCGTATGACGGAGTCCGCGGTTTATTCGCACTCCATACAATTTTCGAAGTTTCCCATCCGCACCAAAATTGTTGCGGAAATAAATAAAATGTTGGAAAAAATTACGAAAATGTATTTCAAATAAAAGAAACTTTGACAAATTTGGCAGTCTAAAGGGACTGGTCATAAAAATTTAGGATGAAACCTCGAAACCACTTTACCATTATCCTAAACTACCCTTACTAGTTTAGGAAAATGGTAAAGTTAGGGTTGATATTCTAGTTCATCCACCGCATCTGATAACTTAGTTCGATGCGGATGCGAACGAATTGAGGATCAGATGAATATCTGATATCAATATCTAAATAAGCTTAGTTTAAGGAAACATGAAAGTATCGTGCTTACTCCTAAAACCTACGTGATATAACCATTTTTTATAAAAGCTAAAGCAGTAGTTCCAGTCACTGCGAACAAAGATGAAGTTAGTAAGAAGTTTTGCTTGCTACCAAGTCGATGTTATCAAGTAAATATATAACCATGTACCCTTGACACGTGTGTTTATTAAGATCGAGCAAAAAAAGTAATTCTGTCATTTAGATATGGTTGCATTCAGTGGAGATCAAAAATTTGACTTTGACCTTGCTGATAAAATTTCCTCTCACATATTTTCAGCCGCAATCATGAAACTGATGGCAATCTCTTAGTTGACACTTGAATCTTCTCATTATTATCATCAGCAAGATTCAATATCATTCATTACGATATCGAGTTCATTTATGTAGAACACCGAGCGATGAAATATCATTTCGATCGACAAGAAAGTTCTAATAGAACACTAATTTACTGATAACATTTTGGAACATTTGCACTCCATAGTTCCCAATTAGTGGTTAAAATTTCAGGTTAAAAGCACCGCAAACCTTGTTAAACATGAAATCTAAGAAAACTCTGATCTTTTTTGATAACACAATTCGAACAAGGTGTGGTTTCGGGGCATGTATAGTTTCATATAAAAGATAGACTACGCACAATATTTGACGAGTTTCCTAAGAATATACTCGCGAGTGTAACACTAAGGAAAAAAAACCGTAGAGGATTCGTAGCGAACAACCGAAGGAATAACTTTCACAACAAATAAAATGAGAGGTAGTGTAATCGGGATATTAAATATTCGTGAAATGTTTTTCATTTCAATTCAATCGAAGTGATTTCACTTTATGGTGAATGTGTGTGTGTCCTGTGACATCTTCCTCATACTTAATGTACATAGATTCTATCTTCTGTTCTTTTAGTTGTCATCATAGCAGTAGTCCTTGCTACTGTACTCAATGTTGACGCAAAGGAATCAGTAGGAACTCAACGAGTAAGTATACCTTTGAGTGTAAAGATTTAAGTCTGTTCAAATTTTTGTCTCGTCGTTTGTTTCATAGAACTTGTGTCTAAGTAAAGCAAATGGAACATTTCTTGCTAACGGTAATTCTTGCTCAAGCTTTGTAATATGCTACAACGGTGAAGCCATAACCCAAAACTGTGAAACAGGAAGTTACTTTGACAAAACAAACTTAAGCTGCGCCCCAGATACAGAAAATCGTTGTTCTGAATCTAAATGCGTTGAAGAGGGTGCATATTTTCCCAATCCAGCCAACTGTTCACTTTTCTTTATTTGCCACTCAGGTGTCCTTGTGGAACAGAGTTGCGGAAAAGACAGTTACTTCGATAGATCAAATTTATATTGTAAGCCCGACATTGATCACTCTTGCTGGCCACTTGATCCTCCTGAGAATTGCACTTGTGTGGGAGGCTATAAGGACGGTGACTACATAAAGGACCCCGAAAACTGCTACTCCTATTATCTATGCACAAAAGGTGATTTGGTTCACCAAAACTGTGGATTCGGTAACTATTTTGACAATAAAACAAAGACATGCGTCCCAGATACTACAGGAGAGTGCTGGCCACCAGTTACACCCGATCCCTGTTTGTGTGCTGGAGGTTATCAAGATGGAGAATTTGTGGGAAACAACGCCAGTTGTAGTTCTTATTTTATCTGCACCGAAGGAGAACTGGTAGAACACAACTGTGGAACTGGAAATTACTTTGACAACGACACAAAAAGTTGTGTGCGTGACAATGAAGGAAAGTGCTGGCCCGTAAAAGGCTGCCCAGGAGGGCATAAGGAAGGTGACCTCATACCCGACAAATCTAATAATTGCTCGTACCTCGTTTGTACCAAAGGAGAACTGGTATCCCACAACTGTCAATCTGGATACTACTTTGACGATAAGCTCAAGCGATGTGAACTTGACTCAACAGGCTCCCACGGCTGCGGTCCATGTAAATGTGACGGAAACCTTGAGGAAGGTGATTTTGCCCCAAGCCCCAAAAACTGCTCCGCTTTCCTTGTTTGCACACAAGGAAATCTTGTTGAACGAGACTGTGGACATGGAAACTACTTCGATAAAGAAAACAAAATCTGTGTTCGCGATGAACAGTGCACCTGCTGGCCTTGTACTTGTCCTGGTGGCCATGAAGAAGGTGACTTAGTGGGAGACGCTAGTGATTGTCATTCCTACTTCAAATGCTCTCATGGAAAGTTGATTCCACAGACATGCAACAAAGGCTACTACTTTGACAGTAAAAGTTTGACATGTGTTCTTGATGACCAGGGAATTTGCGAACCAACACCGAAACCACCATGTATCTGCGATGGAGGCTATGAAGATGGAGAATTTGTGGGAAGCAACGCCAGTTGTAGTTCTTATTTTATCTGCACTGGAGGTGAACTGGTCGCACAAAACTGTGGAACTGGAAATTATTTTGACAACGATACAAAAAGTTGTGTGCGTGACAGTGAAGGAAAGTGCTGGCCTATAGAAGGCTGCCCAGGAGGGCATAAGGAAGGTGACCTCATACCCGACAAATCTAATAATTGCTCGTACCTCGTTTGTACCAAAGGAGAACTGGTATCTCACAACTGTCAATCTGGATACTACTTTGAAGATAAGTTAAAGCGATGTGAACTAGACTCAACAGGTTCCCACGGCTGCGGCCCATGTAAATGTGAAGGAAACCTTGAAGAAGGTGACTTTGTTCCCAGTAAGAACTGCTCCGCTTTCCTTGTATGCACACAAGGAAATCTTGTTGAACGAGACTGTGGACATGGAAACTACTTTGATAAAGAAAACAAAATCTGTGTTCGAGATGAACAGTGCACCTGCTGGCCTTGTACTTGTCCTGGAGGCCATGAAGAAGGTGACTTAGTGGGAGACGCTAATGATTGTCACTCCTACTTTATATGCTCTCATGGAAAGCTGATTCCACAGACATGCAAGAAAGGCTACTACTTTGACATTCATAGTTTGACCTGTGTTCGCGATGACCAAGGAATCTGTGAACCAATACCAACCTGCCCAGGAGGACTCAACGAAGGTGACCTCATAGCCGACAAATCTAATAATTGCTCATACCTCGTTTGTACCAAAGGAGAACTGGTATCTCACAACTGTCAATCTGGATACTACTTTGACGATAAACTCAAGCGATGTGAACTTGACTCAACAGGCTCCCACGGCTGCGGTCCATGCAAATGTGACGGAAACCTTGAAGAAGGTGACTTTGCCCCAAGCCCCAAGAACTGCTCCGCTTTCCTTGTTTGCACACAAGGAAAACTTGTCGAACAAGATTGTGGACATGGAAACTACTTCGATAAAGAAAACAAAATCTGTGTTCGCGATGAACACTGCACCTGCTGGCCTTGTACTTGTCCTGGAGGCCATGAAGAAGGTGACTTAGTGGGAGACGCTAATGATTGTCACTCCTACTTTATATGCTCTCATGGAAAGCTGATTCCACAAACATGCAAGAAAGGCTACTACTTTGACAATAACAGTTTGACCTGTGTTCGCGATGACCAAGGAATCTGTGAACCAATACCAACCTGCCCAGGAGGACTCAACGAAGGTGACCTCATAGCCGACAAATCTAATAATTGCTCGTACCTCGTTTGTACCAAAGGAGAACTGGTATCTCACAACTGTCAATCTGGATACTACTTTGACGATAAGCTCAAGCGATGTGAACTTGACTCAACAGGCTCCCACGGCTGCGGTCCATGCAAATGTGACGGAAACCTTGAAGAAGGTGACTTTGCCCCAAGCCCCAAGAACTGCTCCGCTTTCCTTGTTTGCACACAAGGAAAACTTGTCGAACAAGATTGTGGACATGGAAACTACTTCGATAAAGAAAACAAAATCTGTGTTCGCGATGAACTTTGCACCTGCTGGCCTTGTACTTGTCCTGGAGGCCATGAAGAAGGTGACTTAGTGGGAGACGCTAATGATTGTCACTCCTACTTTATATGCTCTCATGGAAAGCTGATTCCACAAACATGCAAGAAAGGCTACTACTTTGACAATAACAGTTTGACCTGTGTTCGCGATGACCAAGGAATCTGCGAGCCAACACCAACACCACCATGTATCTGCGATGGAGGCTACGAGGAAGGAGAATTTGTTCCGCATAATAAAAGCTGTTACATGTTCTACGTTTGCTACAATGGCCAGCTTATTGAAGAGTCATGCGGTTTTGGAAACTATTTTGATGCTGTTAGTGGGAGCTGCGTTCGCGACACAAATGGTGTATGTTGGGAGAAACCTTCAACACCAACTCCATCACCCGAACCGCCATGTGAATGTCCTGGAGGTCACCAAGAAGGTGAACTGGTTCCATACCCCAACAACTGCTACAAATACTACATATGTTACAACGGTGAACTAATTGAGCAGTCTTGTGGAACTGGAAACTATTTCGATGCTGACCTCAAGTCTTGTGTTGTGGACACGACTGGTGTTTGCTGGCCGTTGAGCACCTCATCATCAACTTCAACTTCTTCAACAACAACACCTTCTACAACAACAACTACGTCGACAAAATCCACAACAACGACCAAATCTACAACTACACCTTCCACAACAACTCCATCGCCCGAACCACCATGTGAATGTCCTGGTGGTTACCAAGAAGGTGAACTGGTTCCATACCCCAACAACTGCTACAAGTACTACATATGCTACAACGGTGAACTAATTGAGCAGTCTTGTGGAACTGGAAACTATTTCGATGCTGACCTCAAGTCTTGTGTTGTGGATACGACTGGTGTTTGCTGGCCGTTGAGCACCTCATCATCAACTTCAACTTCTTCAACAACAACACCTTCTACAACAACAACTACGTCGACAAAATCCACAACAACGACCAAATCTACAACTACACCTTCCACAACAACTCCATCGCCCGAACCACCATGTGAATGTCCTGGTGGTTACCAAGAAGGTGAACTGGTTCCATACCCCAACAACTGCTACAAGTACTACTTATGTTATAACGGTGAGCTTATTGAACAATCATGTGGAACTGGAAACTATTTCGATGCTGACCTCAAGTCTTGTGTTGTGGATACGACTGGTGTTTGCTGGCCGTTGAGCACCTCATCATCAACTTCAACTTCTTCAACAACAACACCTTCTACAACAACAACTACGTCGACAAAATCCACAACAACGACCAAATCTACAACTACACCTTCCACAACAACTCCATCGCCCGAACCACCATGTGAATGTCCTGGCGGTTACCAAGAAGGTGAACTGGTTCCATACCCCAACAACTGCTACAAGTACTACTTATGTTATAACGGTGAGCTTATTGAACAATCTTGTGGAACTGGAAACTATTTCGATGCTGACCTCAAGTCTTGTGTTGTGGACACGACTGGTGTTTGCTGGCCGTTGAGCACCTCATCATCAACTTCAACTTCTTCAACAACAACACCTTCTACAACAACAACTACGTCGACAAAATCCACAACAACAACCAAATCTACAACTACACCTTCCACAACAACTCCATCGCCCGAACCGCCATGTGAATGTCCTGGAGGCTACCAAGAAGGTGAACTGGTTCCATACCCCAACAACTGCTACAAATACTACATATGCTACAACGGTGAACTGGTTGAACAATCTTGTGGAACCGGAAACTATTTTGATGCTGTAACAAAATCTTGTGTTGTGGACACGACTGGTGTATGCTGGCCGTTGAGCACCTCATCATCAACTTCAACTTCCTCAACAACAACACCTTCTACAACAACAACTACTTCTACAAAATCCACAACAACAACCAAATCTACAACTACACCTTCCACAACAACTCCATCGCCCGAACCGCCATGTGAATGTCCTGGAGGCTACCAAGAAGGTGAACTGGTTCCATACCCCAACAACTGCTACAAATACTACATATGCTACAACGGTGAACTGGTTGAACAATCTTGTGGAACTGGAAACTATTTTGATGCTGTAACAAAATCTTGTGTTGTGGACACGACTGGTGTATGCTGGCCGTTGAGCACCTCATCATCAACTTCAACTTCCTCAACAACAACACCTTCTACAACAACAACTACTTCTACAAAATCTACAACAACGACCAAATCTACAACTACACCTTCCACAACAACTCATTCACCCGTACCGCCATGCGAGTGTCCTGGAGGTTATCAGGATGGAGAGCTAATTCCTTACCCCAATAATTGCTTCAAATTCTATCTTTGCTACAATGGTGATTTGATTGAAAAATCTTGTGGAACTGGAAACTATTTTGATGCTGTTACAAAATCTTGTGTTGTGGACACGACTGGTATATGCTGGCCGTTGAGCCCTTCATCATCAACTTCATCTTCCTCAACAACAACTCCTTCTACTACAACTACTACTTCTACAAAATCAACAACAACAACCAAATCCACAACTACACCTTCAACAACAACTCCATCAACCGTTACGCCATGTGAATGTCCTGGAGGTCACCAAGAAGGTGAGCTGGTTCCATTCCCCAACAACTGCTACAAGTACTATATATGCTACAACGGTGAACTTATCGAACAGTCTTGTGGAACTGGAAACTATTTCGATGCTGCAACTAAATCCTGTGTTGTAGACACGGAACATATTTGTTGGAACATAACAACATCAACTACAAGCACCTCAACAGCAACACCTACTACTACAACAAAAACTACAACAAAATCGACAACGACTCCAAAATCAACAACAACTCCAAGATCAACAACAACAACGAAATCGACAACCACTCCTAAATCAACAACATCTTCCACTACAACTCCATCACCCGAACCGCCATGTGAATGTCCTGGAGGTTACAAAGATGGTGAACTAGTTCCATATCCCAACAACTGCTACAAGTACTATATATGCTACAACGGTACACTGATTGAACAATCTTGTGGTTATGGAAACTATTTCGATGCCGAAACAAAATCTTGTGTTTTAGACACGGAACATATTTGTTGGAACATAACAACACAAACTACAAGCACCTCAACAGCAACACCTACTACTACAACAAGTACTAAAACAAAATCTACAACGACTCCAAAATCAACAACAACTCCAAGATCAACAACAACTCCAAAATCAACAACAACTACGAGATCGACAACGTCTTCCACAACAACTCCATCACCCGTTCCACCATGTGAATGTCCTGGAGGTTACCAAGACGGTGAACTAGTTCCATATCCCAACAACTGCTACAAGTACTATATATGCTACAACGGTACACTGGTTGAACAATCTTGTGGAACTGGAAACTATTTTGATGCTGTAACAAAATCTTGTGTTGTAGACACGACTGGTATATGCTGGCCGTTGAGCACCTCATCGTCAACTTCAACTTCCTCAACAACAACTCCTTCTACTACCACAACTACTTCTACGAAGTCAACAACAACAACGAAATCCACAACTACACCTTCCACAACAACTCATTCACCCATACCACCATGTGAATGTCCTGGAGGTTACAAAGATGGTGAGCTGGTTCCATATCCCAACAACTGCTACAAATACTACATATGCAACAACGGTGAACTGGTTGAACAATCTTGTGGAACTGGAAACTATTTTGATGCTGTAACAAAATCTTGTGTTGTGGACACGACTGGTATATGCTGGCCGTTGAGCACCTCATCGTCAACTTCAACTTCCTCAACAACAACTCCTTCTACTACAACAACTACTTCTACGAAGTCAACAACAACAACGAAATCCACAACTACACCTTCCACAACAACTCATTCACCCATACCACCATGTGAATGTCCTGGAGGTTACAAAGATGGTGAGCTGGTTCCATATCCCAACAACTGCTACAAATACTACATATGCAACAACGGTGAACTGGTTGAACAATCTTGTGGAACTGGAAACTATTTTGATGCTGTAACAAAATCTTGTGTTGTGGACACGACTGGTATATGCTGGCCGTTGAGCACCTCATCGTCAACTTCAACTTCCTCAACAACAACTCCTTCTACTACAACAACTACTTCTACGAAGTCAACAACAACAACGAAATCCACAACTACACCTTCCACAACAACTCATTCACCCATACCACCATGTGAATGTCCTGGAGGTTACAAAGATGGTGAGCTGGTTCCATATCCCAACAACTGCTACAAATACTACATATGCAACAACGGTGAACTGGTTGAACAATCTTGTGGAACTGGAAACTATTTTGATGCTGTAACAAAATCTTGTGTTGTGGACACGACTGGTATATGCTGGCCGTTGAGCACCTCATCGTCAACTTCAACTTCCTCAACAACAACTCCTTCTACTACAACAACTACTTCTACGAAGTCAACAACAACAACGAAATCCACAACTACACCTTCCACAACAACTCATTCACCCGAACCACCATGTGAATGTCCTGGCGGTTACAAAGATGGTGAACTGGTTCCATATCCCAACAACTGCTACAAGTACTATTTATGCTACAACGGTACACTGATTGAGGAATCTTGTGGTTATGGAAACTATTTCGATGCCAAATTCAAGGCTTGTGTTGTAGACACGGAACATATTTGTTGGAATATAACAACACCAACTACCCCTACTACTTCAACAAGTACTACGACAGAAACACCATCACCTGAACCATGTAAATGTCCAAATGGCATGGAGGAAGGTCAACTCATGGCGGATCAGTATTCATGCTTTAAATATTTGATATGCTACCACGGTGTACTTATCGAACATAGCTGTGGAAAAGGAAACTACTTTGACGACCGTACCAACACCTGCCAACGTGACAACGGAACGTGCTGGCCTCCAGAACCATGTAAATGTCCCAATGACATGAACGAAGGCCAAATGACTGCTGATCCAAATTCATGCTTCAAATATTTTATATGCTACAACGGTGTACTTATTGAACATAGCTGTGGAAATGGAAACTACTTTGACGACCGTACCAACACCTGCCAACGTGACAACGGAACTTGCTGGCCTCCAGAACCATGTAAATGTCCAAATGGCATGCATGAAGGCGATATGACTGCGGATCCGAATTCTTGCTTTAAATACTTAATATGCTACAATGGTATACTTATTGAACATAACTGTGGAACTGGAAACTATTTCAACAACGCATCAAAAACATGCAAGCCTGATACCACTGGAACATGTTGGGGAAAGCCATGTGAGTGTCCAAATGGCATGAATGACGGCGATATAATAGACAACCCATCGTCATGTTATCTGTACTATATTTGCAACAAAGGAAACCTAATCGAAGGCAATTGTGGAACTGGTAACTACTTCAACAATGATACGAAGACCTGTGATCGCGACATCTATGGTTGCTGTTGGCCTTGCACAGACGGTAATATGATCCCTAACATTGAAGAGTGTGACAAGTTTTCAATTTGTAACAATGGAGAATATGTTGAACAGCAGTGTGGAGTTGGTTACTACTTCGACGTTTATGATAAATACTGTGTTCGAGATGTCAATGGTACTTGCTGGAAAGTACAGCCTCCAAGTAACACATGCAAAGGTGCTGACGACGGAACCCTAATACCAGACCCCGAAGCCTGCGAAAAATATTTCATCTGCCAAAACCATGAGCCAATATCTAAGGAATGTGGAATGGGAAATCTTTTCAACAAAACCACTCTGACTTGTGTCCATGACACTTGCGGTGAATGCTGGACAAAAATACCAAATGTCTGTGCTAACAAGCCAACCGGATCATTTGTATCAAACCCTTCACATTGTGATCAGTTTTATGTTTGCCATGAAAACCATGCCATTCTTCAACAATGTGGAAGCGGCAATTGGTTTGACCCATCAACGCTTCTATGTGAACAAGATTTCAATGCAAAATGCATTAACGTATGTAGGAATACAAAAGGTATTACTCAATTACCACATCCCAATTGCAACCAGTTCTATCTTTGTGAAAACGGTTTTACCAAGGACATTCGCACCTGTCCCAAGGGAAAGAATTACGATGCAATTGTAGGAGTTTGTCTAGATTCTGCAACTTGTGAAGAAAACTTATGTTCCACATCGCCGAACGGAGTCGTCTTTCCTGTCAAAAATGATCGCACCTCCTTTTATTCCTGCTACAACCAAAAACCGGTAAAATTAAACTGTCCTGGTGGAACCACATTTGATTTAGAGCGCTTGGTATGCGTTCCGGACAGTGGTGTGAGTATCCCCTACATTGTGACTTATTTTATGACTTCCACATACTTATAACTATTTCTTTAGCTATGCATAGGACAAACCAACGGCTTTGCAGTGGCCTCTAAGAAAAATCCCAACGCTTACTACATTTGCAAGGACAACACTGCACTTTTCGAACAATGCCCACCAAATACTGTCTTCGATGAGAGCAAGAGGATCTGTGTACACGCTTTGCGAAAACGTGTCGTCAACAACGTAAGATAATCCCTCAACATTTTTTTTTTTTTTTATTCAAATAGACATTCATGAACTTTTCGTTAGATTTGTTCAACCGAAGCTGATGGTGCCATGCTATCGGGCAATATGTGCAACAAGTACTTCTTATGCTTAGACGGAGAAAGCATTGAACAGGACTGTGGTGCATACTCATCATTCAATCCTAAGCTTGGTTCTTGTGAATTCAACGCTGCATGTTTCTATCCCAAGAAGGTAATGGTCATTACATTGTCCGTATATACTCTTATTTTAAATCTCACAACTCTTTTGCGCCCAACAGATTTGTGCCCAATCAAGTGATATCGAAAAGTTCCCTAATGCAAAAGATGAAACCTCTTACATATCGTGTAAACGAGGCGAAGCTGTCATGGAAAAATGTCCCGATAAAACTATTTACAGTCACGACATTGGAGCTTGTGTTGCCAAGAACATGGCCATTTCTAAGAAAGAACTTAACGAGGTAAGAACTTGTAATAAAAGGTTTGAAGCCTATTTCTACATGCGTTCCACATTTAACAGGTATGTAGCAACTCTAGCGATAAAACCGTTATCCCAGCTTTAGACTGTCGCAAGTTTTACATTTGCCGCAATAAAATTGCAACTCTGCAACAATGCGCCATTGATCAGCTGTTCAGTTTGAAAGCAAACGCTTGTCTACCAGACGTTGAACGCCAGTGCTGGATGCGAAGTGAAACGTTGAGGAAGAGCAGCTTTTTGAGAATGATAGACCTTGATGTTGACTATCAAATAGTAAGAAGCACATATTAATATATGAGAAATTATAAAACAAGTACTTCAATAAAAATAAATAGAAAACAAATTCTCCAAAAGCGAAGTTCAGTATTTTTATTTTGGCTTCCTTTCAATTCAAACAGAATCCACAAGTGAACTTTACCTGGATCGTAGCGATGTACGATATAAAAATATTGAGTTTCGCAGAGAATTCAATTACATCGATCCACATATCACAAAACTTACATTTGTATCATCTTTTGTCAGATCTGCCACGATGGACAGAAACGTCACGACCCACTTCATCGTGACCGATATGAATTATGTAGCCATGGTACGTGGAACCAACGATTGTGTCCTACAGGCAGATTTTTTAATTCGAAAAGCAAAATGTGTTTTGTCGAACAAAAGATTACAAAATCATACAACGCTCGATCTGATGGGTGCTCTGCAGCACACGAACAGCTCCGCTACTCGGAGGAACCATCAGAATACTATCTTTGTGCAAATAATCAATGGCAATTGCAGAGGTGTCCGCTTGGTAAATCTTTTAGCATCGAGGTTGCAGCTTGCATAGGTGATGCTGATCAAAGTCACCAATTAAATGGGACACATCCCCTTGTCGGAAAACAATGTTTTTCAAACGATACTTTAGCAAATGAAGTTTATTGTGGTGAGTATTATATCTGCTACCAGGGGAAATGGCAGAGCAAACACTGTAACGGCGGAATGTATTTTAATAAGACATTTGGAAGATGCACTGCATATGACGGCTCATGTCAATTGGAATTGGATGGTGATCTTCCCTGTATAAATCGGTCAGTGAAAAAGTTTAACTCTGACAATTGTGAAACTTATCACATATGTGTTGATGGAAGTTGGAAGTTGAAAACTTGTCTCGGAGGATATCGTTTCAATGAAACTCTTAAAGCTTGTTTACTCGATGATGGTACCATACCATGTCATGACACCACCAACGGCAACGTTACAACGTGTGTAGAAGGTGTTCGACGATTTGAACCAACCAACTGCACCAAGTTTGAAATATGCTGGTTCGGTCAGTGGCTGTCAGCTGAGTGTCCAATTAATTTTTACTTCGACATTGAACTCAATGAGTGCATTACAAACAATGGAGAATGTTCAGCAAACGGTCTCCTAAGAAGGAACTGTTTGGACAAAACTGCCCGAAGAAATCACAACAACAGCACAGAATTTTTATATTGCTACAAAAGTGAATGGAGTGAAGAAAGCTGCTTACAGGACTTCCACTTCAATGATATCATCAGCAAATGTATCTTATCCAATCGATCCTATGAATCAGGCAAAGACGATTATCATGGTAATTTCGACATAAGAAGGTGTCAAAAAAATTCCAACAGCAGTTTCGAGCCAAATCCTTCCAATTGCTCAACGTTTTACTCATGCATCAAAGGAACGGCGTTCCTTACAAATTGTCCATCTGGTCAGTACTTCAATGTCGACTTGGGTGTCTGTCAATCTGACAATGGTAAGTGTGGAAATAAAAGTTATTGTTTGAACTCCAATGGCGGTCAGTTCCCACACGAGACTTATTGCAACATATACTACACATGTATGCACGGAAAACCTATACCAGTAGCATGCGATGAGAACCACATTTTTGACAACTCGACGCATAAATGTGCTCCCGACACTGAAAATAAATGTCGCGATGGTTTTCTTGTCGACGAGAAAACATCAAATTGGAATACAAGTGCAAATACACAATATAACTCGTGCACCGGAAACGGAGAGATCATTCCTGATCCTGATAACTGCAACAAATTCTACGTTTGTATAAACAAAAAACTTCGACATGAGAAGTGTTTTGATGGCGAGATTTTCAACATCACCAGCAACAGCTGTTCTTCAATAAGTTTCAATGGAAACTGTAGCAACTCAACACAGGAACCACAAATGCAATGTTTACCCAAGGACAGTAACGTCAATTTTGCAGATCACACTGACTGTCGAAAATACTACCAATGCAATGATCTTGAATTGACATTGAAAAAATGCAGAAATGGAGAAAGTTTTGACACTTTGTTAGGTTTTTGTAGACAAAGTGACGGAACATGTTTACTGGAAAATGGACTGAGAGTTGGTGTTTGTGCTGGTAAACATGGAAAGCTCGCAGCAGATACTGAGAATTGTATGGGTTACTTTACATGCGTAAATGGACAAAAAATTCCAAGAACTTGCAAGCAGGGTGAGTATTTTGAAAAGTCAAAAGGACAATGTGAAATGGACCTTAACCGGACATGCTCATCGCCTATGGAAGATTCAACTGAAGTGGTAAGCAAAATATTCACAGTCCCGCTATCCAGGTTTGGATATGTAGTGCTGTTTTCACACTAGCGTTGGCTTTCTGTACTAGACTCTACATGTATAAAAAAAAATTCATATCTAAAAATAACGTTTAAATCCAGATTTACCGTAGCTGCTTTCGTGTGGTGCAGGAAGAAACAGAAAACAGACTCAAAAACAGTGAATCTTATCTTCACGCAAGAAAAGTATTGGCTGCGGTTTAAAACCCATAATTGAACTTTAACTTTTACATTACACACAAACACTAACAAAATCACTTACATTTTCTTCTTCTTTACTTATTTGTTCGGGGTTACAAGCTGTGTGATGCTGTAATCATCAGAGATTATGTTGCTATCGAAAATACGATGATTGAACACGTGATCGGTATAAATTTTTTTATTTTACGATCATCGTTCATTTAGGAATTCATTTTGGCAGCGTTCTAGATTTTTCAAATTCTCCAGACAATAGCCACTATGATTTTGCATGACGCACGATCGTAGGAAATGCGCTAGGCCTCTGGGCACCCCGCTCTGTTGCACAACCCTATTTAATTTTAAGGAACGACTCTCCAACTAACCATCTTTTTGCACTTAAACGTCAAAGTGTGGCAAAACACTGACCAAATAATTGATGGGCTGTAAGTTTTTAAAGTGAGTCTTTCCATGATCCAATATCACCTTATACGTTGAAGCCACTGAACTTCTAAACAAAACAAAACATTAGTTACTGATCTGACGAGGTTTGTGCATTGGATATTATCAGTATAAAGGATGTAACAAGTCACTTTTAAGCAGAAAGTCACTTCAGCAACTGTTAACACAGTCGTACATTAACCCAGCTGTTTAAGGCAAACTGATGAACATACTATTTTTTTTAGCACCAAGTATTATCATTAAAATGACATCTATGTTCACAGAGTTGCTTTGAAATGGAAGAGCTTGTTTTTCATCCAAATATTCTTGACGGTTGCAAAACCTTCTTTGAATGCGTCAACTCAAAGCCAATAATTCACAAGTGTCCAGATGACTTGCTCTTTCACAAAGAAGTCGGTGCCTGCGTTTGGAAAGATGAAGCCAAGTGCATGGATATAACTTATCCAGAGCAAAAGAGTAAGGTAATGTATTCAAAGTAATTCAAGTTTATTATGAGTGAATAAATGATGTTCTTTCCATAGATATGCACAGTCACAAACAATGGAACATCTTTTTTGAGTACTGAGGGTAGCTGTGAATCTTACTTAAGTTGCATTAATGGCAAATTAGTTCATTTCAATTGTGAACCAGGTCTGAAGTTTGACATTCAAAACGAAAAATGTGTTCCCGCAGATCGTGTCAACTGTATAGTGACAGCATAATATAAAAATTTTTAATAGCAAATAAAAGAATTGTGCGTTTTTAAATTAACATAGAAATTAATAGCGGTATTTTCTTGATTTTATTAATAGGTTTGTTAAGTACCACGTTTGTCAATTAAGGTTAAAAATAAAATTTGGGCAATGAAGGCCAAAAAGAAGTTTCCTTTTCCGCATTGCCGTCTATGAGGATGACAAGTCCTTTGAAAGAAACACTGCTTTTTAAGGTTTTGTACACACATCAAGGGATTTTGAATACCTTTATAATGTTATAAAATACAGCGCGTCAAGGAAATAGGAGAGGATTAAAAAGGAGGGCCCAGTGAACATTATTTCTTAAGTCTCTACAACTCACTGACGATAGCTGCATTGAACAAAAAAAATGCAAACACCTACACCTACAATGAAATTCAAAAACGGGCTCTAGCATGCATTCAAAACGAAATAGGGCACTTTGAGCACTTGTTATAACTGTATTTGTATAAAATACATAAAAAAAACTACTAAAAGTGCCCATATTATTGTTTTATTCAAACAAACCTCAAATTTAAAAATCTTTTCTTTTTTTTTTAATTTTATCCATTTTGTATTTTTTCAAATATCATAAAATGTATGGGTTTTTGAGTGCACTTAATGCTGAGTTTTTTTTTTTTATTTTTGTTTAGTTCATCTGTTAAAATCAAAGAAATTCTATGTTTACCAGGCATTTTCTGCAAAAAAATGACCTCAAAGTCAAAACTTTGTTTCGGGAACAAAATTTGAACAGCACTTAAAAACACTGAAAATCTGGCAACCCTTAACATGTGCAAGCTAAACTTAAATACAGTCTTAAAGGTTATTATTTCTACAAAAAATTAAGACTATGATTAGGTCTCTACCATTAGTATTGACAGAGATATCGAATTTAACATAGGTCATAGTACACCAAAGTTAGCCTTTTCTTAAATTGTCAAAAAGTGATGTCAAAGTTGAGAATTGAGCTTTACTGTATAACATTTTTTTTCTTAGAATATGACCAAGAATCACACCCCAAAGGATAATACACGAAGTACGGAACACCCTGTATAGAACTAGTTAAAAAAATTAAGTTTTATTGTATAAAGGAACGTTGTCAATGATTTGATGTAACATATTTCACTTAAAATTATAAATTATAATTGAACTTTAGTCGAAGCTTGCACTACTTTTAAAAGAGACTGTATCTTACTGTGTAAGTTATGTAATGATAAATAACTATTTGAATTTGAATTTAGGGTATAGGTAAAACTCCCTGAATTGCTCGTAGGCTGTTGAAGTCTTGGTGATTGTTGAACTTTAAAACGAATGTTTAATTGAGTGTGTTAATGTCGTGAAGTAAAATTTTCTTATTTTCAAGTAAAATCATGATACGAGTATTATACTATCAGCTCTAGTTATAAGAATTTCTCGAATAGTACCGTTACCGAAAACGACACATTTTCAATGAAATCTGCCAATATGGAACAACTTCCCAGGTTTGTACGCCGATATGGTGCCCATGGAGTAATGGTTAGCATGTCTACCTGTTACGCAGTAGGCTCGTGGCTCAAATCCAAAAGGAACCAAAAAATGTTTTTCCATGGGTATCGCCTTTCGCGAGGTATTGGCAAATAATATATCCAGCAATGTTGGATTAATGATTTTGTGTGGCACAAATTGGAAGATATTGATGTAGACTGCTTCTCATTGTCAAGAAGAAGTCGCCGCACGAGGTATATAACTGAATGCTCACATTACTATCAAAATGAGATTTTGCTAACTTGATCTTCGAATTGATATCTTTCGAAGATTCTTGCTCGATCGCTTACGATCAAATAATACAGGCAGATAGTAAATGAGATGATTTGTGTGAGCATATTATTTACATAAGGTATTGATGACTTATTATATAAAATGTAATAGAGAAGATATAGAGGTATGCTGATCATGTCAAGAAAAAGTGTTCAAGCAGTTGGTACGAAGCGTAGTAATAAAGAGGTTATACCAAATTATAAGTTGTCTTTTAAATAAAGTAAAAGGTTTTTGCTGAAGTCAAGTAAGCACATGTAACTCACGCTTATGCAGAAATAAATGCTAAAAATGAAATTTGGAATATGGATTTGTTTCATTCATATTTTCAAAGAAATATAACCGTTGTGCGTTTTCCCAAAATTTTGGACATTTATCATATCAGGGAATATGCGAGACTCAGCGCTCTAAAGTTCCCCTATCCTTAGGTTTTGAAATGTATGTAATTTTTTGCATCAACTTCTTTTTGATGAAGAGTAGCATTTTAGTGGCTGTCTGTGAAAACTAAATTTTTTTAATAAATATAAGCTATTGAACTTTCAACAACAAAAAAATTAATTAAAAAAAAATTTTCGTCATTTAGTTGGGTTAGGACTGACTGCACTCGAATAAATATTTTCATGTTCTTTCCCTCGAACTACAGTTTTAGCTACATTTAGCTACGTCTAGCGGCTACTATTTTTGGAAAGCTACAATATTCAACTAATTTTTTTCGAAAGATCCGTATCTGTCCTGATCCGATCTTGAACGCAGTGTATAAATTTGTTTCACTGAATCCAATTTAAGAACCACGATTTTGACTTTGATCATGTTGCAAAAGATGCAAGTAATCGTTGGAAAGATTGGCACCAGGATTTTGTTTTTGACAAAAATATATATTTTTCATTAAAATATATTATACAATTAGTCCATTGACAAATGTCTGATCTACGAGCCCAATTCCTAAAAAATAATTACCCACGTATGACAAACTAAACTTTCATAGAAGTTTGCACGTGCAAAAAAGTGGTGTGTGGGTCGTGTAAGTTTATGAGTACCAAAACAAATTCAAAATGTCTGGATTTGTTTTAGGTTACAACGTTTTGTGTGGCATTAATGCCTTTTGAAGAAGGCATTAATGCGTTAGAACCATTTTTATTGGAACAATATCCGTTTTTTAATGCAAACGATATTGCCGCTGATACTATCAGCAGTAAAAAAAATAGATGGAAAAGTAGCTCAAGCTGTGACAAATACTAGTTCTGCAAGCATTTGCTTTATTTGTGGAGCTAAACCTTTAGAGATGAGAGACTTATCCAAATTGTAATCTAAGATCTTGAATGAAGAAACTCTTGTTCTAGGAACGTCATCACGCATGCACGGATTCGATTTATGGAGTACATATTGCACCTGGGATATAACTTGAGCTTTATAAAACGTGAAGAGATAATGGGACTACTCGTGGGTAGTGCTATCAAAAAAGAAGAAAAAAAAGAATTCAAGTGGAATTCCACTCAAAGGTTGGAATAAGAGTAGACGTTGTAAAACAAGGAACTGGAACAACGAACAATGGGAATACTTAGAAAAGATTTTTCGGAAATCCAAAAGCAGCTGCATATATTACCAAAGTAGACAAAAGATTGATAACCAGACTCGCAGTCATATTGGAAGTTACTTACTTGCTTAGGTGGGCATTACAGTTCGGGGTGAACCTGGGCCCCAACCAACACCGTTCTATACAGAAAGTTATTTGCAGCAATTTTTCAATCGATACCCAAAAATTTAAGATCTATACTGAAGAGACAGCTAAGCTCGCGATATCGTTATACGCTTGGTATCACATGCCCGCAACTGTTCACAAAATTTTACTACACGGAGCGGAAATAATAGAAATTGGCAAATTGCATCCTTGTCAGTTGGATCGTTTTCAGAAGAGGCTCAAGAATGCAGGACGAAGGACTACAAGTACTATATACTGCAAATCCGAAAAATGTCAATAGCTTTTCTTTTAATGATTCTTTTTCAACCAAAATGTGTGTTAGCCACTTCCAAGCAAGTCTGCAAAATTTCATTTGATTTGGTTGGTTCAGACTTTACGGATTTTTTCTCTCTCATACAACAGAACATGCAGTTGCACATGCGGATTATTATTGATGAAAAAAAAAATTGGTCCTGAAAGTGTGGGCATGGAAACTATTTGGCTGATATTGTTTTACAGTATCAAAGCAAATAATTAAATAAGCACATCATGTGTTTCGAGACTAGTTTTTTTTTTTGTCTAACAAAATAAAACCTTTGATTGGAAGACTTGATACAGAGTCTATCTCTAATGTCATCAAAAGAAAACTATTTCATTTAAGTGAGTAAAACTAGCAGCTTACTTATGATGTACATAAGTAAGTTCTCATATGCAATTCATCATTGCAAATGGCTCAAAAATGAATGGATATGAAAATGGAACTCTGAATACAAAATTATGCCTTGCGACGCCAATGAAAATCGTAGGTTAGATACTCGTACTACGCGTAAGACCTTCCCATCTAAAAACAGAACAGAAATACATTTTTCATTGACATTAGTCTATTTTCGGCTATAGCTATTATTTAAGAAAACCCATAGCTAAAGTTCAATTGTCCAATTATACCTACATATATGTGAAAGTGAGACCTGAGCTTCACTCCTCATTCTACAAAAAATCATACAGAACATTATAATTCACAGTGGCTAGCAAGCTTATTTTATGCGTGTTCTCACGATGGTCTTACAGAAATAGCTTTCTTTAAGGTACGTTATCACGGGCTCGGAGATTCCGACAAACACAGAAACGTCATAGTCTAAGTAAAGTAATTGGCGGGAAGACACTTTTTAATGAATGCTACCAGACCAGTTCAGTTAACTACGTAAATCAAATGGACACAAAAAGACAGAAAAACAAACATGGTATCGTCATAGTTTTTGTGTCTTTTATTTATCAGCCGGAACACTGTTTGGCCGATGAAGGTTGCCATGGATTACAACTGGAAGTTCTGAAAGGAGTACTTGCCATGTGTTATTCTCATGCAAGTCTCGTTAATAGACGTGCATTTTTAATGATCTTCGATGGGGAAATGTTATTGTTTTGGTATATTCGAAACAGTAGCGCTGTCGTTGTTTGGGACACTGATAGTACTGAAGGATAATATTTCACAACAATTTTTTTATGAGCGATAAATTTCGTTCTCCCTGTAACGTTGATTGAGAACTTAATGACAGAAATTTTACAAACATTATTCAGTTAAACAATAAAAGTGTTTTAAGAACCAGAAGTCTTGAAAAAAGTTGTCCCACACTAAAGCAAGATTTCTTTGCAAACGCGATGTTGTTTTTGTCGCATCAGTATTGGTGCTCTCATATATTGCCATGTAAACATAATTTGTAGCTGCCGCAACTTTAAAATCACTTTGGTTTAGAAATAAAAATAAAACAGGGTGGCGCAACAGAGCGAGGAGCCCCAGGGCCATTTATCACCATTAGGTCTTGTGAGGGAATGTAGGAGATCTACAATTTTCTGCCAATTCCGAACGGCTTATCGAGAAAGCTCTTTTCTTGGCAGTAAAATTACTAACGCAGGACTTGCCAATTCCTCGGAAAAGGCGATACCCGTTTAAAAACATTTGCTTCTGTTGGGATTCCAACTACGAAACTCTGAGTTAACAGGCAGACATGCTAACCATCACGCCACGGGTTTTTGGCTTAGGTGAGCTTTTAAATTTTGAACTTTCTAAAACTAGGCTAGAGTTGCAGAAACGAAATCTTTTATTTACTCGTACCTTCGTACTTTAGTTAGGACACATTTCGGGGTTAACCTGGGTCGCAACCAAAATCTTCCGTCAACAATTTCGATTTCGAGCACTCTCCACTCTTGCAGTTGATTGAGGTCTTCCTCCACTTGATTGAGGCACCTAAGACGAAGTCTTTCCCTTCTGCTAATACCCTGCAGTGTGTTTTCGAGAAACCGACCAGCCGGATCGTGGGTGTATATCCGCTCAAAACGTCACAACGAGCAGTAGTCTCGAGATGCGTACTTTATGTTATACTCATGTGGCGGCTCAACAGTTCGTTGTTGAATCTTCATCTTCGCTCATTATCTTCTGTTGTCTGTATCATCAAAGCATATATCGCAGTAATTTTCTATTATTATTAATAACCGTTGTTTCTGTTGTCAGCAGTTGTAAATGTCGTAGTTATTTTCGCTCAGCAGAAGTCTCGGGCCTCATCTAGTTTTCTAGCAAATTTTTCAAATAAGAAGTCTTAAAAAAATAAAAAACTAAAGAATCGATCACCACCAATACTTTCCTAACATAAAAGCTATCGTCAACTTTTCATCAATACCTTTTTGAATATTAAAATTTTGTAAAAATTTTGAATTGTAAAAAAATGTGTCGTCAAATAAATTTCATTTCGTAAAAATGAGCCAAATCAGCGCCCCTTAAGTTCAAAAAATAAAAACTCTACGAGAGTATACGTCATTAAAGTAAAGCCTTTCCCTCATCGGTTTCATGTCAAGTTATTAGCCCTCAATACGTGTCCATCACGCATGCAATTTTGTCTGTCTAAATTGCTGTCACGATTAGAATGATAGTACACACTTTCCAGGTAGGGGAACCAAAAATTCAATACAATCACATGTGGATTGTATTGCTGTAGTTTATTGGAAGAATACATATCCTTTGGCTATAACTCGGAGTTTTGGAAGTATTGCATCAATCCGAGTCGAACTGTTGAGAGTGGTGCAATGTATTGATTTAAAACGGTCGGGTCGTACTATAAGAACAATTTATTTATAGAACTGTGAGGTGCCTACCGTATATGAGCAAGAAAACCCAATCAAAGAACTCTATTGATTGAAATTCGCTATTCGAGTGGGTAGGTTTTGAAAAGTGTGTTCATGAAAAGGTAGTTTTCTTTCTAGTTTCACCGAACAATAGTTTTGCTATACCTATTACAGTTTTGAGAAAAAAAAACAAGTTGGCATAAAACGAAGTGAAAAAATAAGTGCAGTGCGATTGAAGGTATGTCCAAAAACTTAACATACTTCGGGTGTGAAGAGTGAGTTTACATTTAGCAAAAAAAATCCTACCAACAGGTTGTAGAAGTCAACAAATCCTTACACATTCTGTTTCTTACATGATCGAAAAGTAAAGCCGAACCGAACGCGAACGTTGCCGAATATTCCTTTCCAGAAAACTCGTTTGCTGGAAGGCGTTTTTAATGCGTAGCAGAATCTGATTTTTTTAAAGTGCGGAAGTTTCAGCACAGTTTTTTAGTTCTTTTTGAAACAAAAAACGTTCTCAATTCGGTTCATAATCAGTGTTGCATTCGTAATAAGCTTAAAACTAAAAAGTGACTTACCAATTTGTATTTATGCCTTTACTTCCCCATACTGTGTGGTGGGTCGTATCACACATCACAGCCCACTGCCGCTTAATTTCGTGATAATCTTCTTTGGTGGGTAACAAAGTTGAAAGCCAAGGTGGTCATCGTCTAGTTAAGTCGATGATTTCTGGTTTGATATCTGGCTATGCTGACATCTCCATCGCTGTAATGGGGGAGTAACAATACATATATGTTATTTCTCTAAAATTTGTATACATATGATCCAGGTTCACCTTTGTTTTGTCAGATTGCACCAAGAGTTTTGAGTGCTTGATTGAATGGGCCTAGCAATCCATTGTCTCCTGATCAGGACGAAATTGTCTTCCTGATCGGAATGTATAAGATTAATCTGTGTTAGCTGCATCATCTTGGTTATATTAAAGCTAATTAACCCCCAAAACGGTACAGTTAAGGTTTTCTTCGGGCTCATTCTCTTAAGACGAACGTAGGAAGTCATCTTCATTTAAAATTACAGAATCTCTCGGTAATCCAGATAATCAAAGTTTGGGATTCCTAAAATATTGAATAATAAGAGGATTAAAAATAAGCCCATTACCATTAGTTGCATGTGTGTATTAATAAATACACGATTGTCTAAGCTACTGAAAAGTGAGCACTAATTGTTTTGAAGGATACCTTTAGAATGTTCTGGGTTAGGATTAGAAACGATCTAAAAAGATTTCAGAAGTTAAATTAAATAAACGCTTCAATTTGATCAGTTGATGGAAGTAATTAAAAGGACAAACACAAACAGGAACATTTCATTTTTATTTAATTTTATTTATTTATAGAAAAGGGCTTAGGATCAGATCCTTTTTGTGGATTAAAAAACTAACAATAAAACTAAAAACAACAATATGTGATTATGTGAACATAAAACTTAACTATTGTAAGGAAAATTAATAGTTTACAATTAGTTCAAACATTAAAGTGATGAAAATAGGGTGGAGATGTAAAACTTCGTCGGCATAAATGAGAGGTTCTTTGATTTCAAATATAAATTCATTGAGGAAAACCTAAAAAATATAACTCACAGCCATTCATAAAACACAAATAAATGCATCTCCTTTCAATAAAAGGATTAAAACTACAATGCGATCGAAATTAATTTCAAAATCAAATTGGATTATTAAAAAGGGTCCGCCATGGCCATCTAAGGTTTTTTTTTAACTGGTGCTTATTTCGTAAATGACAACACTTAGCTTATGTCTGATTTGACAGATAATTAGTTTTATTTTTCCGCTGAACAAATATGGTTGTGTATACGCTTGAACAACGCCGGGAAATATTAAGACATTACTTTGAAAATTCGATGCCGATTTTGCCAAAAAAAATCATCTTTTCAGTAGAAGAGTCGCGGTCTTCCTCTACTGCGCCGTCCCTCGGGATTGGATTCGAAGACTTTCCGGGCCGGAGCGTTAGTGTCCATTCGCTCTACATGACCCAGCCATCTAAGCCGCTGGACCTTGACTCGTTTGACAAGGTCAGTGTCGCTGTACAGCCCGTAGAGTTCGTCGTTAAATCCTCTTGTCCACTCTCCATCTATGCAGACGGGACCAAAAATCACCCGAAGAATTTTTCTCTCGAACCATCCTAAACCGTTCTCTGTTCTCGTCTACCTTTGACAAGGTCCATGCCTCTGCGCCATATATAAGGACCGGGATGATAAGTGTCTTATACAGGGACACTTTAGTTGCTCGAGAGAGGACTTTACTACTCAATTGCCTTCTTTTTCCGAAGAACCAGCGATTGGCAAGAGTTATTCTTCGTTTGATTTCAGCGCTGGTGTTGTTGTCTGAATTAATAGCGGTGCCTAGGTAGACAAAGTCCTTAACTACCTCAAAGTTATAGCTGTCTATCGTGACGTTCTGTCCAAGACGTCGGTGTTGGGTGTCCTTTCTTGATGACAGCATATACTTGGTCTTGCCCTCATTGACCACTAAACCCATCTTCTTCGCTTCCGTCTCAATGCTCATAAACGCGCCATTGACATCACGCTGCGTTCTTTCAATTATGTCAATATCGTCGGCATATCCGAGCAATTGGACGGATCTTTGAAAGATTGTGCCTCTTGTGTTGACGTGGAAGTTTTGCACTATTCTTTCAAGAACGATGTTGAAGAAGTCGCATGACAGTGCATTGCATTGCCTAAAACCTTTTTTGATATCGAATGTATCGGTGAGATCTTTTCCGACCCTGATGGAACAGCGTGCGTTCTCCATCGTCATCCTACACAATCGGACAAGTTTGGTAGGGATGCCAAAACTAGACATGGCTCTATATAACTCCTCTCTATAGATGCTGTCATACGCAGCCTTAAAATCGATAAAAAGATGGTAGGTATCGATTTGAAGCTTATTTTGATCTTGGCGGGTATTAAACAAGCAAAATTGTCGCATTTGGGGCACAGAAAACCCGCACGCATACATTGAAAAGCCGATACACCCAAAACGAGTCACTGTTTGGTGCGAATTTTGGTCCAGAGGCATTCTTGAAATGGGGAGTGGCTGTTACAGTCAATGGCGATCGTTATCTGGCCATGTTGAACGAGTTTTTGTTCACAAAAATTGAAGAGGAGGATATTGGCAACATTTGGTTTCAACAGGACGGCGCTACGTGCCACACAGCCGAAGCTACACTCGATGTTTTGCGCCCTGTTTTTGGAAAAAAAAGTTATTTGGCGGACAATTTACAAAAATATATGAAAAATAACACAAGAGAAAAAAATAAGAGAACTTTGCTCAGATAAGAAATAAAACTTATTACTGTTGGTTTATATAAAAAATTTAGAGGGTGGTTAGACCAACACACCTCTGATTGACACATTGTAAAAGCAACTTCTGTCACTCATAAGGATGAGAGTCTATTCATTCTTTCAAATTTATTAATAAATACGGCTGATAGCGATTTCAATTCTGTGAGTATTGGAGGTGTTCTGCAGTTTTCCGCTAGGCGAGAGTTCACTTTAATTAATACATTTTTGTCAAGCGATATTTTCAAACTGAGTAAATCGATTATTAAAATTGAGATCGTATTAGGTTTTAGTCATGCCCTTGGCGTAATGGCTGGTACGTTACGCGGGAGGTTCGTGATTCGGATCCCAGCAGAAAACAAGAAATGTTTTTCCACGGGTACCGCCTTTCGTGAGGAATTGGTCCTCCGATAGTAAATTCATTGCAATGAAAAGTGCTTTCTCAATTACCAGTTTGGAATCGGCAAAAAATTGTAGGGCCACCCCATTCCCTCACAAGGCATAGTTGTGAGAAAAGCGCCAGGCCCCAGGTTCCCCGCTCTGTTGCGCCACCCTATGTATGTATGTGTATGTCTTAAAAAAAGTTTTAAAGTATAAAAATCTCTTTCGCAATTCAATACATTTTCTCACCTCATTTCACATTCTATTTTAATACAAAATCAACATAAAACACTTCTCAAATTAACTACAACACATTCAAAGTGATTTATGTTTTCTTAATTACATGAATGATTCAATGAAACAATTTCAGGCAGAATGTCAAAAAAGAAAAAGAAACTAACATCTAAAAAAAAAGCGTTGAGGTAGTCCTTTTTCAGGTAAACAATTATAATTCACCCAACAACAAACAGAAAAAATAAGTCGCATGGGGATCGTTAAAGTATATTAATAAAATTAAATACTGTTGAGGGCATTTTACTTGAGTTTATTGATTTTATTGACTAAAAGTAGTCGGCCTACGAAGAGTACAGGGAAAAAATTCCATGACACCTGTAAGAAGCAAAAGCTGTTTTCTAATTTGTATACATACATAGATGTATAGGTTCTCGATGGAATAAGGTTGCATTTGGAAAATATGTCATTTCTCAAGGAAATATTTTTGACGGATTTGAAATAAATAAGACTAAACCAAAAGATTTGTATGAAAAAAATTTGCATTCCGGAGAAATTTGATTAAAAAACTTTTAAGGTTCATTCAATACTGTAGGTAATGTCCCTTCATGAAAGGCGTTGGCGACGAAAGAACGTCTCCTAAAGGAAGTGCTTAGCAATTTTAATGGCAATGAAGAGAAGTCTACTTAGTAAGTCTTACCCTTTTTAATTTGGGTTTTCACTTTCGAAAAATCGAAATTTTTTTCTTATCTAATGTTATTGTTAAGCATTTCAAGAATATGTCCCTCAAATTTGAAGCCGATCTTATCAAAATACTTGCTATTATCTTACTAATCTGCGTAATCTCCTGTCCTCACGCTCTGACAGCAGCGAACGATAAACTTTAAACGCAGTTTTCTCAAAACTACTTCTTCAAAGTCGGCCTTCGCTGCCATTTAAAACTGCTTGATCGATTTATTTCAAACTTTGCATAATTTTAGAGATACAAAATACCTCCTCCCCCTATTTTAAGTTCAATTTTTTTTTAAATTAAGGTTGTTTCCTACCCACAAAATGGTAGAATTTACACTTTAAATGGCCACCAAAAGTTTTTTAATGAAAGGAACAATTTTCAGCGAACGTTGGGGGAAGATTTGATAATAATTAAATTAAATTTTAATGGCTTTTTCATTTACGATAACTTCCGGCCAAGTTGCAGTGAATACCGCAAAATGTTTTTTCTCAAGCCGTTTCGGGGAAGCTCTGTTATCGGCTTTCGCCTCAATATTTTTGCATGATAAAATTATAAACCATATGGAAAAGTATGTTCAATATTGTAAAAAATGTTGCTACTAAAATAGTCAATCCATACTTGAAAAAAAAAATGGCAAAAGTGTCTCTTTTCACACTGAATCATTACAAAATACGGTTAAAGCAGAAAAAGCTTCTTACAGATTTAAATTTTTCACCCAAGTTCTATAAACTTCAGTTGTTCGAGTGAAACAACAACAACAACAACAACAACAAAAACAAATGTTTTGTTCTACTTCTTCTTTCTTTTTGGTTTTCTGAGCAGCGTGATCTCGAAGGAGTTCCAACTCTACCACCTAACTGCTTTACATTAATGATCTGCCCTTGGGGTACGCCCCACATAGACCCCAGAAAGCGTTATCCCAAACGCCCAATTCCATATATCCAAAATCTAACTTTTTTATATTTTCATCAAAACTTTTCCGGTTCTTCCACCTTTTTTCTTTGCTCGAGCATCGCGTTCTCATAGACATTTCTCCCGCTAATATGCTTCACACTATTGATCATGGAGTACGCCACGTTGTCCTCAGAAAGCTTCGACAAGCCTCTCGTCAAGTTTCGGGTTGGTTGGCTCTTTTTCTTTCTTCGCGATCTTAGTCAAACGTTATATGATATTGCCTTTTCACGGGATTCTTTATATCTCTCCTTTGAATATAACAAGTATTATATGTAATCTTTTTTTCTTTTTTGAGATGGTATTTTTGACGTGAAGGCTTCTACATATCTTGAAAATTCTAATAATTTAAATCGTTCAAACTATATCACTTGATTCTGCATATAACCCTTGTTGATTTGATTTTCTTCCCCTTCTTGATGAAAAATTCTGTCTGGAATATTGTGTACCTTGGGGAAAACCTCTTGCAGTATCACTTTTTTCAACTTTTTTCGATTAACTACATTTGCTACATCTGCTACAAAAATGACGCAGTTTATATAGTTAAATGTAGTTAACGTAGTCAAATTTAGTTAACGTAGTACAATGTAGTAAAAGTGGCGTTAGCTGTCAAAATGTCATTTTTAATTTTTAATTTAACCGTCAAATTGTCAATTTGCTGTGTCTGTAGTGCAGATGCATTTCTTTTTCTTGTTACCTTTCCAGACGGATGTGTTCAAAAATATCCTTTTTTTATTTGTATAATCGGTAACAAATGCATTAAACCAGGGATGTAGTTTACCTAATTAACAACACGTAGTTAGTCGCGTAGATTACCTCAAGTACTCACTCTGCCATCTCTGCTTTGCAGTCTTTCACCCGAGGTGTCATAAATTTGGCTAATAAATATGTAGTAATGAATTTGGGTAAATACCTCTGCTGTAAGAGACAAGGAGACGATGGTTTTTTTTAAACATTGTATTCAATAGGGGAAAAAATGGTAATGTGGGAGTCTTTCTTAGTGTGACAAGGTTTGTCAAGGAGGGACAGGAGTTTTACAGCAATCTGACGGTTTTTCGGACTTTCTAAAACAAAGCACCAAATTCAATTGCAAACTACTAACAGATTACTCAGAGAAAGTGAGATTTCAACTAGGAATTCATTTATGTTTATGTTTTATTAAGGAATGATGACAAATTTATCATGATAAAGTCATACAATATGCTGGTAGTTTTTAATTCCAATTGAATATTAACCGACAAGATGGAGTGAGCATGCACACTTGAAAACAAAAAATGTTTTTCCACGGGTATCACCTTTCGCGAGGAGTTGGAAAGTCCTTAGACAAAAAATTCATTGCCATAAATAGCGCTTTATCAATTATCCGTTCGGAATCGGCAGAGAATTGAAGGTCCTCTTTATTCCCTTAAAAGACATGGTTGTGAGAAATGCGTTAGGCCCCGCAGCGTTCGGCTCTGCTGTGCAACCCTTTATTGTTTGTATGAGTAGATGTTGATTATCCATTACTCACCTCTTATGACAAGCGGAAAGACACTGTGAAAAAAAGCAACACAGTTCATTTTTTTTTCATTTTTCTGGCGGTAAAAAGCGCAATGGAACACGCTAACTGCTGCTTCATGTCATTTATAAAATTAAAATGTCCAAAGAAAGGAGGACATGGAAAAGCAATTAAAAAAACTTTTATGTCTAGATTTTCTGATATAACTCTTCATGCAAAGGTATACAGTTTTATACCAAAAATAGCACGATTCAACAGTTTCTGGTTTCCTTTTTCGCATGCTTAAAAAAAAAATAATTGATGCCATTATTTGTGGTCAATTGTTTTCTAATAAATTAGTTAAATCGTTTCTGTTTTTGCAATATTACTTTCCATTGCGTTTTAGCTGATTTGTTTGGCTCGTAGTAGTGTGATTCGGTATGTTCTGTTTATTCAACAAACAAATCAGTTTCTGGTGGTTGTGTACAAGAGCCTAATTGATTTTCTCGAGTTGAAATAAAGGTTTTAGGACTTGTTCTTCACTTTTTAGGCTTTTCGCTGGTGATATGAATCAGTTATGTATTGATATAATCATCATTTTGAGTAGGCTTTAAGGAAGTCCTCTTGAAGGATGAGTTGTATAAGTAAACGAGTTAACCGTAAACAGATTCGTTTTAATTCCTGGTGATGATTATAACTTTCTTAACCTTGTATTAAATGATATGTTTGAGCGACAAGAAATCGGGTAACAATTAAAACAATTAAATAATTGAGTCAAAACCTTAACTAATTTCACATTTCAACACTACTAAATCCTAAAGCTGCTTTGTTGTGATTTGTTGCTGTCATTAACGTTGAAATTTTGTTGCATTAAAGCGAACATATGCGATTCAATATTTCCGCTATCTGCATTCATCGCGTTTGGGTCTCGTTGTATATAAAAACTTTCATATGCATCATGCTTACGGTCATCTATCACTTCTTTCACTAGACAAATGTTTTCAATGTCAAGGAACATATTCATTTAGAGAGTGTGCCGCTAGTGCTGACCGGAAAGTTTGATTTTTGAGTACGTATGTTTTATGTTCTTTAAAACGCGTAAAGAGATTCCTCTTTGTTTTGTCATAATAAACACTTTCACAAATATTACATTTTATTGCATAAATTCCCGGTTTTGTCATTAGTTGAACCTAAAAGATTTTATTTTGATTTATATACCTAATTTTCATACCGCGTTTTACTACTACGTGAATCACTACTACTACTACTACCGTGTTTTCGAAATTTCTTTTTGAGTTCATTTGTAACCACAGCACAGGTTCATAACAAACAGCTACACGTTTATTAATTTTTGCAATTTGTTTTATAGTTTCACGTTTTTTCATTTAATTCTTAATAGAAAGGTTTAAGCTACACAATCTATGTACCATAAAATGGAATGCAGCGTTTTTGTGTTTTTTTTTGGATCTCAGAGACTTAACCGGTACTGAGCTTAGAGCAAGCTCATATATAAGCACTTATCTACGCTCTTTATAATTAATGCAAGTTTTAGTGGTTAGTAAACAACGCCAACACAAGCACAAAAGAACGCATTCGAACAAGCACATAACATTTAACATAATTTATTTACTTTACATCGATAAAACAAAATAAAACAAAAAAAACATTATAGAAAGTATGACAAAAAAATATGAAAGTAAAATAAGCTACAATTAACTAATAATTGAATACAAAACACAAATCCTGCTTGTGGAGCACTGGTTTTGAGATTTAATTTTAAACCACTTTTACTAAGGTTAAAACCTGGAATAAAACGGTTAGAGTTGCATAACCTACTCATGCGAGCTATCGCCTCATGCATGCCATAGTTAGTTCTGTGGTAGTAGCAATGCAAAAACTCTAGATTACGTTGTTGGTGAGATCCTCCGCGATAGTTGAATTCTATGTGGGAGAGCAAGTCGGGAGCATCAATTGAACCTGTTATAAGTTGATAGAAAAGTACTTAATCATTGTTGATCCGTCTTTAAGAAAAATGTTGAAGATTTAAAATACGATTTTCATAAGGGGGAGATTAAAATTATCTTCCCAGGGAAGATCTTTCAGGGAAAAACGTATGAATCTGTGTTGATTTATGAACCTCATATAAAGGTGACCAAACCATAGACGCATACTCGAGTTGGGGGCCAACATGGCAGTTGTATAAACAAAGTGTCACATAGGGATTGTTAAATTCTTTTACCCATCTCATAATAAAGGCAAGCATTGTATTTGCTATGATTGTTGATGTGTTCGTTGAATTCGAGGTTAATACTAAAAATAACACCAAGGTCACGGAAACTCGAAACTTCAGAAAATGATTGCTGAGATATTAAATTTGCGATGTCGAGAATCCTTTTGCATGAGAACGTCACACTTGGAAGGGTTCAAACTAAGACCGTTTCTAGAACATCACGTAACAAAACAATCGATATCTTTTTGTAATAAATTTCGATCTGACGTATTTTCAATAGATTTAAAAATCTTCATGTCGGCAGCAAAAATTCGAATGTCGCTGTATGAAATACAAGAAATTACGTCATTAATTGCAATAATGAAAAGCAAAGGACCATAGAGAGAATTTTACAAGATAAGCCCTTTTTTAAGTATGAACATATCCAAAAAATAAATACTGGTGGAAATCCAAATGCTTTCAGCTTATACATATTATGAGAAAGTTGGTTGAAGGCCTCAGAGAAGTCAGTGTAAATGTAGTCTAATTCATACCTCTTTTCAAGTGCATTAAAATTAGAAAAGAGTTTAGTAGCCGTCGATCTTCTTTGCATGAATAGGTATGTTGCTGATTACAGTTTATATTCCTTGCAAAGAAGGATAAGCTTTCGCAGGGTCCTTATTCAAACAGCTTAGGAATTCATGAAAGCTTTGCAATTGGCCAGTAGTTTTTTTTTATATCTATTTTGTCATCCTTCTTGAAAACAGGGGTAATAAAAGACTTCTTCCACAAACTAGGAAGTTTTCCAGACTTAAAGAAAGCTTAAAAATTGTTGTATACAACAATTCGAATCGTTAGTAATTGTTCTAAAGGCACTAGTAGGCTATATCTAGTTTTCGATTAACTCTTCTTAATACTAAATTCAGAAAAGGTGGTTTTCCTTCATTTTCGAGCTCATAAGTGAATTTAATAGAATCGTATTAACCGTTTAAAATATGCAACACTTTTTAAACTCGTGTTTTTTCAACTACTGCAAACAATCTACTTATGTATGTAGGCAAACCAAATTTTTGGTAATAATTGTTCTTCTCTTAGCTTAATTTTAAAATGAGACATAAACATTTTGTTACGGGCCATTTTTGGTCCTCCGGCTCCTGCTCGTCGATGGGTGTGGGAGTTGACCCCTATAACCTCTATCCAAACACTCATGCCCGTCTTTGTTGCCATTTAGATGTTTTTCAGGCACTTGCGAGAATTCTCCTCAACCCACCCTACCATGTCATTGTACTCGCCTAAGTGACCCTTACGTTGCCATCTCTATTATCCTTCAGTTTATCATTTTTCTTCTACTCACCCCTTTATGCTTGTCACACCCTTAGCAATACATCAATGAGCTAGGCGGAATACCCATGTTTTGCCTTTTTCAACTAAATAAAAGGATTCCCGAAATCGGAGGAAACAATGTTTCATGCAACTATTTGCTGTATAAGTATGTACAAAGGTTTTTTGTCAGCAGGTAAGTATTTTTGGAATAACTTTAGTGTGATATCTAAGGGAAAACTTGGGAATGAGGAAGAAACATTGAATGATATTTTCTTCTATTTCAATGTCTTAAATTTTTATCGTCAAATTGGAAGAATTTTCAACCGACAGAGAGATTGCCATGAAAAGCGCTTTCTCGACTAGCCATTAGAAACAGACAGAAAATTGTAGGTCCCCTCCATTCCCTTACAAGGCATGGTTGTGAGAAATGTGCTAGGTTCTGGGGCTCCTCGATCTGTTGCGCCACCCTATTTATTTATTTTATTTTCATTTTTATTAGCTTTGCCAGCTTCCGAATGTCCTTCTTTCTTTTTTCATACACCAATTTATGAACTAAATCGCATTCGAAAACATTCAACTCATCTCTTTCGTGTTGATATAAGTCACGTGTTATGATAAGATGCATCGAATATGCTGTTAATTCCACTTCCGATAATTTTTTATAAATGATATTACCTTGCATATTCGTATTCATAGAAAACTAATTAAATAATACGTATACGCCCGAGTGTGAAATATTTTGCTTTCCAACCAAAAAGATTTAGTTTGGCAAACAACAATCATAGCGTGCATATAAAATACCATTAATACAAGCTTAAACTCAATAAATAGATAAACTACCATGTAAACTACTCATTACTTGCAATTCTTACAGCGTTGCTTACATCACAACATCAAAATGACCCTCCGTTGTGTACACATATGACATTCAAAATAAAATCCTAGGCACCAATAACTAACTTGGTGCCCTACAATTCAGGGCGGTCAGAAATTTTAAGTCAATAGATTAAAAGACTACCAACCTCTCATATCATTCATGTTTGTTCAATTGTTTACTTTCAAACCCGATTGTAGTCAACTTTCTTATTATTTTTTTTTTTATTTTTGCCAGTTTATTCACACATAAATTATTGAATGTGTTCCCTGACCTCGTAAAAACTGGATTTGTATGAGTGTTTAGTTTCTCGCCAGTATATGAAGTTGAATGTAAGATTCCATATGTCAGGTGCTTTATGGAGGAAATCGGTTTTGTTTACCATTAAATCAATACAGGCATTTTCAATACACTGTTGTATGTAAACCACCCCTTTACACGCACCATTAAGTGAATTGAGGTTGAGTGTATTGACGTGCTATTGAAACTATGAATTTGGATTGCAATAACTATAATTGTCCTTACGTATGTATGTGTTCCTACATTGCTTCTCTCTTTCTGTAGTCTAAACTATATTCCCTATCTATACAAAAAGGATTTGTATTTTTGGATGTTTGCCACGCATAAACTAAACACAAATGAATCGGTTTTAAAAATTCTTCCACAATTATGTGTTTTGACTGAGTTACATAGGCAAATTGTGCTCACTGAACTCTATAGGTTTACATTGAAGTTAATACCAAGGTCACAAGAACTTAGGACACTTAAGAGTGATTGGCCAGACGAATATACTGTTTTACTAGGTTTCCTTATTTTTAAGTCATATATTGGCATTTGGAGCTACAAAATAATACGAAAGAGTCATTAGCTGGAAAGTTGGAAGTATGACTGCTCCTAGGTTGAAACCACGACGTGTTTTAACTAAGAAGACTTCATCAACCTTCTGTGTCCTCCACTTATATCGTACTTTACATGGGAGCGTATCAAAATCCCACTTTTTAAAATTCCGTTTTTCAAAAATCCCGAAAAAAAAAGTTTTAAAGTCCCGTCTATTAAAACAACTTTTTTTACAATCAAAATCCTTATTTATTAAAATCCCACTTCTTAAAATACCGCCAATCCTGTTTTAATCCATTTTAATATTTTACAAGCTACGAAAAATTCAAAATACTCGACAAAAAGAAAATTCGTCGGGATGTTTTTGAATTCTACTGTGCGCTTAAATTTGTTTTTGTCTAGATAATCACAAAAAAAAGAAATTTGTACGTCGCATTGCTCGTAGCATACAATTACACTAATATAAATTTATAAGAAATATTGTTGATGATTTTAAGTTCATTTCCTATGTTCTTTTTTTCTCAGTTTACCATTTGATATGCTAGTATGTAGGATTGTAGGTACTCTACTTTGATATTTCGAATTTTTGTTATTTGCTTAGCGCTACAATAAAAGTATTTTAAACAATCACTTGCTGCTTACTTTATTTTGATTTCCTTATCCCGCTTTTGCAATCAAAACTAGTTATTTTGTTTTAAAAAATCGCGCGATTTTTTAAAGTAAAATAACTAGTTTTGATTGCAAAAGCGGGATTATAACAAACCGGGTTTTAAAAAACGGGATTAAAAGAGGCGGGATATTAAAAGGCGGTATTTTGGAAAAGAGGAATTTCAAAACCGAGATTTTTGTAAGCGGGAATATAAAAACCCGGATATCGAACCGAACCCACTTTACACAAAGGGAAAAATTTAGATCCGAAAATGAGGTCAGTGTGAGAACGTTGATGTCGCCACAGACATCTTGTTAGCCAAAGAAAAGAAATGGCGCGACACAGAAAACAGGTATCCTTTTTTTTTAATGTAAATACAAAAGTTAGGGTTCAAACGGAATTGCTATCATCCATACAGAAGAACTGTTTGGACATTTCGAAGTCTAGTGACTTTTTGGTGTCTTTTGAATGCATCAAGTATTGCTTCCCAAATCAATTTAAAGATATCCCAAAGGGTTAGCTTTTGCTGGTTCGCAGATATTTTAATTTTTTTACCTGGACCAAGGGGGTACAGGAAATGGTAAGGGAAATCTTTTGGTGATGATATCCTCAGTATATGTAAGTTACATGATCTTTTCAGCAGTGGTGGAGATGAAACCCAACAGTACTACCATTTGGTAGCCAAATTTAGAAAGTCTAGGAAGGAGACAGGTTGAAAATTGATACTGGGTGCCGGTGTCACCTAGTCACATCGTGTTCTACTGATAGAATTTTTATGGAGACAGTAAAGGAAATCAAAAAAACAAGGGCTTCGAAGGGAATCAAGTGCTAGAATTTGGGTGGGGGATTCATTTTCAACATGCAAAGTTATCTGTTATCGCACCATTATAACACGATCTTAAAAGCATAGAGTAGAGCATAAAGTGTCGAATTGCCTATAACAATTTTGAGAGCCAAATCATTGCTGAAGGTTTCAAGGGACACTACTAATAAGTCAAAGGAATTTGGTGGTGCAATGACGAAGCCGCCGATTTTATGCCGGTCATCCAAATTCCAATAGTGAACAAACATGTGGGAATGGTACCTGGCACACACTCCGACCGCTGATCGGTGCCGGTAAAATGCCGGTAAGGAGCCGTCAACTGTGCCGGGAACCCGGGAAGTAGTGGCGAACATGATTAAATACATGCTTGCACACGCACCTCCATTCCCTTATAAGGTATGGTTGTGAGAAATGCGCTAGGCCCAGGGGCTCCTCGCTCTGTTGCGCCTCCCTATTTATTTATTTTTTTTTGCACACGCACCGATTGTTACCGACCATTCCATTCGACAGTTCTCACTTTATTCAGTATGTGAAATTGTAGGTACCTGTTACATACAAGTCCAACGTTTTAAACAAGTTTTGGTAGTGCGTTTTCTAATTAAAGTGCAATGGGTTATTTGATTCACAATGATGTCCTTATTACATTAGTGGAGGCAGGACCAGTTTTGTGGGATAAAACTTTAGAAACATTCAAGACAGGAATCTTACTAGGGATGCTTGGAGAGAAGCTTGCTGCGCTCTGAAAACCGATTTTGAGGTTTTGGATGACAATGAAAAAAATGCATTACCGGTAAAAATTCGGTGAGTGTGCTAGCACACTGTTACCGATAAATTGTCGGCCGATTTTATACTGGCCGTCCGAAATCGGTGTGTGTGCCACAAGACTTATTGTGCTTCATTATCCCCGACTAGCATGGACTGTATTCTGTTTTATAATAGAAAATTCTGGAGCAATTTCAAAAATTCTTTCACCGTTAAAGTGCTACATTACTATATTTCATCCCCATATTCCCACGGGAACGTAAAGTGGAACATAAACACAGTTGAACATATTTCTAAAATTCTTTCAAGATTAGATCAGAATGTTTCAATTTTCCTCAGTAACATAGATTTTATTCCATCTAAATATTGCAGTATCGACGCTTTACACTAAATCATAGTGAAAACCGAACTACACCGCGCCGGCCCTACCGAGTGGGTCAGCTAGTATGATATATACGTGTATTACATAGTAGGTTACAGTTGAAAATAAAACGAATTCTTTTTTAATGTAGGTAAAAAATGCATGTTACTCTTACTTTTTGCCCCAGCTACAACTAGCCCTCTGCTCCCCTACCCGTGAAAAAGCATTCCGGTTGCTACTGCAATTATGCAATTTAATGTTTAAGGATTATTTAATTAATGATTTGGCCGCTGCTGCCTCTCAAATGATCCATGCGCTTAGTCCAATTTGGCAGGTATCTCACGAATAAATTCTTCAATGATGGCTCCCAGTGCATGAATCGAAGCGGGTTTGTCGCTATAAACATGAACCGTAAAACACAAGCGTTCAATCACACGATCTATGCGTTTAATTGTTCACCAAACTCGCCCATTTTCAAGAGCGCTGAGTGGCATTGCCTTGTTGAAACCATAAATTTGGAGAAATTTGTAGGTCCCCTCCATCCACTCACAAGAGGGCGGCAGCGTGGTAGAGTGTTCAGTAGGAAGGCCGGACGCGTGGGTTCAAATTCTGGCCATTTACTTTTCGATCAGCCTCCCAGTTTCATCTGGACGCCGGCGCCGTCCTTGAGGTTATATATACGAAATCACATCCACTTTATTTCAATCTACTACGCCACAAAAAAGGCGCCAATGGCGCCCAACCTGCAACCACGGAAGTAAATCTGAGAATCATATGTTCCTCAATTCCAAAAGAAACTATTTTCCGTTTACTTAAATCATTGAAATTGTTGCAACAAACTTCTTCTATTCAAAAATCGGCAACCAGTTACTTTGAATAAGTTTGTTTGTTAATAAACTTGACCATCAACCTGATTACAATATCAACAATTTATAATTGAATATGTCCTTTCAGCCATAATTACAGAACACGGTCAACAACCATAACTAATTTATAATTGGTTCTGCGTGTATATGTTTTGTCTTCAAGAATCAGATTAAACACCATACAGACTTTTTAAAATTGAATTAACAATCCTTCAATTTATAGGTCAAATAATGAGTTCGACCAAGTAGACAGACAGTAGCTGCCGTGCGCATACAATTAGAATTTGTTTGAAACTTTGATCAATTTCCGAAGGACATTGCACACACACACATAGATGAAAATAACTACATATTATTATTAGAATGTACTACAACGACGACATTTACACAACAACCTACGCACCGTCAAACACGGAAATCACTATTGAGAATGCTGACGGTGATGACACAACAGCTATTGCATTAAACTCAACCGAAGACCTTACAGAGGATGTTAACAAACGAAAATTTAAGCGCCACCACCGGAATTCGATAGACAGTACATATTTCTCGGTGCCATCGTTACGTAAATGTCGTCCACGTTCGACAATTGTACGGCGACAGATTTCATCCAGTCCAGCTAAGACCGGTTTGCAAAGGCTTGGGAATAAATTTCGAACGAGACGTTATAGTCAGGATTCGGGAATTGGAACTGCTGGGCGGGCGTTTGTTGGTGGGGTGAGTACTTTTGAATAATACATTTTTCTTAATGGCATTGGTATTTTCTAAGTTAGGGTTAATATTTGTGGGTTCTGGGTTGAGTAGAGGGAATAAACAATTGACATTTAGAATAGCCTCTATCAATATTAGCTTAGAGTTTGTTAAGCAAATAAGGTAAAGTTGTCTTTGATGAAAAAGAAACCCAGTAGTAGTAGGCTACGGAAATGTGAACCTAACTGTTTTTGAATGTCAAACAGCATGTGTATTGGTATCGGCTCACAATCTTTGATAAAGGTTTGTGCTTAACGATTTGATGGATAACTCCTCAAATGAGTGTTATTACTTGCATTTGTAATGCGAGTTCTCTTGGCCTCAATTTAGCTACACTGGACAGCTGACAAAAATGGAACGGAATAAGTTCGGAACAAAATATATGCTATAAAATGGCGCCCAAGTAATTGAATCCAAAGCTCACACTCCAAAGTGTGGGTCACATTGGGTGTCAACAGCTGCTTAGCTGAAAAAAGTTAGGCATATGTCAGTTTCGGCTTTGGCCTCGTTGGGTTTTGTTCGTTTTGAAGACGATTTGATTTTTTTTTAATTTGCAGCCATTTCTTACTTTTGTTTTGAATTCCGTAACGTTGTCTTGACAGAGTCAACAGTGGCAAGGTAATTATTGTCATCGGGAAATGCCCGTCGATTGCGAAATTTCGACCGTTAACCCTCGGCCGCCATTTTATTATCAGTTAGTTTAAAATCAATTTTAAAAAAGTAAACGTTTTACTGCCGTGGTTTTTGAGTGGTGTCTGTGGCAGAGTGCCTAGCATGTCTGCCTGTTACGTGAGAGTTCGAAGCTCGAATCCCCTCCATATCCAATTGTTTTTAAACGCGTATTACCTTTCGCTTTATATAAATATTACCAACCTTATGATTAGTGTGCTGTTTCTGTGCGACCTTGCATCACAAGTGCTGCCAAGTTTTTCTGCTGGTAGTAATTTGTTTACTTTTACTTTTTGGAGGAAATAGTTCATGGCATTTTCATTTAAAACCCGCCTACACCGATACTATGCGATACTGAACTATGCGCATCTTCTCAAGCCAAAGCAGTTTTAGGAAAAAAATATGTTAGCTTTGTTTATTTTGTAGTCTTTTTTGAATCTTCTTTACAACTTTGTTGAATGCTCATTTCGCTTTCAGGAAATTCAGTTCAGAGATGCCAATGCAAAACATAACAAAAGCAGTGATAACATTTTCAATTTTATCAACGAATCCGAACCAAATATTGTTGAGATGTACACTGCCACGAGTCAGAACGACAATTCCCTGGAAGCACCGATTTACAAAGAAAAATTTGAGCCATTAAATAGGTCGGTTACACACACTATTACACTTCCGCCATTTATGGAGGATGACAGTGAACGAAGGTGATTTTCTCTTTGGTTCAATTTAATTTTTTTGAAAACATCTTTTCAAAATAAAGTACTTTCAGCCCTACTCTAGCGTTTGGACCAAAAGTTGAAGATGAAAACATACCAGGTACAGCGATGACGATTGGATTGGGCCTAGAATTAGACACTATGACTGGTGAATCGTCATACGCAAGGCATATCGATACAACTCACTCAACCGTTGTAGCCGACAATCATTTATATAACAGACAATCATCAGACGACAAGACAAAGGGTTCTCCCTTAGTACTTGACGGTAGTGTAAACAACAGCTACTTCAGTAGCAGGAAAACCAGTACGAGGAATAGCACAGTTGATGAAAATGAGGAAAATCGTACAAGTAAACAAGATAAAGAGGTAATGTGTTAACTAAGAAAGTAGCAAACCTGGTCAACGTTTTAAGAGTTTGGTTTCTTTTTAAGGGTCTTGATCCAGAGTCGCTCATGTTTCGGGATGGGAGACGAAGGATTGATATGGTGCTTGCTTGGGAAGAAGAAGATGAAGGCGTTATGACAGAAGCCGAAGCAAGACGAAGAGACAATAGAAGAATTTTTATGGAAAATTTGATCAAAGAAGGTCTTGAAGTTGAGCTAGAAGATAAAAATCAATCGTTTAACGAGAAGACATTTTTTCTGAAGATCCATTTGCCTTGGAGGTTGGAAACGCGACTTGCTGAGGTTATGAATCTGAAACTACCTGTCAAACGCTTTATTACAATCAGCGTAAAGGCTTGGGTAAGTAGCTTTTTCTTTTCTTTCTTCCAGCAGTATTCTGTTCTGCCTGTCTTGTTGTTTTTTCGCCATCCTGGCTGAGCGTCTGATATTACGTTTTGACAAAGTTCTTTGGATCTCTACTTTCAAAAAGACAATACTAACTGAGCCACTCATACTCTATTTTTGCAAGAACATAAACTGAGGTTATCGGTTATCTTTTTTTTGCATCTCAGAGACTTATGCGATACAGAACTAAGAGCAAGCTCATATGTACGCACTTATCTACGCTCCTCATCATTAATACAAGTGTTACTTACTTATTTACTTAGGTGGGCATTACAGTTCGGGGTGAACCTGGGCCTCAACCAAGATCCTTCTGTAACGTCTTCGATTTCGGGCGAGCTCTCTCCAGTTTTGCACTCTATCTCGGTTGAGGTCTTAATCCACTTGATCCTCATCATTAATACAAGTGTTACTTACTTACTTACTTAGGTGGGCATTACAGTTCGGGGTGAATCTGGGCCTCAACCAAGATCCTTCTGTAACGTCTTCGATTTCGGGCGAGCTCTCTCCAGTTTCGCACTCCAAGTCGGCTGAGGTCTTAATCCACTTGATTGCGCCACCTAAGACGAGGTCTTCCCCTTCCGCGATTTCCCTGCATTGTGCTTTCGAACACCCGACGAGCCGGAGCGTTTGGGTCCATCCGCTCTACATGGCCCAACCATCGTAGCCTCGCGATGCGTACTCTTCTGGCTATGCCCATGTCGCGGTACAGCTCATACAGCTCGTTGTTGTATCTTCTTCTCCACACATTGTCTTCGCATACGGGACCAAAGATAATTCGGAGAATTTTTCTTTCGAAACAACCAAGGGTTTCCTCATCCGCTTTCGATAAGGTCCATGCTTCCGCGCCGTACAGCAGGACTGGGATTATTAAGGTCTTATACAAGGTCACCTTGGTTTTTCTAGAGAGGGTTTTGTTTCTCAATTGCTTTCTTAGCCCAAAGAAGCACCGGTTGGCAAGAGTTATTCTCCGTTTGATCTCCGCACTGATGTTGTTGTCCGTGTCTACAGCGGATCCTAGGTAGACGAAGTCGTCCTGTACTACCTCGAAGTTATGTCTGTCTATTGTGACGTTTTGTCCAATTCGTTGTTCTGTATCCTTGTTTGATGACAACATATACTTCGTTTTGCCCTCATTACACCCATTTTTGCCGCTTCTGTTTCAATACTCGCAAAAGCACCTATGACATCACGCTTTTTTCTTCCCATTACGTCAATATCGTCTGCATAGGCGAGTAATTGTACAGACTTTTCAAAGATTGTTCCTCTGGTGCTGACGTTGGAGTTTCTTACAATCCTTTCAAGTATGATGTTGAAGAAATCGCATGACGGTTTGTCGCCTTGCCTAAAACCTTTTTCGACATCAAAGGTCTCGGTGAGTTCTTTACCGACCTTGACGGAGCAGCGTGAATTCTTCAAAGTCATCCTGCATAGTCGTACGAGTTTTGCAGGGATGCCGAAACTAGAAATGGCTCTGTACAGCTCGTCGCTGTAAATACTGTCATACGCGGCCTCGAAATCGATAAAGAGGTGGTGAATATCGATATTATGTTCTCGGGTTTTTTCCAAGATCTGCCGTAATGTGGAAATTTTGTCTATTGTGGACTTCTCTGGTGTAAGACCACATTGATAAGGACCTATCAAGTTGTTGACGTGGGGTTTCAGACGTTCACATATTACAGCAGACAAGATCTTATAAGCGACGTAAAGGAGGCTTATCCCTCTATAATTGGCGCAATTGTAAGGGTCTCCCTTCTTTAGGATCGGGCATACGATACTGAGGTTCCATTCATCGGGCATGCTTTCTTCCGACCATATCATGCAGATCAGCTGGTGCATGCTCCTTTCAAACTGGTCTCCAGCTGCCTTGAAAAGTTCGGCATCAAGGCCATCTGCACCTGCAGTCTTATTTGATTTGAGTTTGCATATGGCAAGATTAACTTCTTCTAGGTCGGGAGGACTTCTTGATCATCGTCCAAGATGAATGGGGCAATCTGCCTGACAGCGGAATTGTCAATATTTTTACCTTTTCGTAAAACTTTACAGTCATGGCACCTCTATATTTCCTCAAACGAACGCTTCTCATGCTGCTTTTTTTTTTTTGAGAATTCGGTGTTCTTCCCTTCTTTTCTCCTTGTAGATCTCGTTATACAGATCGTAAGCAGCTCTCGTTTTTGCATCAGCATTTGTCGTGCTTTTTGTTTGGCTGCATTTGCCTGCCTGCATTCTGTTGGAGATATAAACAGGCCCTTTATATAACTAACAACCCTGTTCTTTTGTATAAATTGTAATAGATGTCCAAGTACCTTCTGTCTCGCTCTTTTACTTTAGCATATATCTTTTATTAACTTCTCTTGTCGTTCTTTACTTCACTTCGCCACATGTACTCATTCAATAAAGATCCACTGTGCATTATATTAATTAATTAAACTAAATTCTTTTAATAAAAGGTTCAACAGGTTATGGGCCCAGGACCCATATATGAAAAGTAAAAGTAAAAGTAAAGGGACGTATATAAGTTGTATACGAAATGGCGGAGTTGCGATTTATAATAAAAAAGCTTGGTAGCGACAATTATTTTGTATGGAAATACAAAATGGAAATGCTGTTGATAAAGGAAGGGTTATGGGGCTATGTTAGCGGCGCAGAACAAAAGCCAAACCCAATAACTTCAAAATGGAGTACAAAGGATGATGAAGCAAGGGCAACTATAGCTTTGTCTGTTGAAGATAATCAGTTGCAGCATATAAGGAAGGCAACATCATCGTTGGAAGCGTGGAATAGTCTTAAAAATTATCACGAAAGGAATACCTTAAGTAATAAAGTACAGCTAATGCGAAAAATTTGTAGTTTACAGGTAGATGAAGGGGGAGATATAGAGAAGCACATTGCAGAGATGGTGAACTTATTCGAACGGCTGTCAGCGATCGGAGAGGAAAAACTATCCGAACAATGGAGTGTTGCAATGTTGTTAAGCAGTTTGCCAAGAAGTTATGACACTCTCATCACAGCTCTGGAGACGCGTTCAGTTACAGAATCAGAACTCACGTTTGATTTGGTACAATCCAAACTTCTGGAAGAATACAAGCGGAGAGAAATTCCAAGTGGAGAGTAACGCAACGAAAGTGCAATGAAAGTTACCAAGCACATATTATCCACAAATCACATCGGAACCGAATGCTATTTTTGCCATCAAAAAGGACATCTAAAAAAGAACTGCCGTCAGTACCAACAGTGGAAAAATAAAAAGAAGCATGCAAACTTTGTAACGAAATCCTCGGATCATTTTAGTCTTTTAACATCTACGGGAAGTATTTCGGGATGGATTTTAGATTCTGGTGCAACGTGCCACATAACGAATGTTAACAATTTTTTCATTAGTTTTGATCCATCTGTCAAGGAAAAAGTTTTTATTGGAGACGGGAGTGAGATCTTTTCGGAAGGAAAAGGCACGTGCAAAATAGATTTGATTAACAATCAAAATTCTCAGGCTACTGCCACAATTGAAAATGTTTTGTTCATTCCAAAAATGAAAGGAAATTTGCTTTCAGTGCCATGCTTGGTAGAAAAAGGTTGCCATTTCCAAAGAAATCGGATAGCGTTTCGAATGCTGTGCTTGATCTAATACATACGGATGTATGTGGCCCGATGGAAGTAGCAAGTCCAAGCGGTTACAGGTATATAGTCACTTTCATCGACGATTACAGCAGGTACATTACAACATTCTTGATTCGACAAAAATGGGAAGTTTTTGACAAACTTAAGGAATATGTCGAGGCAGCGAAAACGCAATTTGGACGAAAACCAAAAATTTTTAGATCCGACCGTGGAGGTGAATATGTGGGACACAAAGTGCAACAATACCTAAAGGAACAAGGAATCAAATCTGAATTTACAGCAGCGTTCTCTCCGCAGCAGAACGGGGTTGCTGAAAGGCGAAACAGATCATTAGTTGAAATGTCAAGGTGTATGCTCATTGATGCCAAACTAAATAAGGAGTTCTGGGCGGAGACTATAATGACAGCAACTTACACACAAAATAGACTACCAACAAGAGCAATTGAAACAACACCATTTGAGCTTTGGCATGGCTATAAACCAGACTTCAAGCACTTCCGGATTTTTGGTGAGAGATGTTTCGCACACATTCCCAAGGAAAAGCGAAAGAAGTGGGATATCAAGTCAGAATGCTTAATATTTGTTGGCTATGATCAAAATTCAAAAGCGTATCGCCTTCTCAATACCAACACTAAACGGATAACCATAAGCAGAGATACACATTTCTTGAAGTGCTCAAACACAAAAGGTAAAGACTCTAAAAGAGAAATAGAAACAGTAAAGAAAACGAGAAAGAAAAACAACAGCAACAGCGAAGATTTTGTGGAAGTCATTATCGGTGGCAGATGCAGTAAGAACGAGCAAAATCCTGACTTCTCAAGAATCGGAAAGTCAGTTTTTCGATACTGAAGAGGCATTTTACGAGTCAAGTGATCGTCGAAGTTCAAGTTCAAGTTCATCAGCAGCAGAGGGGAGTCAGACGGGCGGTGATGCAGCTGAGGTGAATATAAGCGGATGCTATGAAAACACAAGCTCCATTTCTGGAAGTGATTTTATAGGTTTTGATGAATCCTCAGTTAAACCAAATGAAGTTTTACAGCAGAGAGTGTCAAATCGTACAACAAAAGGAATTCCACCAGTCAAACTTATAAATGAAATCAACGCAGTGTCAAACATTAAGGAACCGGATCCTACAAGTTTTAAGGAGGCGATATCTTGCAACAATAGGGAGTTCTGGAAGCGGGCTATGCAAGAGGAAATGAATTCAATGTTGCAGAACAAAACTTGGGATCTAGTGGATTTGCCGCCAACCAGAAAAACAGTCGGATGCAAATGGGTCTTCAAATCCAAGGAGGATTCAAGAGGAGAATTCATATATAAGGCCCGTTTGGTGGCGCAAGGATTTTTGCAGCGTTATGGATTAGATTATGACGAAACATTTGCGCCAGTGGTGCGCCAAACAACCTTGCGGACTCTTTTGGCTCTAGCAGGTCATAAGAAAATGCATGTAAGGCATTTGGATGCCAAAACAGCATTCCTTAACAGCGAATTGAAAGATACAATCCAATAGGATTCATAGAAGAAGGTAAAGATGATAAAGTTTGCAAATTAAAGAAAAGTATTTATGGGCTGAAGCAATCAGCAAGAATGTGGAATCAAGACATAAGCAATGTTCTTTTAAGTCACGGATTCAGCCAAAGCAATATTGATCAGTGTCTTTTTAAGAAAACAGAAGGAGATTTCCAGATTTACATTCTTGTTTATGTTGATGACTTGTTGCTCATTAGTGCAAATCAACAGCTTCTAGATGACGCTGAAAACGCTTTAAAATCGAAGTTCAAAATGAAAAACCTTGGACCTATCAACAACTACTTGGGGCTGGAAATATATCGGGACAGTAATAAGCATTTTTACATCAGTCAAACAGCTTACATTCAAAAGGTTATTGAAGAGATGGGTATCAAAGATTCGAAGATTTCAAAAGTTCCAATGGATCCAAGCTATGGGAAATCAAATAAAGAAGAGTTGCTGTGCAATAACGAAAAATACCAAAAATTCATAGGATGTTTTTTATACATCTCTGTCAATTCTCGGCCAGACATCGCAGCAAGTATAAGTATACTTGCTTCCAGAGTTTCACAACCATCAACAGAAGACTGGAATGAGTTAAAGCGCGTGGGAAAATACTTGAAAGGAACAGCCAACCTGAAACTAGCTATGAGTAAATAAGGCGAAAAGGAAGAGCTTTTTGGCTATGCGGACGCTACATGGGCAGAAGACCGAAAGCAACGAAAATCGAATTCTGGTTACATATTCAAAGTTTTTGGCGGAACCATAAGTTGGTGCTGTCGCAAGCAAACCTGTGTCGCACTGTCATCAACCGAAGCAGAATTCATCGCTTTGGCAGAAGCAAGTCAGGAAGCAGTTTGGCTAAGAAGGCTTCTTGAAGAAATCAATATTTTTGTAACCGAGCCAACCTTAATTTGGGAAGACAACCAAAGCTGCTTAAAGATGTTAACAACTGAAAAGTATAGCAACCGTTCTAAGCATATTGATACAAAGTATAATTTCATCAAGGACTACATATCTAAGAAAATTATAAAATCCGCATATATCTTTTATTAACTTCTCTTGTCGTTCTTTACTTCACTTCGCCACATGTACTCATTCAATAAAGATCCACTGTGCATTATATTAATTAATTAAACTAAATTCTTTTAATAAGAGGTTCAACACATTCTTCATCGAACGATGAGTTTGGTTCACTCACTATAGAACGTATTTGTGACATAGACAAACTTATACGACTATTTTCGTTATATGTCTCTCGCTGGTCATCAGTGCGGCTGGCACGTGATGTTTCTCTTCGCACATTTGATTTTCTATCTACATTCAAAGCTACGCTGGGTGAGATTTTGAATTACTTCGCGAAGTGCAAGGAATATATTAAAAATTGCCTGGATTATAGTAGAAGTAACACTTTAAATAAAAAAAAAATTAAAGCTTTGTTCTTACCATACCAGTCAAAAATTAAATTAAAAGAATTCTTAGAAACAAACAATCCAATACTCATATTATTTGTTATTTATTTTTTAATTTCTCATTGTCAAAACAAAAAACAAAAGCATTGTTTTAATTTAAACTTTTATTCATTACAGTTAAAATTAAAGAAATTCTTACTTTTACTTTATTTTCATTCCTTTTTTCATATAAACTTACCTTTTAAACCTTCCCTAGACCTTTTTCTTCCTCCACGAACATTTGAACACCAAGATAAGATAATTCCGTTCAGCCGTTCTCGAGTCTTAGCCAGGCTAACGAACACCAATTCATTTTTATATATATAGATAGAAGATAGATAGATAGAAATATGATCATATATGTAATGGAATTGTTAGAATGTCTGTCTGTTACATGGGAAATCGAGGTTCGAGTCCCCGAAAAATAAAACAGGTTTTCCACCTTTCGCGAGGAATTGGCAAGTACTCCGACAGTAATAAAAGTTCCATTAACATCGTTTTCTTGATCAGCCTTTCAAAATCGGTTCTATGCCGTGAAGCTTCTCCGAACTTCGTTGCTTAATTTATTTACTTAGAATCTTTCTATCGATTTAAAAGCCGCGTGTGACATATTTACATAGACGAGCTCTACGGAGTCATATCTAGTCCAAGGTAACGCTTTATAAATGCTGATCACCAAGTCCTGTCTTACGTCGCGGAAGCATGTACCTTATCAATAGCGGAGGAGAAAGCTAGAAGAGTGCACATCGCGAGACTACGATGGCAGGAACATGTAGAGCGGATGGACATCAACACTCCGCTTCGACGTGTTTTCAAAAACGTATGACAGATAAATCGCGGAGGGGAAGGTCTCGTCTAAGGTGGTGCAATAAAGTGGAATAAGACCTTAACCGACTGAGTGCAAAACCGAAGAGACCTCGACCGAAATCGAAGTCGTTATCGAAAGATGTTGGTTGAGAACCAGGTTCACCTAGATCTGTAATACCCACCTAAGTAAGTAAGTAAACACAGAGTGCTGTAAAAACTGAAGAAGATCTTATTCAACGTTCAACTCCCAAGAGCAAATTAATGCCATGAAAAGTCCTTTCTAACTTAACCATTCGGAAAGTTTCCATAGATCTCCCCTTTTATTTATTATTAACACCACTGGTAGAGAATAGAGTCATGTAGACAAATTGCAGTGGCATCGGCGTCGCGTAGCGTCAATAAGGTCACAGTAACGTCGAACCTCTTTTCTAGTGGGTTATTTCAATAGGCTCTACTACTATCTTTATGTAACTGATGGTTTTTTGTTTGTTTTTCAACTATTTTGGAAAGTATCATTAGATGCGTTACCTTCAAACTTTATAAATAAATTATTTTTCAGGGTGAAGAAAACGTGATGGCCCGCAGAATTCAAATGTTTAAAAATATTTGGGCTCGTTTGACAAAGTGGATACAGCTTGAAGGTCCTGTCTTAGAAGGGGAGACTAGTTACAAAACTTCAACGGCCGGAGGCAACCCAGAAGAACAGTAAGACAATAATTCTTGAATTCTTGAACGCATAAATCAAACGACATTCATTTACAGATTCATAGTCAAAGATCGATGTACGGCATATACTAGTGCGCAACGTAGTCTCATGGTAATGCAGGTCCTTCTACGAACCCGATTCGATGAAAGTGATCGGCTTGGAATCAGACGCCTTCTCAATGACAAAACCTATCTAGGATGTTTTCCACTCCATGAAGGTCGCTACGACCGTCCTCACTCAAGTGGAACTGTCTTCGATCGTCGAGTTCTTCATCAAACCTGGGCCCATCCCTCGCAGTGGTATAAAAAACAACCGCTTTGCTTGGTGCGAAAATATTTTGGCGACAAGATTGCCTTGTATTTTTGCTGGCTCGGCTTCTATACGGAAATGCTAGTATATCCATCTATTGTGGGAACTCTTTGCTTTCTTTATGGAGTTGCTTCGATCGATTCCAAAGACAACATACCCAGCAAAGAGATTTGTACAGGAAACTTAACCCTGTGTCCATTATGTGATAAAGCATGCGCCTACCAAAACTTATCTGATTCGTGCCTATTTGCAAAGCTAACCTATCTTTTTGATAATCCTGCCACAGTTTTTTTTGCGATATTCATGTCTTTTTGGGGTGAGTTAGTTTTCTGATTTTTTGACACACAATTTTTATTATAATAACTTTTTCGTTTGCCGTTTCCAGCAACAACTTTTCTAGAATTATGGAAACGAAAACAATCAGTAATCGTATGGGAGTGGGATTTGCATAACATAGAATCAGATGAGGAGAATCGACCGGAATTTGAAACAAATGCAACCACATATCGAATGAATCCAGTCACAAGGGAGAAAGAGCCTTACATGTCGACTACGAGTAGAGCAATGCGATTTACAATCACCGGAAGTGCTGTTGCTTTTATGGTGAGTCTTAACTTATCTTGAAAATCTTAAACAACAACTTAGTTCTCGTCGTCCATAGATATGCATAGTTTTAGGAGCTGTATTGGGAACGATAATATACCGTATATCACTGGTTTCAGTGATCTATGGTGGCGGAGGATTTTTTGTTAAGAAACATGCCAAACTTTTTACCACCGTTACTGCTGCGTTTATCAATTTGATTGTTATTATGATTTTAACAAAGGTAGGTACAAAAAATAATCCAAAATCTAGTTGAATAAAGTAAACAAATTTAATATCAATTTTTCATAGATCTACCACAGGATGGCGCTAAGACTTACTCACATGGAAAATCCACGAACTCACACCGAATTCGAAGACTCGTACACTTTTAAGATTTTCTTTTTTGAATTTATGAACTTTTACAGTTCGTTGATTTATATTGCATTCTTTAAGGGAAGGTTTTTTGACTATCCCGGCGATGAAATAGCCCGACGAACTGAATTTTCACGACTTAAGAATGATATTTGTGATCCAGTTGGGTGCTTGTCGGAATTGTGTATCCAATTGGCTATCATAATGGTTGGAAAACAATGCTGGAATAATTTTATGGAATATTTGTTTCCGAAATTTTACAACTGGTGGCGTCAGAGGAAGCACAAGCAGGCAACTAAAGACGAATCGCACTTGCATATGTCGTGGGAACAGGACTATCATATGCAGGATCCAGGGCGGTTGGCATTATTTGATGAGTACCTGGAAATGGGTAAGATACGAAATTGCATCCAGTTTTCTGACCTACATAAAAAAAAATTTTAATATTTCAGTTCTGCAATATGGATTCGTAACACTCTTCGTGGCTGCTTTTCCATTAGCACCACTCTTTGCGCTCCTCAACAATGTCGCAGAAATTCGCCTTGATGCTTATAAAATGGTAACACAAGCTCGCAGGCCGTTAGCCGAGCGTATTGAAGATATTGGTGCTTGGTATGGAATCTTACGCATCATTACCTACACGGCCGTGGTTTCCAATGCCTTTGTCATTGCTTATACAAGTGATTTCATCCCCCGGATGGTGTATAAGTTTGTCTACTCTGAAACTCATACTTTAGCTGGCTACATTGAGCATTCCTTATCAATTTTCAACACATCCGACTACAAAGAGGAGTGGGGAGCTACTAGTACCGAGCACGACCCTGATACCTGCCACTACAGAGGCTATAGGTACATGAAGACTTCAGAGTCCCTATCAATTGTCATAAAGTTAATTTTAAATTCTAGGAACGGTCCAAACGATCGAGATCCCTACGGGTTGAGCCCACACTATTGGCATGTTTTTGCAGCTCGACTAGCCTTTGTTGTGGTTTTTGAGGTAAATGTGTTCCAGTTTTCGAAAGCAAAACACTTTTTGCTAATAATACTTTTGTTTCAGCACATAGTTTTTGTTGTAACTGGTGTTATGCAGTTCTTGATTCCCGACGTCCCGGCTGAAGTAAAAACCCAAATACAGCGCGAACAACTGTTAGCCAAAGAAGCCAAATTTCAACATGGCTTACGAAAAGCCCAACAGGGCGATAACCATGATTTATTAAACTTATTTCGCGAGGCGAACACTCGGACTAGCGGAGGCGGTGGAAGTTCAATGGGCGGTCGAGGAAGTTGGGCTAGACGATTGAGTCGCATGAGTGACGGTTTAGATGCCCATGTTGACGTTGCTTCTAGACCTCGACGATCTATGGAGTCAACTGTTTGGGAAGTCCCTTGACACGAGGAAGAAGAAGAACACGAAGAAAGATCGGGTGTATAGCACTTACCTTATACTGTAATCTGTTCATATAATGTTCCTCGTATAGTTAAAATCGGTTTCTTTCGAAAGAAATTGTAGATAATTTTATAAAAAAGGAAAACTATTTTTACTACTTACCTTCAATAAAACAATCAACACTGTATGTACCTGCAAATGGAAGAATTTTCGTCTGACTGGTTTGGGTTTTGTTTTTTGTTTAGCAGAATACCCGAGGAAGATGTTTGTTTTTGAGGAATGCAGTGAAATTATAAAAAAAAAAGTAGCACCAAAACATGAAAAAGTAACAACAAACACAAAAACTGGACGCAACAAAGTTACTAACAACAATAACATAATAATAACATGTACCATCCTTCACCAACTGACCGAACATTCAAATCATAAAAAAATAGTTTCGAATTGTGACTTGAAACTTTCTATTTTATAATAAATAAAAAATTTTGAAGAGATTTTTTTTCAAAAAATAAGAATAGAAAAACTCATAACGGTAGTGCAAGTGACATTGAGCTCTTTTTGACCTGAGTGAAAACGTGAAAAGCTTCGTTTAATGAGAATAGAGACAGATGAGATCAGGTCAAAGCAGAAAAAGAATAAAGTGGTTCACAATGTATAACTAGTTAGACTGACTTGGTATGATGCACAATGCGTTCCGTTCTGATCTGTTGACATTCGTTGTTCCTAAATGCAAAAAAGTTACGAATTGTGACAACGTTGATATCGTTCCTAAACGGAGTATTGAACTGTCAGAATATTACATTTTGTAACTTTTTCCAATTCAACTCTGGGATCTGGGTTTCGATGTCAATCTGTTAAAGCATTCACCTCCGTCAACTTGACAGCGCTATAACACGAAATTTAATTTTTTTTTTGTGCAAATAAATTGGAAAATATTTGGAAAAATTTGGAAAACAGTTTTCGCAATTTGGAAAAGTCTCAAAAAAAAGTTATTTATAATTTAAAATTTGGCGTAGACTTGGCAGCGCTAGCAATGAAATTGCGAAATTTTGGTGTCAATCGATCGGAGAACATTTGGAAAAATTTGGAAAACACTTTTCCGAATTTGGAAAACGATAGTTTTGCTAAAAAATGCAAAAAACTTAATACTTGTGAGCTGCTGTACCTTTTTTTAAAGAAAATTGAATTTTTACAACTAAAATGCTAATAACATTTTTTCCATACTTTTTTGTTTGAAAAAAGCTTGATTGAATTTGGAAAACCAAAACAGTTCATGAAATCTGTGACTTTGGTACTATTTTAGTTTCGTTACAGTTTGAGGGTGTTTTAAACAAAACTAATATCGTTTTTCATTGACAAAAATAGTTACTCCTTTTGTGAAAAGATCTACTTTTTTTCCATTTTTAATGTTTCATTGAAAAAAAGAGTAGTTCTGGAGTTACTCTAAGTGCTTGTCCAGACGGGTTATTTCAATAACGTTATGCTGTTAACGCTAGGTGTCTACACGTTGTTATACTTCCTCGCACAAGTTCTCCATTTTGTGTTGAAAAGTGTATAGAAAAAAGCATAACGTTATGAGCATAACCCGTCTGGACACCCCAAGTGTACTGCTTAGGCAGATAAATCTGATTTCGTTTTGCGCATCCAGCCTCTTTCTTCCTCACCCCTTTTGCCCAGAAACGACCGATATAACGTTATTGGAATAACACGTGTGGACAGGGACTAAGACTGCTATTATACGGTGCAATTTGTTGCACGAAACTGTTCGAACACCATAAGTGCAAAAGAGAACGAAAGTTCGAAAAACAGAGATGGACAATGTGCTACCGTGTGTCGCATGACTGCTATTATACGGTGCAATTTGTTGCACGAAACTGTTCGAACACCATAAGTGCAAAAGAGAACGAAAGTTCGAAAAACAGAGATGGACAATGTGCTACCGTGTGTCGCATGGGTTATGGTTTCGTGAAACAGCTTTGACGTTTCTCTTTGGGCGCGTTCGAGAGCCTATCGGATAGCCTATTTCGGATAGCCGTATCTTGGATACCTTTTTGAACGATCTGCTGTGAAATATTAAAATTCGACTTTTGAAAATAGAAAAACATTCAAAATATCATTGCAAGACGATTATAACTTATTTTTTTCGATTTCCCATGAGTTTAAAAGGACTCTTATGCTGAAATAAATGCACACCAAAACAAAAAATCAACATGAAAAGAAATAAAAATAAATTTTCTATCAGCTGATCACTTGAATAGAAAGGTATACCAAATATACTCGGATACCTTTAGATAGCTTTTTAGTTGAAATGGGTGTGACTCTGCTAAAAGTTTAACAAGTAAACAACAACAAGCTATCCGGATACGATTCTCGAACGCCCCCTTTGTCTTTGTTCGTGTTTTTGTTTATTCTGTTTCATTTGGTTCAAAAATAAGAAATAATACTAATAATAATGACTTTTTTGTTTTTCAATTGCCAATAAAAGAGGTTTTGAAGCAACCAGGCACTGCTAGATAACTATTTTTCCCCAAAAATAAAAACACCGAATGAGAAATAAAGAGAAATGTGAAACTAGTTTCATGAAACTGGATTTCATCGTGTAATTACACTTGCGACACGGAATGACAGAACAAAGAAGAATTCGAAGTTGTTTCGTGAAACAAATTTCACCGTATAATAGTAGTCTTTGACGTTTCTCTTTGGGCGCGTTCGAGAGCCTATCGGATAGCCTATTTCGGATAGCCGTATCTTGGATACCTTTTTGAACGATCTGCTGTGAAATATTAAAATTCGACTTTTGAAAATAGAAAAACATTCAAAATATCATTGCAAGACGATTATAACTTATTTTTTTCGATTTCCCATGAGTTTAAAAGGACTCTTATGCTGAAATAAATGCACACCAAAACAAAAAATCAACATGAAAAGAAATAAAAATAAATTTTCTATCAGCTGATCACTTGAATAGAAAGGTATACCAAATATACTCGGATACCTTTAGATAGCTTTTTAGTTGAAATGGGTGTGACTCTGCTAAAAGTTTAACAAGTAAACAACAACAAGCTATCCGGATACGATTCTCGAACGCCCCCTTTGTCTTTGTTCGTGTTTTTGTTTATTCTGTTTCATTTGGTTCAAAAATAAGAAATAATACTAATAATAATGACTTTTTTGTTTTTCAATTGCCAATAAAAGAGGTTTTGAAGCAACCAGGCACTGCTAGATAACTATTTTTCCCCAAAAATAAAAACACCGAATGAGAAATAAAGAGAAATGTGAAACTAGTTTCATGAAACTGGATTTCATCGTGTAATTACACTTGCGACACGGAATGACAGAACAAAGAAGAATTCGAAGTTGTTTCGTGAAACAAATTTCACCGTATAATAGTAGTCCATGGGTTATGGTTTCGTGAAACAGCTTTGACGTTTCTCTTTGGGTGGGTTCGAGAACCTATCGGATAGCCTATTTCGGAAAGCCAGATTGCTGCAGACAACAGCTGTGAAATATTAAAATTCGACTTTTGAAAATAGAAAAACATTTAAAATATCATTGCTAGACGACTATAACTTATTTTTTTCAATTTCCCATCTGTTTTAAAAGACTCATGCTGAAATAAATGCACACCAAAACAAAAAATCAACATGAAATGAAGTAAAAATAAATTTTCTATCAGCTGATCACTTGATTAGAAAGGTATACTAAAAATACTCGGATACCTTTAGATAGCTTTTTAGTTGAAATGGGTGTGTGACTCTGTTAAAAGTTTATCACGTTAACAACAACAACTAGCTATCCGGATACGATTCTCGAACGCCCCCTTTGTCCTTGTTCGTGTTTTTGTTTATTCTGTTTCATTTGGTTCAATAATAAGAAATAATACTAATAATAATGACTTTTTTGTTTTTCAATTGCCAATAAAAGAGGTTTTGAAGCAACCAGGCACTACTAGATAGCTATTTTTCCATAAAAATAAAAACACCGAATGAAAGATAAAGAGAAATGAGAAACTAGTTTCATGAAACTGGATTTCATCATGTAATAACACTTGCGACACGGAATGACAGAACAAAGAAGAATTCGAAGTTGTTTCGTGCAACAAATTGCACCGTATAATAACAGTCATAGCAGTCTTTGCGTTCCGTTTCCTGTTCAAAAAAGCGCAATTTGGCATCGAGCGACATCCTGTCAAAAAATTTTTTTTCAAAGGGAATCTTCAATAAAATTATGTTATAATTTTTTCAATATTTGCTAAAATTCTCAGCAGCTTCATTTTCATCCAATCGCAAAAAATAATTGATTTCTTTTAATTTTTGGGTCACTTTTGCAGATTCCAATTTTTAAAAGGATCTACCTCCATACAATACACCAACACCAATGCAATCATTTACAGATTGATGGACACTACTTTCACCGACGGGAAAAAACACTTAAAAGAAATTTTTTCGTTTTCGTATTTTATTCGCAACGAAAAAAATAATCTTTTATAAAAATCCTTATTTACCAATGGAAAACAAAATTAAATCCACACTCACTGTATTATTTCAGCCGTATTTATTAGATTTCCCTAAATATTATTATTATTTACCTAGGTACTTTGTGAACGGAAGTGAGCACATCAGTGGATCTATTTCATCAGTTGCTTAGAACCATACTACAGGATCCGATAAAACAGTTGTTTGGAAAACGGAAAGTGGCAGCCGAATTTGATACCAGAATGTAGTATGGAATGTATACTTAACACGAACACCTGTTACAACATAAATTGACTTGATTTTTGATTAGCCCTGTTTCGATAAATGTTCTAGTCTCCTCTCTTCTGCTGAGATAAGCCATGGACACATACTGCCTTTTAAAGATGTCTTTTTTTTTTATTAATATCCATTTGATAAGGCACTTCATATCGAAATTCTTGTATCTTCAACTTTGTTTAGTGGCTTATTTTATGAATGCACTCTGTGTGTCCTTGAATGCCAAAAAAAATTGGCTTTGCTGACCGTAAACCCTCAATGCGCATGGTTTGTCTATTTCTACAACCACTGGTTACCAGATTATTTTGTTTACAGGCTAACAACAGTCTTGTTAAGACAACAACTGTTCTCGTTCGACTTCAAAAAAAAATTTAAATTTTTATTAAAATGTCACAGAAACAACTTCCGGAAGATGCGTTCTACGACAATCTCACACTGGGCCTTATGAAAACTCTATGTAAGTTTGTTCTAAATTCAAACAATCTACATATCGCGAAATGCTTCAATTGCAGCTAATGTACCACGTATTTGCAATGTTTCCTGCGAGAAACGCCAACCCTGTGAAAAGGCTCAGGTATTGAACTGGGAGCAAAGACATTGTGTCTACCTCCCTGAGGATATGAAGAAGTTTTATCTTTCCACAGATGGTTTTGTCTTATATTGGAGCTATCAATACGCACGTGAGTCTATTGAAAATTCACTTCTTTTTTTACTGATTAGTTTCTTGTGATGCATAAAAGCTAATGACATACGTCGCGTTGGATGCATAAACTTTCCACATCTTCTTCAAATTACCCTGCTGCGGGAGAATATCGAACCATTGTATACCAATCAGCAAGCTGAAGCAATGTCCAAAGACACTTCAGTAGCACCCAACACAGGTCCCCTGTTAACACCAAAGAGTAAAATTTTTGAACTTAACAGTGTCAACGATTTGGTGAAGGTAAAAGAAGTGCACTGTTTAGAGAACTTAATTTTTTTCTGAAATATTATTTAAGGTTTGTTTGGTGTATGAGACGAGCGGTATGACCAATCCCAGAATCTACCTCCTCGAGCTAAACAAGATAAAGTGGCAGTTTCTGGCAGAGACTTTCAGTGAGTACTTGCGGATGGCAATCGCCCATTTAGGACTACCGTTTTGGGAATTGTGTTTTTCCAGCTGTGGTCTGCCGTCATGGACAGAGGTTGGTTCTCTTAAAACTCACCTACGACCCAAAAACTCATTGAATTAATCGTTCCAGCAATTGTTTCTATTACTTGCCCCACATTTACTGGAAGACCATGAAGTACGCAGGGGACGTTCAATTCAACCAGCAGCTGAACACCCCTCTAAAGTCTTGGATACAAACATTTTCCGGGCTAAACCAAAGGCCTCCAAACAACCACAAAAGACTAAACATTGAAAATTCGTTGTACAGTGGTATGAAAATAGAATTTCTGTAATTAACCCAAAATCAAGTTATTTTTATACTCCAGTTCATTCTATTTTTTGTTTTTTTTTTTATTTGAATACAAAAGTCCATTCGAACACAAAAGACAAAAATAAATACGGTAACCCTAAACGGTCTGCACTGCAGACAATTTTATCAGTAGAAGTCAACAGATTCTAAGTCACTAAGCATTTTGTCACGGATTTGTTGCTTCGGATCTTCTTTGATTTCTGATGGAATAGCACCGCACTGCCCCAGCATAAACTCAAGTTCGTCTGTGGTCAGCTTCTCGCCGCGCAGTTCAAGAGCACCTATGAATTGTTTTCGCATCTGCCCCTCGTAGTAGATAAAAACTGTTGGGAGGTTTTTCTCGGGGAAATTTGGTATGCAGGTTGTAGCTATTGAGCGCAGGAATTTAGTTTGTGGGAATTTTGTAGCCAGCTGCTGCATATGGTGGTGTATCAATGCACAAAGTGGAACACCATTGGCGTAAAGATGCAGCACAACCCATATACCTTCTCCAGCTTTCGTCACCTCATTGACATAATCCTGCCCAGAGATTTCCCTCACAGAACCGAATTTGGCTTTTTCGGTAAAAGCCCGCATTTCAGCGATGCGTTTACGACGGTATTCTTCCAAAACACTTTCATCTTCTGAGTCTTCCAGTTCGTCAAGCTCGTCCATGTTCATGTCTTCAATTTTCTTTTGTGATTCACCACCCGTTCGCTTTTCGATGGCATTCTCAATCATAGACACAATTTGGTCTTCTGTGACCTCAGCTTCTTTTTGTTTAGGAGGGAGAATGCCTTTGGCACGGAGAACATCATTCCATTCGGTGTCTTCATTTGGATCCTAAAAGTAAAGAAAGAAGTTACCCGAGATGAAAATATTTTGATGCCCATATATGGACATAATAGAAGGTGAGGCATGTGGTTAGTTCTTAAATCAAACTTATACCACACCTGTTCCTACCTGCATTTTGAGTTATTTACTTGTTGAATACTTTGTCCAGATGTTGATTGAATATCAACTGCTATTTGCGTCGATATGCCTCTAAATTTTAATCAAATAACTAAAAATGTAGAAAACCCGTGTGTGGAGTTCTGAGATGTGAGGAGTGAGGTGACTAATTTGGAGCAATGGTTAAAAAAAAGTAAAGAAAATGAAATGTCAAACCAAATGTCAAAAGTAATGCCAAATTCAATTTTTGAGAGTTGTGTATACAGAATTCCATACGCATTACTATTATAACTTTACGCATTGCAAGGCATTCTAAAATTGGACCAATATTTAAATTTACGTTTCGGTTGAGGTGGAATCAAATCAAGCCGTTTGCTGTGTGAATTGGGTTAAAAATATATTTTTAACCATCTTTTTGTGAAAAGACTTCCTCATGATTTTGAAGCTTTCCGTAAAACAAAATAATTTTTCTTTGTTTAAATTTTTGAAATACAAAACTCAACTTGAACAGTATAAAGTTAGGTAATTTGGTACGAAAAACGTAGGCCCGTATTATGAGTAGCGAATCGAACTAAAGTCCAAGCGAATTCGATAATTTCGTATTATGAGTAGCGACTCGACGCAGTTTCAAATGCAATCACGGCACAAAATATGTGGGATCGCCTACAACGAACCTGCTTAGAGAGAGCCAAATCACTGCTAGGAGTTTCAAAAGGACACTACCAACAAGCTAAAGAAACCTGGTGGTGGGATGATGAAGCTAAAGCAGTGAATAGAAAGAAGAAAGCAGCTTTCCAAGCTTGGTCGAAGTGCCCCTCAAGAAATACAAATGAAAAAGCGCGTCTCAAAATGGAATACAAGAGCTGCAGAAAAGAAGCGAAGAAAAAGTGCGCCCAACTTCAAGCAAAAAGCACGGAGGGCCTGTATCGAGAGCTGGAAGAGATTTCTGCCCCAGCTGCTGAAGCAAATCAGGCAATCCAAGAGCTAAGACAAAGCAACTTGAATAAGGGAGCAACCATTTTCAAAATAGCCGCTCAGAGAAGGAGAAATGCGCAGGAGATTCGTTCGCCAAAGTTCATAAATGATGCTCAAGGACTGCTACTTGTGGATGACGACAAAATTCTTCACAGGTGGCGACAGTATTGTGATGATCTTTTGAATGAACAGTTTCCTCGGCGCCACTTTCCAACAGCTGCACCTAACTTTACGGAAGTATCCGACGTCACAGTCGAAGAAGTTAGGGAGGCAGTTAAGAACTCTAAAAAAGACAAAGCGATTGGGCCAGACGAGGTACCATATGAGTTTTGGAAAAATATGGGAGACATCGGGTTGAGATGGCTCACGATTCTCATCTCCAAACTTATAAGAGGTGACAGTTTGCCTAATCAATGGAGGGAAAGTTTTCTTCTTCCAATGTACAAGGGAAAGGGAGATACCAGAAGCTGTGACAACTATCGTTCGATCAAGTTGATGTCCCACACTATGAAGATCGTTGAGCGGGTCTTGGATAGCCGACTGCGGAAAATAATAAAGCTGTCTGATGACCAATGCGGGTTTGTCGCGGGTAAGTCAACTACAGACGCAATCCAAAGTATAAGGATCATTATGGAAAAACACCGAGATGCCTTAGAGGATTTGCATATTGTGTTGGTTGACTTCGAAAAAGCATTCGATCGACAACCACGAGATCTGATATGGGTGGCCCTCAGACACCGAGGAGTTCCTGAAGCCTATGTGCGAATAATTATGGACATGTACGAGGGAGCAGTTACAAAAGTGAGATGCCCAGCTGGAGTCACCGAAGAATTCCAAATAACAGTAGGTGTACATCAGGGAAGTGTCTTGAGTCCACTGCTCTTTATTGCTGTTCTGGATTATTTGCTCGAAGGAAAAGTAACGGACAATAAAGTACAACAATTATTCTTTGCTGACGATGGAGCCATCATAAGCGAGGATCCTACATCCCTGCAACGAGCACTTGACGTTTGGATTGATGTTCTGGAAGGAAATGGGTACCGTATTAGCGCTAAAAAGACTGAATACCTGTGCTGCCCTTTTTCTGATCCAGACAAGCCTATTCCAGACATTTATTTGAATGGAAATGTGCTTCCCAAGTGTGAAAAGTTTAAATATCTGGGATCTATGATCAATAGTGAAGCAACTTGTGATGACGACATCAATCATCGAGTAAGCGTAGGGTGGATGAAGTAGCGAGAAAACTCCGCTATCTTCTGTGATCGAAAAATGCCCCCTAAGCTGAAGGGAAGACTCTACACAGCAGTTGTCCGTCCAGCTCTGACATACGGTTCACAATGTTGGACAATGTACAAAAAGTATGAGAGCAAATTGACGGCAGCCGAAATGAAGATGCTTCGGATGACAGCAGGAGTAACAAAGCTTAATCGAATTAGAAGTACCTACTAAGATCCGTGGAAGCCTTCATGTCAAAAGTACCATCTCGGACAAAATTCAGCACGACCGGCTCAGTTGGTATTGTCATGTTCAAAGGAGAGATCCGCAGAACCCCGTCCAAAAGGCAATATCATACAACGTTTCAACAAATTCGCGACGAAAAAGAAAAGGCAGGCCAAAACACTCCTGGTACAAGCAAATGCAAAAACAGCAGCATTTGGTTGGCCTCAGACATGGAACAATCCAAAACCGGGAGGCTTGCCGACGCTTTCTGAGGTCAACGCGGCGTACCCCACAGGCGGATCACTAGTGTGAAGCAGAAAAGTGGGAGAGTTGTGATCGCTTCAAGATCACTACTCGTAACGCCGGAAATGGAAAGAAGAAGATGAGTAGCGACTCGCTTAAATGAAGTTCGCTTCAAATGTCAAAAAGTTATCGACTAGAGTTATCGACCAATTATGAGTAGCGAACGTTCGATATTGTATTCGCCCAGCGCGTCAAAATCGGTCGAACGAAAGTTATTGGTGATAAAGCAAGCGAACGAAGGGTTTAGTTTTTTTTTTGTGTTTGTTTACTGTTTCTGTTTGGATGCATTTCTGGCAAATATGAGTGAATGAAGAAAAAAGTTCTTTAATTTACTATTAAAAACAAGATGCTAATTTCTTTCGATTCATTAAGGACAAACAGCAGTCAGTTCGCAAAGCAATTGAGCAATTGTTTTGCAAATGACCTCAACTCACTTGGTCCTCCTTCTCGTGTGAGAAAAAAAGGCATAAGGTTCGCTTATAAGTTTCTAGTTTTGGTTGGATTTCAAATTGAAACTTTAAAAAAATTTCAGCAAACAAAAAAGTGATTGTAGCTTTTGGAAGGGGACAGTATACGCCACTGTCTTTGTTGCCTTTAGAACAGGCAGTTGACTACTAATTCAGCCTTTAACATGCAGTAAATCCATCTGGCTGTATCTTCTAATAAAGAATGATTACACAAGGATCCCCTGCAGTTGCGCCTTCCAATATAAATGCAACATAAAGAATGGAAGAAGTAATTCTGCAGTAATAATGAAGATGTCCAAGTTCTGCAAGATGAAGATACCCAGTATGTCCAAGACTCATCATCGCATCTGGTCAGCAGCGATCCCTGCCAGTTTATAAAATAAATACAAATATGAAATTTTTAAAAGACCAAACTGACACACTAATTTGTTCCGTGCACTCTCATTTTCTTCCACATCTTCAAAAAACAAATCAACACTACTAATCATACTTATAATGAATTATTTTTTAAATATTTAATTGAGAAAGATGTTCTATTAACAGATCAACAACAATTATTATGCAATTTGACATATGACTTTATAGGTCTGTTCGTTGAACTTTCCCCAGGGTTGACCCAGGTTTTCTTGACAACCCTATGAGTTGTCAAAAAAACCTGGGTTTTCCAGTCCTCAAAAAACACTAATCCACAAATCACCCCACATCCCTGTCATTAAAAAAAAAATACATGCCATTTGACAGCCCTCAAATCGCCACAGCAAAAAGCTAGGGCGAGTTTGGGGAAAACCTATGGCAAGCCTATGGCTCAAAAAACACTCAATTTGACATTCAGGGTGAATTTAGGTTTCTCAAAAAACGCTTTGTGGCGACCCTATGGCGACCCTAGGGCTTCAACGAACAAACCTTATGAAATATTCGTTTTTTTAGGTTGGTACCTATCACATCATAAGCGAATGTTGTAAGGCTATGGCCCAATGACTCCGTCAGACTTCAACTTCAACTTCAACTTCAACTTTAAAATATTTTAAAATTTTGGATGGCCCAATGAATCCGTCGCGTTAATGCGCTTTTGTTACACAGAGCACCATGTGTGTGAGCATGTGTGTCTACCAACCAAAAAAAATACCTATAGCAAAATGTCAAAGTCGTTAAGTGCGTTGATATTAAAAATGTTTTAATCTCAACGCCGCCACGGACGTCACGCACGTTGCTTATGGGCCATTCCCCATAAGAATACATGTGTTTTAATCGAGCTGTCAGTTGTGGCCGCTGAAGTCGAACGCGTGACGGAGTGATTGGGCCATAGCCTGTAGTTCGCTACTCATAATACCACGAAGCTTGTAGTTCGCTGAACAGTTCAACTAGAAGCGAACGTTCGGTTCGCTACTCATAATACGGGCCGTAACCTTATTTCAGTTTTATTTATTTTACTCGGTTTTAAATCGTTTTTTTTTTTTTGGCATTGGGACAGTAGTCCGCCAAATCTGTTTATACTAATTCCCATCATTGATAGTTTGTTGGTAAAATATATGAACGAACACTACAAGTTTTCACGGCCCGTATTATGAGTAGCGAATCGAACGTTCGCTTCTAGTCGAACTGTTCAGCGAACAACAAGCTTCGTGGTATTATGAGTAGCGAACTTCAACATTCGCTTTGGATGTGATAGGTACCAACATAAAAAAATTAAAATTTCATAAAGTCATATGAAAAATTGCCTTATAATTGTTGTTGATCTGTTGATAGAACACCTTTCTCAATTAAATATTAAGAAAATAATTCATTAGAAGTATGATTAGTAGGGTTGATTTGTTTTTTGAAGATGTGGAAGAAAATGAGAGTGCACGGAACAAATTAGTGTGTCAGTTTGGTTTTTTAAAAATCTCATATGTGCATTTTCTCTTTCATTTAAAGTGTTCTCCCTTCTTTTATAAGTTGGCAGGGATCGCTGCTCGCCAGATGATGATGTTCCTTGAACATATGCTGGGTATCTTCATCTTGCAGAACTTGGGCATCTTCATAATTACTGCATAATTTTTGCTACAGAGTTGCTTCTTCCATTCTTTATGTTGCATTTATATTTGAAGGGGCAACTGTAAGGGATCCTTGTGTATTCATTCTTCATTAGAAGATATAGCCAGATGGATTTATTGCATGTAAAGGCTGAATAAGTGGTCGACTGCCTGCTCTAAAAGCAACAAAGACAGTGGCGTATATTGTCCCCTTCCAGTAGCTACAATCACTTTTTTGTTTGCTGACACTTTTTTTTTAAGAAAAGTTTCATTTTATTACCAAAACAACAGAGCGAAATTGACACCGATTTTCCCGAAACGTCAGAATGAATTTTTAATTTGGATTTAAGAGACCTTTAAACGTCATTATTGGCATTTAAGTTAAGAGGGCTCTTAGCAAGGTTACTTAAATGTGAAATTTGATTATCGATACGGATTCGTTACTTAAGTGTTACTTAAATGGCAATTAAATCTAATCGATGATTAAAAGTTCTTTATAGATACGGCTGTAAGTGTGTTTAATTAAAAAAGAGCAGAGCAAGAAACATGAAAAATGTCAGGCAACTTAAGGCCTCAACCCATAGAATCCGTTGCGTCCGTTCGCTCTCGGATTCACCTGACAGCTCGATTAAATACACACGATCTTATGAGAGGTGACCCATAAGCATCGGATGCAACGGACGCAACGCAAAAAGTAGCCCAACTTTTAACTTTTTGCGTCCGGCAGAAGAGAGACATGCGCAGTAAGAACCAATTTGAAATTTTCTCTTCTGCTAACATGAGTGGTCTTGTTGAGTTGAGACACCGCAACGGATTCTATGGGTCACCCCAATCCGTTGTGTCCGGCAAAACTCACAGCTTTCAGGTAAATCCGGCAGCGAACGGACGCAACTGATTCTATGGGTCGGGGCCTTTAGAGCAGAGTCAGCTGGTGGCAAAAGTCAGCTGATAAGAAAGCAACATACTGTAATGAACACCCAACATTTATACCAATTTCCTAATCGAAAACGTTTAACCGAAAACACAACTGGCAACACTATAATGGAATGGTATAAAATGACAGGCATTGTTTGTAAGCCAGTGTGTGTGAGTGTAGAGATGCTTGACAGCAAATGTGGAAACCATGGAGAAGAAACTGGAACGCTCTAGATAAGTATTGTTCTATATAAATAGGCCGCTGACGCAACGAGCAGTCAGTTTTGATTATAAGGTTTGTTCGTTGAAGCCCTAGGGTCGCCATGGGGTCGCCATAAAGCGTTTTTTGAGAAACCCAAAGTCGCCCTGAATGTCAAATTGAGTGTTTTTTGAGCCATAGGTTTGCCATAGGTTTTCCCCAAACTCGCCCTAGCTTTTTGCTGTGGCGATTTGAGGGCTGTCAAATGGCATGTATTTTTTTTTTAATGGACAGGGATGTGTGGTGATTTGTGGTGTAGTGTTTTTTGAGGACTGGGAAACCTAGGTTTTTTTGACAACTCATAGGATTGTCAAGAAAACCTGGGTCAACACTGGGGAAAGTTCAACGAACAGACCTATAGAGTGATAAAGTTAAGAGTAAATTGTTGTATACAAGTGATAGTGCAAAAGTCGAGTTGAGATCGAATTAAGTATAGATACTGAATAAAAGTGATAGAAATAAATTGAAAGGTGAAGTTTTATTTTGCGAACTAAGCGCACGTTACATTGGTGTCAGAAGTGTAAATAAAACTTATTTGACTAATAAAGTGTAAAAAAAAAAAAAAAAGTAAAAGTAAAAAGAAAAATAATAATTATATACAGTGAAAATGGGTAAGTTGTTAGAAGAGCTCAACTGCATTGAGCTTAAAAGTGAGTTAGGTAAGCGAAATCTTTCTAGAGCGGGATCGAAAAATGAGCTCGTCCTGCGTTTGCGTAACTATTTGGAACAGCAAGGGGAAGACGTAAACACTTTTGTTTTTGAAATAGAAGTGGAAGAAGAGGAAGTAAGTGAAAGTGTAGATTTTTCTAGTATGATGAAACTTTTGTTAGAACAGCGAAACGAGCAAAAGAAGGAACAGCAGAATGTTCTCGAACAACTTGAAACACAAAGAAACGAACAAAAGAAGCTGATTGAAGAACAACGAAACGAGCAAAAGGTGGAACAACAGAATATTCTCGAAAGACTTGAGGCGCAACAGAATGTTTTGGAAGGTCAGAAAAACATTCTAGAAGGCAAATTGGGTAACATTGAGAAAAATGTATGTGCCCTAGACGAACGCGTTGAAGGTGTGGAAAAACAGCTTTCTGTTGTAGAGAATCGTTTGGAAAGCCGATGCGATAAACAGTTCTCTGTTCTGACCAAGGAATTGGACCAGATTCGAAAAATAAAAATTCGAGAGTCTGCTGGGGAGTTTACAAAGAAAAAGGAGATGAAACCCCCAACATTTGATGGACAGTCTTCTTGGCCAGTCTACAAGAGACAATTTGAGGCAGCCGCGACAACAAATGGCTGGGATGACGAAGACAAGTACATTGCACTGACTCTTGCTCTTAGAGGACCAGCAGCTGAATTACTTCAAACAGTTCCAGCTGGTAAGAGCGGCGATTTCAGTTCTCTCGTGGCAGCTATAGATAAACGCTTTGGAGATAGCCACTTGAAAGAAGTCTTCCGAGTCCAACTCAATAACAGAGTCCAGAAAAGGGGTGAAAGTCTACAGCAGCTCCAAGCAGACGTCGAAAGACTGGTTCACCTGGCATACCCGGATGCTGGAGAAGAAATCATCAACCAGCTTGCTGTTGAGTCCTTCGTTCGTGCCATTTCCGATATACATCTTCAGAGGTCTGTGCGAACTGCTAGAACACGTACTCTTTCCGAAACTTTAGCATTCGCATTGACAATTGAAGCAGCAGAACAGGCTTCTCAGGGAGTACATCGACTTAGAGAAGCCATAGTCGAAGAGTGCTCGTGCCATAGAGCTGAAATACAAAAGAACCAGCGGAGCGGACTAGCAAGATGTTGGAACTGCAACAAGACCGGGCACTTACAGCGTCAATGCCGACTACCACCAAATAAAGCCGGTTGTCAACATTGTGGAAGCAAGAGATTCAACCCAGAACAAGGTAACAACAACACCAGCGTTACGTATCAGCCCGTTTCCCATCAGGGAAACGAGTAAGAACCAACTTCGAGGGGCAGAGGCTGGTTTCTTGTATCGATGGCCCCAGAACCACCATCCAGGTCTCTCAGACCAAACGAGACAACAAAAGTCTGACTGTGGAAACTACTATTAACGGGAACAAACATGTGGCTACCATCGACACCGGTGCCACAGCCTCCATAGTACGTCGAGACCTGGTAAAGACGACGTGGCTTCATAACACCAATAGCTACCGTCTAAGAACCGCAACGGGAGAAGCAGCAAGAGTATATGGAGAAGTGTGTCTTAAGATCCGACTGGCCGATCTAATGTTTACTCATCAATTCCTGGTGGCAGATATATGTGACGAGTGCATCATTGGAATCGACTTTATGAAACAGCACGGAGTTATTTTGGACATCGGTAACCAGGTTTTGAAGTACCAAAATAAGGAACTTCCAATGACCTATTCGAACGAAAGTACGTCGACACTGAGGACTGTCATCACGGAAGATCTGATTCTGCCTCCTTCTTCTGAAGTGTTCGTTTGGACAAAACTGGAAGGTGAGTTTGGAAGCCTTCGATACCTAATGGTGGAACCAGACCCAGAGTGTTCCTCCCAAAGCGTCATCATTGGGAAAACACTAGTAGCACCGAAAAACAAAATGGTCCCCGTACGATTACTAAACACCAGACCGTACGATGTAAGGTTGAAGAAAGGAGAAGTCGTTGGACGTTGCGAATCGGTTGCAGCAATTACGAAGATCACAGACGAAACCCCGAGAAAAACTATAACTCCGGAAGAGCTCAAAACCATCAGAGCTAAAATACTGAATTCATCCAACCTTGATCACCAACAAACAAGGATGGCTGAAAATCTCCTACAAAAGTACACTGACATCTTCGCATCGCAAAAGGGACAATATGGTAGGACACAGTTGGTGCAGCATCGCATCAACACAGGAGATGCAAGACCGATTCGTCAACCCGCAAGACGCCTTCCACTGGCCAAACAAGGCGAGGTTGAGGAAATGATAACAGCAATGAAGAAGGACGGTCTTATTGAAAATTCCAAAAGTCCTTGGGCTTCACCAGTGGTGCTAGTGAAAAAGAAAGACGGAAGCACTCGTTTTTGTGTGGACTACCGAAGGCTGAATGATGTGACTAAGAAGGACAGCTATCCCCTGCCGAGAATCAGTGATACCCTGGATGCTATGAAGGGAGCCCAGTGGTTTTCGACGCTGGACTTGAAGAGTGGATATTGGCAAGTTGACATCCACCCTGATGATCGGGAAAAGACGGCGTTTTCTACAGGTAATGGGCTCTGGCAGTTTAAAGTTATGACGTTTGGGCTATGCAACGCTCCGGCGACATTCGAGCGTTTGATGGAGTGCGTTCTTCAAGGACTGACGTGGAAAGCGTGCCTTGTCTACTTGGACGATGTCATTGTTTACGGGAAAACATTTGACCAACATTGCAAGAATCTAAAAGCCGTGTTTCAGAGACTTCGAGAGGCTAACCTTAAACTGAATCCAGAAAAATGTGCACTTTTCAAAACCGAAGTTAAGTATTTGGGACACATCATCTCTTCCCAAGGAGTGAAGACTGATCCTGAAAAAGTTGACTCCGTCAAAAATTGGCCAACACCACAGGACAAACATCAACTCCGAAGCTTTCTTGGTCTTGCCACATATTACCGACGATTTGTTAAGAACTTTGCTGGAGTTGCAAAGAGTTTGCATCAGCTCACCGAGAAAGGGAAGCAGTTTAAATGGTCAGGTGAGTGTGAGAAATCTTTTCAGGAACTCAAATACCGCCTCTGTAACGCCCCAGTGCTGGCACATCCAACACCTGGGAGAACATTCATCATCGATGCTGATGCAAGCAACGTTGGAATCGGGGCGGTACTATCCCAAGTGCATGATGGCGAAGAGAAAGTGGTGGCATATTACAGCAAGGTCCTCTCGAAGCCCGAAAGAAACTACTGCGTGACCAGAAGGGAACTTCTAGCTCTTATCTTGGCCACAAAGCACTTCCATAAGTACATCTATGGACAGAAATTCCTTCTGCGGACAGACCATGGTGCTCTGAACTGGCTGTTGAACTTCAAAAATCCAGAAGGTCAAGTCGCAAGGTGGATAGAAAGACTGCAGACTTATGATTACCAGATTCAACACCGCAGAGGAAAGCTGCACTCAAACGCCGACGCATTGTCCCGAAGACCTTGCAAAGAGGATTGCAAGCATTGTAGGCGACAAGAAAACAAAGAAAATATTACCGCTCAGCGACTAAGAGCTGACCCCATATGCGGATGGAGCAATGAGGAAGTGAGGACCGCTCAACAGGAGGATCCAGATATCGAACCCATTCTCGCATGGAAAGAAAATGAAGAGAAACCTGAATGGGGAGACATTTCTGACAGGAGTCCAGTTCTCAAAGCCTATTGGGCACAGTGGGACTCACTATATGTGCAAGAAGGTGTCCTCAGGCGAAGATGGGAGTCCGCTGACGGTAAATCATATGTGATGCAGCTGATCGTACCGCAATCGAAAGTCAGTGAAGTTCTTCGGGAGATGCACGACGGGCCTTCTGGAGGTCACCTGGGAGTTAACAAAACACTGGAGAAGGTGCGACATCGGTTCTACTGGTTACATGCTAGAGATGACGTGGAGAAGTGGTGCCGAACTTGTGACAAGTGTGCTGCAACCAAAGGACCTGGTAGGAAGATTCAAGGTAAGATGCATCAGTACAACGTTGGATCGCCTTTTGAGAGGATTGCAGTAGATGTGGCTGGGCCTTTTCCAGAGACCAATGCTGGAAACAAGTACATTCTGGTTGTAATGGACTATTTTAGCAAATGGCCTGAGGCGTATGCCATCCCAAATCAAGAAGCCAAAACGGTGGTCGACCAGATTGTGTTTAACTGGGTAAGTAGGTTTGGCGTGCCTATGGAACTTCATTCCGACCAAGGGAGGAACTTCGAGTCAAACATCTTCCAAGGAGTGTGCGGACTACTTGGCATCAAGAAGACCAGAACCACACCACTTCATCCACAATCTGATGGGATGGTTGAAAGATTCAACCGGACCTTAAAAGAACACCTCACCAAGGTCGTAGGCGACTACCAAAGAGACTGGGATAGGCACGTACCGCTATTCCTGATGGCCTATAGAAGTGCAGTACATAGCTCGACAGGACAAACACCATCTGACATCCTGTTCGGGAAAACCATGCGGCTGCCCAGCGAACTTAAATTTGGATGCCCCACAGAGGAGCCACAGGACACGAACGAGTATGTGGATGACCTCAAGGAGAGACTCGCTGACATCCATAAAAGAACAAGGGAACGGATGAAAACCTACAGCGACCGGATGAAGACACGGTACGACACAAAAGCGACAACGGCAGGATTCCAAGCAGGAGATCGTGTGTGGCTTTATAATCCTCATCGTCAAAAGGGATTGTCACCGAAACTTCAGCAGAACTGGGAAGGTCCTTATACTGTTGTCACGAGGATTAACGACGTGGTTTACCGCATCCAAAGAGGATTAAGAGGCAAGTTAAAAGTAGTTCATTGTGACCGGCTGCATCGATATAGTGGCGAGGCTGCAGATGGAATTATTCGGGACGAACAATCTTAAGGAGGGGGCAGTGTAATGAACACCCAACATTTATACCAATTTCCTAATCGAAAACGTTTAACCGAAAACACAACTGGCAACACTATAATGGAATGGTATAAAATGACAGGCATTGTTTGTAAGCCAGTGTGTGTGAGTGTAGAGATGCTTGACAGCAAATGTGGAAACCATGGAGAAGAAACTGGAACGCTCTAGATAAGTATTGTTCTATATAAATAGGCCGCTGACGCAACGAGCAGTCAGTTTTGATTATAGAGTGATAAAGTTAAGAGTAAATTGTTGTATACAAGTGATAGTGCAAAAGTCGAGTTGAGATCGAATTAAGTATAGATACTGAATAAAAGTGATAGAAATAAATTGAAAGGTGAAGTTTTATTTTGCGAACTAAGCGCACGTTACAATACATTTTGTGACCTTTGCTAGTTTTGCAAAATTATGTTTGGTATCCTATTATAATAAAAATATATATTCGGAAACATTGGAATCAAAACTAAACTAACATGCGATGTTAATTCAATTGATTTTAAGTTAAATTCAATTCCAAATAGATTGCAAAACGCAAAATATAAACAAAAATATTTGAATCAAATGTCAACAGCTGATTTTGACACTTTGCTCCTCTCTACTCTTACTCAAAAGTAAGTGCAGAAAATGCTGCTCTTAAAGCTCTAGAGCAGGTCATTAAACACTATCAGCCGTATCTATAAAGAACTGTTAATCATCGATTAGATTTAATTGCCATTTAAGTAACACTTAAGTAACGAATCCGTATCGATAATCAAATTTCACATTTAAGTAACCTTGCTAAGAGCCCTCTTAACTTAAATGCCAATAATGACGTTTAAAGGTCTCTTAAATCCAAATAAAAAATTCATTGTGACGTTTCGGGAAAATCGGTGTCGATTTCGCTCTGTTGTTTTGGTAATAAAATGAAACTTTTCTTAAAATAAAAATATGGAAGATTTTCGTCGCGATTTAAATGTTTTCAATGTGCTAAGAATTTTTCAGATGTCATGATTAATAAATAGAAACATAAAAAGCTGGCACAAAAGCTCCACAGAGCTACAAAGCCAAACGCGTTGTTCTCGCAACAACCATTCTCGTGCGGGTCTGAAAGGTTAAATTGGAATAGCATTCTTCAAGGCATATTTTCCTGCCTTGAGGTGATACCTACCAGAGAAAAATCATTTTGGATGTTTATGGTGGTCGAACGCCCACGCAGTAGTTATGCTTTATCCATTTCGCTATGGATGTCGTGTGCCTACAACCAGAGCTAAGAGATTGTCAGGGAATTGCAGTTTTGCTTGGCAAAGAAAGATTGTTCCATGGTCAAGCGGTCGATTTGCTTCTCATAATAGGTTTGTTCGTTGAAGCCCTAAGGTCGCCATGGGGTCGCCACAAAGCGTTTTTTGAAAAACCTAAATTCGCACTGAATGTCAAATTGAGTGTTTTTTGAGCCATAGGTTTGCCACAGGTTTTCCCCAAACTCGCCCTAGCTTTTTGCTGTGGCGATTTGAGGGCTGTCAAATGGCATGTGTTTTTATTTAAATGACAGGGATGTGTGGCGATTTGTGGTTTAGCGTTTTTTGAGGACTGGAAAACCCAGTTTTTTTTGACAACTCATAGGGTTGTCAAGAAAACCTGGGTCAACCCTGGGGAAAGTTCAACGAACAGACCTAATAAGGGCCTAAGGCCGAGGCCACGCAGTCAGCGATAAGCGAGCGAGCGAGCGACTGAACGACATGAAAAAATTAAAACAAATGAAATTGCATTGAACTGGCCATGCATTGAGCGAGCGATGAGCGATTTTTTTAAGCGACTGAACGACGTCGCTCTGTCACCAAACTTGTTCTAATTTTTAGTTTATCGCTCAGCGTCAAGAGCAACAGATGGTTAAAGTAAATATAGAACTATAGTAAATATAAACGCAGTGCTCTTAACAACGGCATTTTAACAACTAATCGCTAAAGAAATGTCGCTCACGAAAAGGCCACTCGTCGCTCGACTTTGTCGCTTAATCGCTGATCGTTCAATCGCTCGCTCGCTTATCGCTGACTGCGTGGCCTTAGCCTAAGACGAACAATGCGTTGCGTTAGTTTTGAATGAATATTCGAAGAAATCCTCATCACATTTTAGGTTGATGATACTCGTACATAGTGTTTTTTTTTTTTTTTGATAAGCAAAAAGGCACCACATCTGTTTACAAACGAATGGTTGTCAAAACGCAGTTTAAATTGGACTAGATTTCTGTTTTTACTACTTTATTTTGACACAACTATCAATTAGTTTAGCATCAGCGCAGAATCGATTATCGATAAGAATTTAATCAACCTCTCTTAAGTTCCAATTAAATTTTAATTGAAACTTAACTAATCGACGTCTAAGAGACGTCTTAAGAAAATCTAATAAATACGGCTGTATAACAGCCGTATTTATTAGATTTTCTTAAGACGTCGATTAGTTAAGTTTCAATTAAAATTTAATTGGAACTTAAGAGAGGTTGATTAAATTCTTATCGATAATCGATTCTGCGCTGATGCTAAACTAATTGATAGTTGTGTCAAAATAAAGTAGTAAAAACAGAAATCTAGTCCAACTAAACTGCGTTTTGACAACCATTCGTTTGTAAACAGATGTGGTGCCTTATGTACGAGTATCATCAACCTAAAATGTGATGCGGATTTCTTCGAATATTCATTCAAAACTAACGCAACGCATTGTTCGTCTTAGGCCCTTATTATGAGAAGCAAATCGACCGCTCGACCATGGAACAATCTTTCTTTGCCAAGCAAAACTGCAATTCCCTGACAATCTCTTAGCTCTGGTTGTAGGCACACGACATCCATAGCGAAATGGATAAAGCATAACTACTGCGTGGGCGTTCGACCACCATATCCAAAATGATTTTTCTCTGGTAGGTATCACCTCAAGGCAGGAAAATATGCCTTGAAGAATGCTATTCCAATTTAACCTTTCAGACCCGCACGAGAATGGTTGTTGCGAGAACAACGCGTTTGGCTTTGTAGCTCTGTGGAGCTTTTGTGCCAGCTTTTTATGTTTCTATTTATTAATCATGACATCTGAAAAATTCTTAGCACATTGAAAACATTTAAATCGCGACGAAAATCTTCCATATTTTTATTTTAATAAAAAAGTTCCATTTTAATACCAAAACAACAAAGCGAAATTGACACCGATTTTCCCGAAACGTCAGAATGAATTTTTAATTTGGATTTAAGAGACCTTTAAACGTCATTATTGGCATTTAAGTTAAGAGGGCTCTTAGCAAGGTTACTTAAATGTGAAATTTGATTATCGATACGGATTCGTTACTTAAGTGTTACTTAAATGGCAATTAAATCTAATCGATGATTAAAAGTTCTTTATAGATACGGCTGTAAAAGGTTCTTGCTCGGAGTAGAAAAATTGTCATTAAACACCAAAAAGCTGCTTTTTTCTGCTCTAGATCGATCTAGAGCAGGTCATTAAACACACTTATTAAAAATGGAAAAAGAGTATCTTTTCACAAAAGGAGTAACTCTTTTCGTCAATGAAAAACGATATAAGCTTGTCAACAACCAATCTGTATTCGTTGTGGTAAGAATGACCGTGTATTTAGTAGATATTCATTAGAAAGATAGTAACACAGTATTTGCCAACAATGGTTAGATTCTAAGTCCTAAGAAACAAAGAAAACTTTCTGTAACAATTCGTAGAGGTGAGAAGGGATGGTTCGACTTACTAATAATTCCTGCAATTTTTTGGTAAACGGATACAATTTTTCTTGTTTCTTTTCTTTGAGAAATGTCTCCAGGTTAGTGTTGGATGAGTTGAAACCTTAAAATTGAAGAAGACATTCTTGGAGTTCCTTGAATACATTTAGTAATTTTTTTTTACCGTATCCTCAGGAGTTGCGTAGTGAATTCCTAATACCAACTGCCACAGCCGCTTCCAATGTTAATTTATACGCATTTAAAAGTTAGGGCTCGAACGAAATATGAAACTTATTGCAAAATAACATTTTCCTGAAATCCGCTTTTAAAGAAAATTTGATTTTTTTCCTGAGCTGAAGTTTGAAAATAATATGATGCAAAAAAACAATTTGACAGAATTTCGCTCCGTGCCAAATCGCGCTAGTTTGAACAGGAAACGGATCGCAACCGCATCACACGATACGTTCCACTTATCGCAATCGCATCGCACGCACTCACCGCATTGGTTTGCGCAAGGCTTTATTTTCAGATTTTAAAACCTGTTTTAAATTCAAAAATAAAGTGGTTTTAGTAATTTCACTGACACAATTTTATAATCTACTGAATACGTGTATCACAATTAGATCTCGTGTTACAAAAGCAACAATAGCCGTGTTATTAAGCCCAACAAAACTTTTCAAAAATCTTACTCTTCTTCTCTCTCTGCCATTTTTAAAATTCATATTTGTCAAACGGATTAAGTTTTAATTAATTAGTGACATTTCCAAAAAAATATCTACACCCACATTGCAGTGTATTTCCGCTTAAGAAATAAGCGGGGAAATTTATCCGCGCTATCCGCTTATTTAGTTGTTGTTTTAGAACGCATCAATTTTAACAAGTGTATGTACACGTAATGTAAACAAATGGAAGTTTCGGGGCAAGGTTAGGTTACAGAGGCTGTTAGCTCGGCAAACACACTTAGGCCCAGATCAATTTTATTCGTTTGCAGCGGACTGTACAACATGGACATCATGTCCTATTTATTTGAAGGATATGACAATGGATCTTGTGTATCCTTATCCTAATGGAAACAATTCGAGCTTACAAAGAAGCGGGAGGGACGCAGGGCCATTGTATATGAAACCTATAGTAACACCATGACCACTAACGATGCTATAACCACCTACTTGCTCGATTAACGAACTTTGCGGTTCTCTCTAAATTTATTTTGGTGGTACACTTGGGTATTATAAATACAATGTAGGGTTCTTCTTTTTAACGAAGACTCCATCAAATGGGCAATATCCTCCCAACAGCCTTTCAAGGCGCCCGGGGAGGATGGTATCTTTCCTGCTCTCTTGCAGTATGGAATTGATACCATAATCTGCTCACTCACACTTATCTATAGATCTAGTTTTGAATTAAGCTACATTCCTCAAACTTGGAGAAAGGTGAGAGTAGTATTCATACCAAAAGCTGGCAATAGATCAAACTCAGACCCAAAATCCTTCAGACCAATCAGTCTCACATCCTTCTTCCTAAAGGTCATGGAAAAAGTAATTGACTTACACATTCGCAGTACGGCCTTAATAGCAAATCCTCTCAATGCTAACCAATTCGCTTACCAAACTGGTAAGTCCACAGTTACAGCTCTCCATCAGCTGGTCAGCAAAATTGAGAATGCGTTTGCTAAGAAAGACATCATACTCTGCTCTTTTCTTGATATTTCTGGCGCCTTTGATAATACTACGTACTTGTCAATTCAAACTGCTGCAACTGTCAAAGGAATTGACACACCAACCATTAAATGGATTGACTCTATGTTAAGTGGCAGAATCATCTCCACCACACTAGGTCAAACATCAATAACAGTTAATGCTGTTAAAGGCTGTCCCCAAGGGGGTGTCTTATCTCCCCTACTCTAGTCAATTGTAATAGATCAGCTCTTGGACGACCTCAATAAGCTGGGCCTTGATACACAAGGCTACGCCGATGACCTAGTCATCTCTATTCAAGGCAATCAAGAAGCACAGGTCACAAACCGTATGCAAAGTGCCCTGAACAAAATTAATGACTGGTGCAATAAAGAAGGGCTTAAGGTCAACCCCACTAAAACAGTCATCATTCCAGTCACCAGGAGACGTAAAATCGATCTCCAAACACTATCCCTAAATAATGTTCAAATTAATATTTCCAAAGAGGTCAAATATCTAGGAGTAACCCTGGATAATAAACTCAATTGGAAACCACATCTAGACAAAACCATAGCAAAAGCAACAAATGCTTTCTGGGCCTGCTCTAGACTCTTTGGTAAAAAGTGGGGACTTAGGCCAAAAATGATTTACTGGACTTACCTCACTATTATCACACCCATCATAACCTATGCTTCGCTGATCTGGTGGCAAAAAACAGAGCAAGTTTATGCCCGCAAATCTTTGCAAAAGTTACAAAGACTAACCTGTGTAGGTATCACAGGCGCAATGCGCACCTGCCCAACTTTAGCGTTAGAAAGTTTATTAAATTTTCCTCCGCTACATCAAAGAGTAAAGAAGACTGCTGCACTAAGCGGACTAAAGCTTCTTCTCACTAACCACTCGAGAAAGGAAAACTTACAAGGACATATGAGTATTCTGCAGGTGCTCCCAATACTGGAATCGCCTGCAGCCCACTCCTCGGACTTTATGCCTAAACGCATACTGTTACACCACCCCTTTGAAGTAATCTTTCCAAACCGCTCAGCATGGAAGAACCCTGTAACTCTTACTAATAACTTCCAATACATCTGGTATACTGACGGTTCAAAAACAAACAACGGTGTAGGTGCAGGGATTTATGGTCCCAACTTTAAATCATCTACATCCCTTGGTAACACAACTGCTATCTTTCAGGCAGAGATAATGGCTATAGAATTCTGTATTAGGGAATGCATTAGAAGAAACCTCCGAAGATCAAGCATATTAATCTGCTCTGACAGTCAGGCAGCACTAAAGGCTCTGTCCTCGACAAAAATCGAATCCAAACTAGTTTGGAACTGCCTGACATGTTTATTTCAATTAGCTACTCACAATAAAATAACTCTTTCATGGGTGCCTGGTCATGAAGGTGTACCGGGTAACGAAGAGGCTGACCGCCTTGCTAGGCTTGGCTCTCAGTCCCAATTCGAAGGCATTGAACCCTACTGTGGTCTCCCAATCAGTAGCCTTAAAAACGAATTAACTACCTGGGAACGACAGAACATGATCAGCACCAGGAACAACTCAAATGGCCATCGTCAGTCAAAACTACTCATTGACTTATCCCACAAACGTATGAAAGAAATTCTTGACATGAGCAAACGTGACGCAAAGTTACTTACGGACTTCTTCACTGGACACTGCTCTCTCAAGTATCATCTTAAAAACATGGGCATCAGCCAAGATGACACCTGTCGTCTCTGTCTTGAAGACATAGAATCAGCTGAACACATCTTATGCGAATGCCCTGCCTTAGCTAGATCCAGGCTTAAAATATTCAATAAAGGGTTCCCCTGTCCCCTTGATATCAGAAACACCTCTTCCTCGAAGATTCTTAAGTTCTTACATGACCTCAGCTTCGAATGAACAAACCTATACACTACGTGTTTTCAAACCTAAGGGAACAGCACAAAAGATCTTTCAGGTCGACGTGCTTGTAAAGGTAATTTTCACCTTCACCCTATTTAATTAAAAAAAAAAAAAAAGGGTTCTACACTCAACTTTCTTTCCGATTCAAAAGAGAAGTCATTTAATCGAGCAGGTAGGTGGTTCTAGCATCGGGAGTGTTCATGGTGTTACTATTATGTTTCATATACAATGCGCAGGGCGTCGATTTGAGTAAGATCACTAGGGTCGAGGTCGACAAAGAAATACGAACCTAGGTGTATCCTACGTTATTGAGCTAAGGCTGGGCATGAACAGAGAAGGTGGAAAATAGTTTCCTCCTCCTCATTCATTCATGCAGCTTCTGCAAAAATCGTTTGAGCCGATTCCTAGCCGCAAGGCATGTCATGTCTTCCAATAAGACAGTGTCACTAATGTGTTTTCTTTTGAGAGAGATCAAGCCGTTCGACCGCTTAAAATTTAGCTTGGACCAGATCTGTTTCGTTGCGTTACACGTTAAACTGCTTGACCATCTCAGATTAGGGCTCTACTTTCAATTATTCCAACATGAGTGAGAATATGACTTTTTTTTGGGTAGGGGGTGGTCTCAATAAAATCATAAAAATTCATGAAGACAGGTAGAGCATTCCACATTCGGGTGGTGCGACTAAAATATGAATCTCTATACTTGACTGCACGTCCGAAGTTGGGGTCAAGGTAAAACTGATAAGCATTCCTAGCGAGGCGGGTGTTGCGGTTGAATTGTTTCAGGGGAGGAATGCAGCTGGCTATTTCATTAGAGCACTGTTTGTGAAAAAAGCGATAAAAGGTAGTAAGACAGATAACGTTTCGACGATGTTCAAGAGAATCAATCGATTCTACGATTGAACTATCGCTCTATTTTGTAACCTATCAAGCAGGCGCAAAGATGTTTGAGGAGCTCTTGACCAGATATGGGAGTTATACTCCAGATTTTGGGCGGCGGATGAAAGTCCTTATAAATTGTAGCCAGATCAGAAGGGTTGAAGAACTTCCTGCACCTTTTCAAGAAGCCTGAGCATTAAGCAGCGTTTTTGGCGACTTCAAATATGTGGTCATTCCAACGAAGATCATCGTTTACACATACCAAGTTCTGACAGATTAACGGTTTCTTGGATGCAGGTATCATTCATGGATAATGGCAATGGGGTAATGTTAAACTTCAACGACAGGAGACAGCATTGAGTTTTCGAAGCATTGAATTCAACTCGGTTTTTATGACTCCATGTAACAATGCTGTTAAGGTCAGAATTCAATGAGCTTATCATACGCAGCCGTTCCAGTTCCTCATCCGAAGAACAGGGACGTGAATTTGGAAACGAATATGAAAAGCTGAGGGTCGAGTCGTCAGCAAAACAGTTAAGCGAATTAGAAGTTTCAGACAAGAGATCATTTATGAAAATGAATAAGAGAGTCGGAGCAAAAACGGAGCCCTGGGGTACACCAGCATTTATGAAGTGGGTATCAGACTTGAAGCCATCCCGTACAACTTATATTGAACGGTCGGGAAGGTAGTTTCTAATCCAACGAAAAAAAGACTCATCGATACCAAAAGCATACATTTTCGATAAAAGAGTCTGATGCCAAACTCTATCAAATGCTTTAGAAATATCAAGTGCAATAATCTTACTTTCTTCAAAACAATGTAAGGATTGGTTCCACTTTTCAGTGAGATAAGCCATCAAATCACCAGTGGACCTTTTGCTACGAAAGCCGTACTGACGGTCATTAAGATGCTTTCGTTCTTCAAGATATTTCATAAGTTTACGGTTTATCAACGTTTCCATGACCTTGGAAAGAAGGGACGTTAGTGCAATTGGACGGTAATTGGAAGGGGACGAAAATTCGGCTGTTGAGGGACCGGCTGGCTGAACAAAAGCAGTTTTCCATCTGCTCGGGAAAATCCCAGCAGAATAGGAAAGATGGAAAAGTTTACGCAGTGGTTTTGCAAGTGCTCCTCCTGAGTTTGAGTCTGTAAATTCTGTGTAGAAGCAGATATTTTTTCGAACTCGCTCGGTTGCGTACGTCCTCAAAGATCTCAACATACATAAATCCGCTGGTCCAGATGATATCCCCTCCGTTATTCTGAAGAACCGTTTTATTGATATAAATCGCAAACAAATTTGGGCGCAGCAGGTGGTGTGAAAAATTCTGTTAAATATTTTTGAATTCACTTACTAGCCAATATATTTAGTTTGACATACAAACGAAGCACTGTGCTGCTGGCATGGAGTCTCTCAAAGGAAACGATACAAAAATATCAGTTTTTTCGTGTTTCATAGGTTCTTATGAAAAAAAAGGAAAAACTTAAAAAAAAACAAAATGGTGTGTAATCGCTTAAACACAAACAACGTGTTCACAGACAACGTTGTTCAAGTAAAACAAAAAAAAATCAACTTTTTATGTTATTCAAACCAATCTCCACATATCCCATGTGATTTGTTCTTCAAAGATTGGCAAAGGTCCGAGTTTGAGTTGAAAACATTAGAATATATGATGCAACTATATTTTAAGTATAATTTTAAAGCATGCAGAACAGACACTTTTGAATGATATTAAAATGACAAACTAAATTATAGAGAACCAGACACAGTCCAAAGGGTTTTTTACCACCAAGATGAGTGTTCATCCTTGCCTGCATCACGTGTTTGTTTTCTTTCATTCAAAAGCTGAAACAGGAAGGATTTAGAAACAGAAAACGTAAATATGTTTATCCCATCAAAATACCTTTGTGCGAAGATTTTTGATTTTTCTCAGTCGCTCAAGCCAGTTAGATGCATATGGATTCTTTGTTTTCATACTTTGATAAACATGAGAGGCCAACTGTACAAGGAAAAAAGAAAACCAGAATTCAAAAAAATAATAAATAATAATGACACAGTTTAAATAAAAACTCACATTGGCATGTAATGCAAGTTGCCGAGCTAATAGCGGAGCACTTCGATCAGACACAATTTTCGGTTCTGGATGACAAACAAATTTTGCAATCTCATGGCGGGCTTTGACGAAAACACGGTTCATGTTCAGTTCCAAGGGTTGGACCACAACACATGCATAGTTAAATTGACCCTACAAATTTTATACTCATTATAAATATCTGAAACTCTATTTAGAGACCGACCTTGATGGTATTGAGATTATATTCCTCTCCACTTTCATTGTAAACAATACTAACGAAATCATTTCCGATGTGCTTCTTCTTCTCATTGCAATTCGGATCGTTATCATGATTTGGCATCAGAGTGGCCACATGGAAAGTGATCTTAGCAGAAAAATCGTGTTATAATCTCTTTACAAACTAAACGAGTTAAAAACGTTTATTTACCTGAACAACATCATCCTTCCAGATGTATGTGAAGTTTCCATCAGAGCCATTTGTGTCCATGTTAACAAAAAGATTATTCTCTTTGGCATCTTTAAGGCTAACCAAGGTCCCTATACTTCTTAAGAATTCTACATAACGTACACTCCCGTATCGGTTTCTAAGAATTCCCACTTCATTGTTGCATTGGCCTGGGCCGACATAAAGAACACCAAACTTATGCGTTTCAAAAGGCGGAATGAAATCTAAGAGTGTTATTGTTGCCATGTTATCCGGGCCAACTTTAAGCGGTGGATCCGAAGATTGTAGCTGTCCATTGTGAAATAATTGTAGAAATACGAAACTTGGGCTGATTCCAAGCTTTGAATTCATTGAAGCCTTTGCAGCAGCTCCAAATGATGGAAGCGCTAATGGTGGTCGACTCTTTCCATTTACTTCGCGTACTACCGATATAGTCTTGGAACGACCGCGAATCATATCCATGTTATTGTTGCCATAGTCAACCATGCCACCGCCAACATTAGTGGAGAATGAAGCTACCTTGATTGCGGCATTCTTCGCAAGAAGCCTCGGCGAAAGAGGTGCAGTTGATTGCTTAACAGTTGTGTTGAATTTTTGTACATTTAACGGGATCTTTAAGTTTGTTGCTGAAGCCGACCCAGAGACTAAGTTGACAGAAATTTGATTGGTTACATCATCCGCTGAGTGTTGTTTTGGTGGAAGGCTTGGTTCTTTATTTGTTGTAGAAGAAGTTACTTCAAGCACTTTTTTCGAGGTATCACTTTTATGTCCCTTCTCTTCTTCTTTAAGCGAATCAGCCTGACTTGGTGGAGTAGAGCCTGCAATTTCTTCAGGAATTGCTTCACAACTAACTCGAATATCTTTTGTGTATCCACTTCCCCCAACCACTTTCTTTTTTGCAGCCTCTTCTTGATCCACTTGGGTAAACGTTGTCGGACCAGTATTGGCGAAATCTTTTCCCGTCGGCTTTCTCAAGCTTGAACTCATCTCTGGACTAGAATTAACCCTTCTCACTGGATTCCGAGCTCGACTTTGATCGTCTTCAAAGGCAGCACCATCTTCGTCTGCTTCTCCATCGCTTACACTTCCAGAGGGGTCCTTGCCACGTTTAGAATTTTTGGGGATGTCAATTGGACCAGTTGCAGAATTCGAGGACGTCACTTCTTCTTGACGCTGTAGGGCTCGAACTCTAGCGACAGCTAGTCTGGCCGCATCCAAGCGACGTGGACGTTCTTGGTCTAGAGGATCCCGAGGAGACAGCGCTGGCATTGGGGGCGCAGGCGACAGCAGTTTTGCTTCTTCAACAAAGTCTGGTCCAAAAACTCCGCCGTGCATAGTTGGCAGGAAAAGGGAAGTAAGATCACTTAGAGGTAGGTCTGTACCTAGGCAGTCATTTGCAATTGGATTCTGGATGTGCATTATCCACGATATATTGCCCGTCGGTCGACGAACGTAAATTTCCGCCCATCCGGTGCATGATCGAGCACATATAGGCTGTTGGGATGACATTGTTCCGCTACTGGCATGACTCAACTGATTAAATGAGTTCCCGAGAACCGATGAAGTTTCTATTCGATTCTCCGGCTCAGGATTAGAACCACGTCTGGATAAAGCTTCCAGAGACACAGAGGAACTGTGGGACGTTTGTCGATGAGCTTGGTGTTGCGAAGAAGATGATGTGGAAGTTGAAGTAAGATCTGTGGACGTACCTGAATCAGTACCGCTGCTATATTGTAGGCTTGCCTTTGTGTAACGTCTATTCAAAGGCTGGGCGTCGTTTGATGCCTCAACTGTTGTTCCTGTCGTCCCGAGAATTTCTGGTGATATTGGTCCCCCTGCGTAAGAGTTAGGAGTACCTGCAACCTCACTCTTAGCATAAGGCGAGTTACTTTTGTTCATCAGAAGAGAACAACGGTCACACAAACCGTTTGCCTTTGGCACCGATGGGCAACCGTTAGTTGTAATCGTAACGAGATTGTGGCCCACAAGCCAGGTTTGAGACGGGCCGTCCTTGAGCATGCACTCAACCGCTGGTAATCTAAAACGAAAAAGGAAACTTGAACAAAGTTTCTTAATGAGGTTCCACTCACCTTTTGGGGAGTGTGGAGCATGGTGAAAAAGTATGCCTTGCTAAGAAATCAATACAAGTCTCTGCCAGCTCAGCTTGAATACTTTTCAAGTTATCACTCATGTCAAAAGCACTATCGCGGTTACGACTGACACGTTCAGTCAAACTTGTACTGCGTTGGCGACTCGAGGAATCTTCATTCCGGATAGTGTGATCCTTAACTGGCACGGAATTGGCGTCTGTTTGGAGACCCTGTCATGTTTTTCAAGAAAAACTCAGATTGAAGCCGAGACATACCTGGGATCTCAACTTACCGAAATTATGTACATAACGAAATTTTTTCTCATGCTCATTTTGCACTTGAGCAACCAACCAGTCATAACGTGATGCGCCAGCGAAACTGTGTAATGGTCATATGGATGAGGCTTGGTGTAACTAAGAGAAACTGCAAACACGTACATATAATGTTTGGGTACAAAATTAGCAAACAATTCGTTCGGCAGACGGCTAAGAACTAACGGACAACGAGCATTAATATGAGATATTGTTTTTGAAAGATAACTGATTTACTTGATAGAAATTCCAACACAGGAATGGCCACACTTGCTGTACGAGACATTTTGCTAATTTCCAAAAGAACCTCAGCAAGTTGCCGCGACAGTGTCTCGGGCATCTCGAGAATCATTATTGACAGAGTATTGATGCAAATGTGGGCATTCGCGTTCGAGCGGATAACCACCTTTACAGCCTCGATCATTCGAAGTTTGATATCCGAAGAAAGAAACGAATGGTATATTACTAAACTGGCAATAGCAGGAAGAAGTAATGCATTACACTCGTCCAAAGACGGCCTGGCCGTATGAAAGCTCCTCGGAGGAGATTTTGGATCAGGAAGGGCATTGCAAAGCGCAGATGCTAGTGCCTCCATATCATTTCCCATGATAAGCGCTTTGTTTTGTAGAATTTGCGGCAGTTCCTTGATGACTAACTGGAAAATATGATAATCTTCGCGCATCGTATGTTACAACATGTTTTTTTTTTGGTTCGAGTATGTTGCAATGTCTAAAAAATAATCAAATTTCCTTACCTTTATCTTCTTCGATGCATTTCACAATGATTTTACATGCTCTGCGAATTGAAATTTTTGTAAAATTCAACGCCAAATGCTCGTGTCCAGCAGGAACCGAATGACCACTAACCCCATGCATTGGAAGAGTCGAATCGATTCCCAGATATGGACTAAAGCGAATGGTCCCAGTTTCGTGGTCGGGATAGCCAATGTGGTATGAGGCATTCGCTCGTGCTTTCAACATCCAAGTGAAAATCTAAAGTGAAAACAATAAATTCTATTAGTTATGCTTTTATTTCGGTATTTATTTATCTCACCTTACTCCTCACAAGGCTCACGTGTTCAAAAACTTTTGGCTTTTGGTAGTGCTGCTCGAGTTGATTTACAAGGATGTTGAATACTTTAATAGCATGACTCGAGGGATGGTAGAGTTTGACAATGAAAATTCTTATCAAGCCATCGACCACAGTAGAAACATCTTGAATTTCGCCTTCCGATTTACACACACTCTCGTCAATAGTATATTGTTCGAATGGACGATTCAGAACTTTTTCCATGATATCTATGAGCTCTCCACACCTCTTTGTGTCACAATGTGTAGCAAATTCTACCAAAGCCTTACAAACAACAACCCGAATCATTAGATCTGGCTCACTGGCAATATTACCAAAATGAGGAATCACAACTCGTTGCAGAATTTCTTCTTCATAGCTTGCTCGACTGGCATCCATAACTTGCATCAGCGAATGAATTGTTTTTACTCGAATATTCGTGTTTGGAATGCGATAGAATCGATAAACAAAGTCATTGAGTAGAGTCAACCATTCAGGTTTCGTCGCAGAGATCTGTTTCGATCGGTAGTCAATAAGATTAAGCACAGAGACTTCTGGTCGACTCTCCGAAACACGTTCGATTAAGTCATAAATGAGGTCTTTGTTCGCTAACAGTTTGTCGGAATGCATGAGTTCTTCAATTGCATCGATAGTTTCGTGGAAGTTTTCTTGCAATGTGAAATCCTTGCGGAGGCCTTCCTTCTCTAAACACAAAACAAGGATTATTCAAACCTTAAAAAAAAAACACACCCACAGGTTTAACATACCATAGTAATTGATGTTATCAGCTATGGCGGATAGAATTTCACAGATAATATCCCAAATGCGTTCGGGGAGATCCTCACCATATTTGGTGACAACTTTTCGAATACTCAAGATCACTTCGTAAGTGACAATGAGTTTTTTACTTTCAAGCGCCTGTTGAAGAAAGTGCAGATTATTGGAAAAAAGAAAAAATATTAAATTATTGTCATTATAGCTCACGTGTAAGAAGCTCATTAAAACTGATGATGTTGTCGAGAACATCGGCGAAAAAACCAAGGCATGAGTCATTCCTCCAAAAATACCCATGTTGATGTGAAACACTGCGCCACGCAATAGATTTGGATCGTTGTAGTAGATTTTGTCGTTTAAAATGTTGCACATAATGAGCAAGGATGAATAGCCCAGGTTTGTGCCGAGCAGTTTTTTCATATTCTAAATTGAAAATAGAGACAAAATGTAGGTTTAGAGGAAGGAAAGCAACTGAAAAGCTAATTTTTATGAAGTTATCGTAACGGGAAACAATAAAAATGTGTTTCAAAGATGGGTATAAAAGTCAAGAATGAATATTTGATCTCAGTTGTTATTGTCAATTTGAGCTCCGCCTTCAAACCGTCGACACTCATCGTTTCATAGCTTTCGTTTCCAAAAATTAAGTGTTTCACTTAAGGCTGATTGCCGCAGTAGCACTGAACTCAGAAGGTCACCCCCTGTTATGTAGAATAGTTGATAGGCCGAAATTTAAGACGAATTTTCAAGATTGAATTTCGGAACATTGTATGCACACTAGGGTGGGCCAAAAAAATCAACAAATTTTTTTTTTATCCGACACTCGAAAACTTGTTCTTAGGTACCTATAGAAAGTACTTACAAAATTTGAGCTCTTAATATTAACGGGAAGATGATGCTCATCGTAGTTTTCCAATTTTAGTTTAGTATCATATAAAAATGGTCATATCTTTTTAAAAATAGATTGTTCAACCAGTCGCAAAAACAGTATTTATAGGAAATTAAACGGTCTACAAAAATGGTCTCTTATACTTTTTTCATTAATCTAACCATTTAAAAGATATTCAAGGTCAAAAATTTAAGTATTTTAAAGAAAATAACTTTTTTGTTTTGAATTTTGTTACTCACTTAAAAATAGTTATTATCAAATGAGCATCAACTATTTCAATAGAAAATTGAACGTTCTACAAAAAAGATCTTTTGTTGTTAATCGATTACTCTAACCATTTAAAAGATATTCGCAGTAGAATTTTAATTCCTACTAATTTTAATAATTTCTTAATAAATATTTGCAATACATCTATTAAAAAAATTTTTTAAAGATATTCGCAGTAGAATTGGAACTCCTACTAATTTTAATAATTTTGCTATCGATGAGTCGTATTCTCATTGGATTAGTAACTACTCTTCCGACCGTCAAAAACAAGTTGTGTTGGATGCTTTAAAGTCTGAGACTCACTTTCGAAATACTGGCATGGGCATGGGCATCGTTTTATCACCGACTCTCATCCATATATTTACTTATTTACTAATAATCTCCTGTCTCACATTTCTAATGAACTCTAGCTTCTCATATTTATTCATTTTACGCCCCTGCGAATGTGGAACGACAACGATTGCATATTATGATGTAGCTCATTAAATTCTGACCTTTAGACATAATTGTTTTTATTTTTATATAAGGAGACTAATATTAACCTAAAGCACTCAGACTTGTCCATTATACTACCAGGATAACAACTTTTCCTTTTGTTATGGTGCAGATGATGAAAATAAGGTGGTTGTAATTTCACATACAACGTCATGGGCCGCGTTTAGATGAAACTGGGATGTTCAAAGACAATTAGATGCCCAGAACGCAACACCATTGTTATATGGGGTGATAAAAACTGAGTAGAAATCAATGCTGGGCGACAGCTTCATCCAGTATCAATTTGCAGTCTCTTCCCGATACTTCACAGATTTGCTACCAAAATGGTAGGCTTTTGGGTTTAATTTTCACCACTGCTTTAGCAAGGTGTCGGTTTGACGAGCGCAGTATTTAATACGATAAGACTTGCACATAGTTAGAATATCTTCACCGGTATCTTTCTGATACCGAATCCTCTTCGCCCTCGTTTGTCTTCCCGAAATTTGCAATCTCCGCCAACAACCATAAACTAATATTTTGGGAGAAATGGAGACAAAATGCATCGTTTTCCACCTGCCCACATATAGCTTGGGGAGCTTAGGAAACAATGACAATATTCCACACCTTTCCTTGTACCACCCATTGAAAAACATTAAGTGGCCACTAAACGCGAAATAATCAAAACCCTTACAAGTAAGGATGATATAAATTCCGACTTTAATCTAATCTTTTCCATAGACGATACTCTTGCAGTCTTTGGGTTAACATTCAAAAAAAACGGACTCTATTTTCTGTATTTCTTGGACACAAAAGATGTCTACTCGCCTCCTTCCCAGCATCTTTTCTGATTCAAATCTTTGATGATTCGAACTTTCAGCCTCTTTACTAGTGACTCGCCTCGTTCAATTCGTCACATTATTTTCCTGGCCCACAGAATAAATGTGCCTAGTTCCAACTCTAGCATTTCTAGCATTTGTTCGGTTAATCATCAGGACCATGTAGTATTGTATAGAGTGCACCGAAATGCAATATCCTCACGATGTGGCATATTGCATATAGTTCAGCTTAAGAAGTTCTCCTCTCTCTAATTACCATTGATATTTGTGCTGTACTTAGTCCAGTGTTAGCATAGTTTACTTGTTGGTGTTCTAGTTGTCGGTAAACAACCCGTGTTCTTGAACTTTCCGCTTGAATTACATTTTCTGTTTTGATTGCCTGTTCTACATCCAGGATAAATTTTTCATATATAGTTTTCCACTCTGGGATGTTGTTTTCAGTCAAATCGAGATGGATGTTATATTTTACTGAAATATTTTCCCAGTCTTTGAAGAAAAGGGTTTTCGTCCTTATGGCTTTTTTGGCAAGAGCCTTGGTCAGGCGAGTATTATCATCCCCATTTAGGATTTTTGTTATGTAGCTCATGTTTAGTAAGCGAAAATACAAATAAGGGAGACATTCCACTTTTAATTTGAACCATATAATTTGGTGTGGTTGATGGAAGCCGATATAGTTTTTTGAGAAAAAACCGCAGAAGTTTTTCTACATCTTCATAGTATTTGCCTCCCCAAACCTGTGCCCCATAACACATTACGGACCGCATAACCGCTTCAAAAACTTTTATTTTCGATGGAATTCCAACTCTTGCATTTGCCATCAAGTTTCGCCGTTGAATTTATCGCCTTTTTCGAATCGGAAAGTTTCATTTTAATGTGCTTTTTGAATGAAAGATCATGATTTATCAAAAAACCTAGGTACTTATATGATTTGACAACTTCCAAATCTTCCCCACCATATTTCCACTTTTCGTTTCCTGCTAAGCGACCTGATCCTTTTCTAAACACGAGTACTTTTGACTTTGTCGTATTGATTTGTAGACAATTATATTTGCAGTATTTTTCTAGCTTATTTATCATAAGCTGTAAAGAGCTGGGTGATTCTGCCAAAACTACCAGGTCGTCTGCAAAAAGTTAAGTTGTTACTTTGATTCCTTCCACTATGACTCCTGCCGGTAGGAAGTCTGCTATGTCATCCAAAAACAGTGAAAATAACAAAGGGCTTAGAAGACATCCCTGTCTTACACCTGTGTCTATTCCAAACCAATGTGATTGCTGTAGAGACTTATTATATTATTTACGAACTTTGTTGATACGCCGATTTGTGACAGTTTGTAAAATAGACAGTTTCTGCTGATCATATCAAAAGCCGCTCGAAAGTCGATAAAGAAAGCATACAGTTTTTTGCCCCGATTAAGGTAGCTTTGGGCGATGCTTGTTAGATTGAAGATTTGGTCTACTGTAGAAAAACCTTCCCTAAAACCTGCTTGGAATTGGCTCAACTTATTGTTTTCTTTGACCCATTTTGAAAGCCTAGTATTCAACAGACCAGTAAAAATTTTCGATATCGTATTCATGAACGAAATTCCTCTGTAGTTCGCTGCGTTATTAGGGTCACCTTTCTTGTATACATATATATATATAATATAGCTATATAATATATGTGGTAAACATATAATATACCATGTATTTAGTATAAAAAAAACCTTTAAATATTTATTTAGAATAAATATTTTGAAATTGTTCCGATAAAAAATATAAAAATGTGAATATCTTTGGAGAAGGAGCAGTTAGGATTTCAATTCCAACGGATTTTGAACCTATAATCATCACCAAATACAACCCCATTTACAGTTTTTGTCGACATTTTTATGAAACCTATCGATGCTTCCTGCCTACCGTGTCTTGGGAGTAATTAGAAAGTAGCCCGGTAGAAAAGCTTTCAACAAAAGTTCTTTCTAATAAAGGCTTTGGGAACGGGCAGAATATTGTCGATGTTTTCATTTGTGACAGGAAAGGTTGAGAGCGAGGAGCCCCAGGGCCTAGCGCGTTTCTTACCACTATGCCTTGTGAGGAAATGGAGGGGACCTACAATTTTTTGTTGGTCCCGAACGGCTAATCGAGAAAGCGCTTTTCATGGCAATGAATTTACTAACGGAGGCCTTCCCAATTCCTCGCGAAAGGCGATACCCGTGGAAAAACATTATTGCCTCTGTTGAGATTCGAACAACGAATAGTCAGACATGCTAACCATCACAGGTACCACAAATAAGATAGACATGAAATAGTTTGAGATTATTGGTAACATAAAATTGGTATTTTTTTTTCTACAATTTCTGCATCTAGTTTCTCAAAAACTGACTGTTTAATTCTTTTTATAAAAACCATCGATAAATTTAAGATAGCGTCGTGTTACCCAACAGCCTAAACCAATCAGGAGCCAGATTACGTACGTATTCAAAAGTGAACGCAGTGAAAAGCAGGTTTATAATTTAGAGGTGTGCAGTGCATGAATGCATTCATTTGCTCCCTTAAATTTGTTCATTGCTTCATTGTACCATATTCACTTCAATTATTCAACAAAGTATTACTGTACACAAATAGAATACACTAAAGTAGTACAAGACACAGGTAATGCATAATAAAGTTGTCTTGTAATTTCTTGTCTTGTCTTGTAATGCATAATGCCTGATGGCAAAATGAGTGCACTGTTTAAATGTTGTGATGGGAGCAAATCGTGTGCATTGTTAACTGTAAAAACACTGACTACACTGAGTATACTGAGTGCTTCAAATAAAAAGAATACATAAAGTTTAGTTGGTGTCTATAGCTTTGGTTTGGTTTATGAAGGTCTGTCTTTATATATCTCACTTTTCTTAACAGCTATTTCTGACTTGTCTGTCATTTGATAAATTTGAGTTTCACGAATATTTAGTGTACAGAGTGTACACCTTTTCTTATGAATGCCAATTTGTGAGTACCCGCTTTTTATGTGTAAACGTGCACGTGGTTTAGAATGGGTGTAAAACTCATATAGAAATCACATACCTATCACATTATTAATTAATTCTATTTTTCAAGCTGTAGGTACAGTAATGAAGTAAACTTGAAATAAAACTAATGTCTTGGAACTGGTTTCAAGGCATTCTTTATTGCAGATCTCTAATTTATATGCGTATGGCGCCTTACATACCTTACAACTGAGCCTTTTAGCTCTAGCAGAAATTTCCTACTACTAGACTAGACTAGACTAGAGACTACTACTACTTAGACTACTTTTACCCCACCTGAACGAACAAAATTTAAAAGTTTTCTTAGGTATTTCCTTTTAGGTGTATTTTTCGTACAAAAATTACTTGGCTATCATCCAATTTTGTCATCAAAACTTGATGTCCCACAAGTAAATCTACCGCTTTCATAGAACACAGCCTTTACGATCAAATCAAACAACAAAGTACTCATATTAAAGTCATCACAAGCTTTACTATTTATTTCTCATTTCCCTCTTCTCCCTCAAGTATTTCAAAAGGTTTGAGTTTTTTGATATCATCATAACCAGGATACCCCAACTTAAAGCCAGCAACTCGATTGCCCAATACCACCGACTTTTCCAATGACAGTTCCATTCGATCCAAGCCGTATATAACGGCTGCACAAAACGTATCTCCGGCTCCTAAAGCATCAACAATTTCTGCTGGGGGGCTGGGATCAACGTGGTGGCATTCTCCACTTTCAGTCAAACAATATGCACCCGCCGAGCCCCATGTACAAATAATATTTCTCTTCCGACTGGGATACCTATTTTGTATGCCCTCCATGGCTTCACGTCCATTCTTCCAGCCCAAATGAAGAGCCAACTCTTTTCCTAAAAACACATAATCCACATTTTCAGCTAGATCAAGAAGTTCTGTTTTCAATTTCTCCAGTTCAACTGAAATTATTATCGCTCGCCGATGAAGAAGATTCTGATTACGATTAAAGTCATGAATTCTCTTGATCATTTGAGAAGTTTCCTCTGGATTGCGACCTTCAAAGTGAATCCAACTGTATTCGGCTAGATTCAACTTTTTGAAGTGTTCGAATGTCAAAATTGGAAAGTTAGAGTTGGAATGAATAATTGTTCGTGAATCACTCTCCTGACTTAGCAGCACGGATGAGAATGGCGGGTCTTGGGTGGTACTCGGACAGTTTTCAATTCGAATCTCACGCTTGCGGCAGTCATCTTGAAGAAAGCCAAATGCTGGAGAGTCACTCAGCATTCCCAGGAATTCACAATCAGCGTTAAGGTTTCGTAAAACAGTGCAGTTATTCGAAGCATTTCCACCTCGCTGCCAATAACCTTTGAGACATCGACGATCAGTATCTTCTTCGGGAAACTTATTACACACATGAACGATGTCAAGTACACACATTCCAACGCAGAGAATTCGCCGCTGCTGCTGATTGTTATTCAGTTCACTCATGCTTATGCTTTTTATTAATAAAAAACAATCATTCACCTGCGAATGATCTAGATGACTTATTAAAACTTGATCAAACAAATGAAATGAAAATTATTAACTAACACCCAATAGTTGTGCACAACACAATCAATTAATAATCTCAAATGTTGGTTCAATTAAAGAACTGTCAGTGTCAAACAGTGTCTACATGTGTACAGCCAGCACACACTACAACCTACAAGTATCATAATGGAACTAGTTGTTGGATCGGTAATCTAATCAGCGCAGCGGTTTGTTTTGAAGCTTTATTCGTTTGTGCTTTGAAAAGATCTTCGTAAATTGTTTATGCTTTATTTGTTGATTTACTTTTAATTCATGAGTCGGTGTTATAGGGTGATATGGGTCAACTGGTTTTGAAATAAATTTTTATTGTTCGAATAGTAACGATCTTTGCAAGGATATACACAGTAGTGCCTCAGGTATGATGACTTTTAACTTGCAATGTGTTATCGCCGATCGAACAATTTTCGCTAGACTTCGAATGAACAATTTCGTCGAATTAAAAAAGAAAATAGAGAAAGGCAGCAAGAGTCTAAAGCACGGGTCACACACGGCTGGTTGCCAGCGGCGAGTCGAGTAACCGCTACTGCCAGCCGCTGGTTGATCAGCTTTGTGTGATAAAATTCACCACACTCTCTGGCAGCTGGCGAGTAATTAGAAGCGGCTGGCAAAATAAAAAAAAAAAATGATACACATTCTATTTAGTAAATTGTTATTCGAAGTTTTTGTCAAGTATCATAAATAGGTTTAAAAATTAGAAATAATGCAAATTTTTGTATGGTTTTCTGCAGCTGTGTGTGACCGGGCTGCCAGCCGCTGCCTGCTTCTGCTACCACCAGCCGCTGGCAAGGAGCGGCTTGCAAGCAGCCGTGTGTGACCCGTGCTTAGGCATAGCAAACGTTATGTTGTGACATTTGTCTTCGGAAGCTTATACATTACACAACTCGGATGCGAGTTTAATACAAAGTACAAGAGCTGTTTGTTTTCGTCTGTGAGTTTAAATTCTTACGGAGCACTCAGACCTTAAACTTTTATTCCAGTAAGGTTCCAATATTTCCTATTTGTTTTCAGACCACTTTCAACATCCCAGAAGTTCAAAAGCAGATGTCAAAAATTGACTTGGTCATTGTAATTATTTAATAAATTAGCTTTTGAAACAAAAACAAATGCAAAAACACTGTGGATTAGTTATTTTCAAAATAAATAAATAGAGTTGCGTAATAGATCGGCAAGGCCCGGGCCCAGCGCATTTTTCTCAACCATACCTAGTTAGAGAATGGAAGGGACCTATAATCTTGCCGATTTCGAACGGCTAATCGAGAAAGCTCTTCTTACGGCATCAGACTACTATCGGAGAAGTTGCTAATTCCTCGCAAAAGGCGATAACCGTTGAAAAACATTTTTTTTTCCTTGATGTTTCTTGGATGCAAATCTCAAACCTTCCACGTGACAGACATGCTAACCATTAGGCCACACGCATCACACCTCTCAGACGCCCAACATAAGTTTCAAGAACTTCCCATTGTACTTGTTGAATAAATTTAAATTGCAACTTGTAACGGAAGTTTCAACCTACCAGATAACAAATTTCAAGAACTTTCTTATTGCAGTTTTGATTTTGAATTTCGACCAAAAAAAAATCCGAAAAGAAAGTTGAAGGGAAGCTGCATTCTCCCAACCGTACAAATCTCACATGCGACAAATTTTAAGAATTGTATTTTTGGGTCTTATAAGGGACGTTACAAATTCCTTGACCTCCAAATATAAGTTTCAAAAATTAATTTAAAAAAACCAAATTTAATTACAACTAAAAACAAATCCAAAAAACAATAGAACAGCTTTTCTGGGTCTTGTAAGGAAAGATTCAATCACTTGGAATGAATTTTAGAATACCACTTAAAATACTGATACGGTTTGTTCCATGGCTTTTGAGGAACATTTATTATATTTCCCTTCTATTTTCGCTTTTGTCTAAGACTGTGCTCTCCAGCTCAATCATTTTCATTTCTTGAAAAGTTACCTCTCTTTGTGTGCAATGAGAACACGCAAATCATCTTCTCTGGAATGCACGGGTTTTCCGAATTTCGGTTATATTTCAATGTACTAATGATGTTGGAACTTAGATCAAATGGCTGGCCTTTTTGTAATAAAAAGTGCAATTATATTTACACATGTATTTTAACACACGTGTACAAGTGATAAAAATTCAAAAAATAATTAAATATGATGGCACAATAAAGCTCGGAGTCTTTTGGGTCTAGAGCATTTCAGGAGCCTACAATTTTAAATCGATTTCTAACAAAAGAAATAAAGCGCTTTCATGGCAGTTTAATTACTTTCGGAATAATTACCAATTCCTCTCGAAAGTGATACCCCGTGTGAAAAGGATTTTATTTTTGCTGGAATTCGAACTCCGGAACTCCCACTTAACGAGCACTCTACGTGCCTATGTGTATAGTTGAATGCGCACGAGAATACTTTAGTAACTTAACACTCGAACTTAATGGAGATCTCGACTATTAATCGGCCCTTCTAGTTTTTTTTAATGTGACAAAAAGGTGCGTATACGCCAGAGTAATTAAGGTAGAATCAAATAAGCGAAAACCTTATACGGGAAGAAGTTTAATTAGTTTTGAACTGAACTCGAGAATGAGTGTTTTGAGTACACTGCTCGTATCATATATCTCTCTATCACAAGCCTTTAATTTCAAATTATCAACACTTCAAAGCATAGGGCAAGGAACCTGCAGCTATTTGGTTTTTTTCAAATGCTCGGAGGACCTGGGTCACCCTTTTTCATTTGTACGATAATTCACTGGAAAACAAATTACTTCGAGCAAAAACTCGGAAGAACTTTTTGGGTCGCTACACTAGGCAAGTTTGCTTCAACAAGCATTTTGTTTCCGGCAAGAACTTACCGCGCATGGTTTGACGGCACAATAAATTTCACCCTTTCGAGTGAACATACCGAATTCATTTGAGAAACTGATCAATCAAGCGTTTTGAAGTGTACTCTTTGTATTGAAACAGAACAGGCTTCTTGGTTTGGTCTTATAATCGTATTTTTTAGTTCAACATTTATGTTTGGCTAATTTTTTTACTCTCTTTCTCTAAAAGAAGGAAGTGAACCAGGTTTTTAAATTCCCTTGTTTGCCAAGGGAATTTAGAGACTTGGAACAAGATGGTATACCTGGAACAAAATGGGTATAAAAAGATTGTGGTATCAAAATAGAGATGCTGTGCTCGAGCGTTTTTACTTGCGATTATAGGTACTATAAGGCAAGTCTTGCATTCGTGCAGAAAAAAAATTTTGAGATAACAATTAAACATGACATTACGATGATAGAGAATACGAAAAAAGTGGGTCCTGCAATTCTGTCTGTCTGTCTGTGTGTCTGTCTGTCTGTGTGTCTGTGTGTCTGTCTGTCTGTCTGTCTGTGTGTTTGTCTGTATATGGATCTACAGCCTGAACCGCTTGACCGATTTTCTTCAAAATTTGCAGTTAGGGTTAGTTTGGCATCCTACAGAGGGGTTTTTGGAATTGGGTCTCTAGGTCTTGAAATAACGGTACCTGCCATACAACCGATATGATAATACTTATTTTTTCGAAAACGGCTCCAACGATTTCAATAAAATTTTGTGTTAAGGATTAATTTAGGCTTGTTTTTCTTATGATGTAAAAAAAATTTTTGGAAAAGGCCTAAAAACGGTACCTCCCATAGTACCGTTTTTTTTAAAACCGACTTTCTCGTTAATGGCTGACACGATCTTAACGAAATTTTGGATTTAAGAAGTCGTAAGCTGTTAAAGAAAGACTGCATATCAATATTTAAAAAAACTTAGTTTTGTAAATTTTTATAAAATTTTTTAAAAAATTTTGATTTTTGAAAGTAACTTCGAAACTATAGCTTTGATTTTTTTCAAATTTTTTCTCAAAATAACTCCTGTTAAGATCTAGAACTTTGCATACTCGACTTTTAAAAAACAGTTTTAAAAAAAAAGTGAAAAATAAAAAACCGTTTTTTGGAAAAACTGCTCCAACGATTTTGATTAAATTTTCATCATTCATGTGTATTAGCGATTGCAAAAGAATGGCGTTTTTAGATTTTTGCTTGAAACCTTTTGAATATTTAATTTAATTTTTTCATTATTTTGCGTGATTTAATTCAATTTCCATAATTAATGTTAAGTTGGCAACCCTGTACCACAAAATATATTATGAAGAGCCAATACCGAAACCTTTAACTCAGCCCTTAGATTTTGATATCGTATTTAGAACACAATCGCAAGTTCGTGCGACCCAGTCGTGCCCATTTTTTTTTTAAACTCGAATGGTGTCTTAGCTTCTGGCTTAAAAAAAAATACGGCTAGCTTTAGAAGTCCGTGGTGCCCATTGCGTAAGGGTTAGCATATCAGCCCGTTACGTGTGATATCAAGGTTCGAATTTCAGAAAATTGCTCACATAGCGAAACGACAAAATATTTTAGGTCGCCTTCTCCACAAAATATGGTTGAGGGTTATGCCCCAGGTTCCGGAACCCCCGCTTTGTACCTAGTCACCCTATTAATTTATATTTTAATATAGCTTAAGAAGCTATCCTCAGCAATCTTAGACAATCATTTTTACATTTGAATTGATAAATTTCTATATTTTTTGCCATTAGGTTTTGGCACACGTTACGGCAACCAGTATTTTTAGAGATCTGAAAATTCGTATTTCCTTCCGGCAAGAATCTCTTCCATATCAACATGATTCTTTCGTTAGGGATCTCAACTTTTATACTAGGCAACTGAGAGGCTTTGCAAAAGCTTTGTAGTAGTTTTTTTGATATTATGCTTAGTAACAAAACGTGGTGCCCGTGGCGTAATAGTAAGCATGTCTGTCGGGAATTCCGTGGTTCGAATCCCAACAGAAACCAAATATGTTTTTCACGGGTATCAACTTTCGTGAGGGATTAGCAAGTCTTCCGATAGTAAATTCATTATCATGAAAAGTGCTTTTTAGATTAGTCGTTCGGAACCGGCCGAAAATTGTAAGTCCTTTCCATTTCTTTGGAAGGTATGGTTGTGTCAAATGCGTTAGACCCGGGGCTCCCCGCTATGTTGAGCCATCCTGTGTATGTTAGTAACAGTATGTGAATTCAACAAAGGTCAAAGAAAGGACCCAATGACTTTTAATTCTTAATATTTTAAGCTTCTTAAAATAATGAATGTCACCAACCTTTCTTATAGATTTTTAGATTTTTTTTTAGATTAGATTAGATTTAGAATTTTTTTCAGATTAGATTAGATTTAGAATTGTGGTACCCGTGGTGTCCGCCTGTCAATCCAGAGGTTCTTGGTTCGAATCCCAACAGAGTCAAAAATATTTTTTCCACGGGTATCGCCTTTCGCGAGGAGTTTGCAAGTCCTCCGTTAGTATTCAACCGCAATTATTTTCGGAAGTCTATCGTCCGGCATATCTAAATCTTTCACTACATAATCTACATGCAATTTTAATGATTTAATGTGAAGCAGTGACAGTCCTGCTTCAATATGGATCACATAGTTTGGTGTTGTGCTTGGTAAGCTAAAGCAACGTTTTATGTAGTATGTAAGGAGTTTCTCTACTGTTTCATATTTGCAATATCCCCAAGATTGCTGTGCGTACATCATAACAGGTTCTGCTACAGCTAGGAAAACCTTATATTTTACGATGTGGTTAATCAATTGATTTGAAAAACATTTTTTCCATGTAGCCGATATGGCACTTTTCGCTTTTATCAGTCTTTCCTTTAGATGAGGTTCCATGCTGAGATTACTAGCTATTGTTACCCCGAGATATTTTTATGTTTTCACAACTTCAATGGACTTTCCGTTGATATGCCATTTTTCATTTCTGCACTCTCTACCAGCTCCCTTCTAAAAAATCATAATTTTTGATTTTGTAAGGTTAAGCAACCTTTCTTATATTTTTCTTTAAATTATATGGAATTTTTTATTTTTTTGTATTACTCAATAATTGTTAACAAATTTATATGAAATAATAAATATAATCTAATCTAATCTCATCTAAGAATCGTTAAAAGAGAACTGGATACAAAATATGTCCTCATAAAATACTCCTTATTATTATGATTTTGAACAGCTATAATCTTACTTGAATGATTGATGAGTAAGCGGCCGGATTGGGTCATGGATAAACATATTCTCTAACAAAACTGTTCATTTATGATAAAAGATTCGGAAGTTTGGAAATGCTGCTCATGTTTGTTTTGCTTGTATGATAAAATGATAACCTTAACCAAATACAAACAAATGTTTTTAAAAAGTCAATACGTTTCTTGCAAATATCATCATCGATGATCACACAAAAATCATAGTGACCTATAAGAAAAGGAAACTGCGCTTTCTTCTTCTTTTTCTTATCACAAGTAACCCACTTTTTTTTAAATTCTCGACCAGCCGATCGGAATCGGCATAATATTGAAGTTTTCCCTCCATTCCTTTACAAGGCATTAGTTGTGAGAAATGCGCTAGGACCCGAAGCCCCTCGCTCTGTTGCGCCATCCTATTTATTTATATTTTATGCCTGTCCATTCCAAAAAATAATGCAACAGATTTTCTTATGTTTTCAACTTTTTTGACTAACGCAATACGTAGACATTTTGTCCATCCCCCATCAAGTATTAAGAATTCCAATTATTCATTCACAAATTCCACAATTTATTGATTACAACAAATGAATTTAAAGAAGAAGTGCGAAATAAAAAAGAGTTCCAGGAAACGACAACCTCCAAAATTAGATATGACAATGTTATCTCAAACGAGGCATCTTCCCAAATTTATGAATTTCAAGTGCTGTAGAATAAATTGCTTCTGCTAATCTTAATTTAAAAATGATTGTTATTTTTTAGTCATTTGCCATCAAAGTAAATTGAATTTGGGTGACTTAAAAAGAAATCTGATAACATTAAGCTGATTGGTGATGGGCTTCTGCGTGTCATAAAACAACAATGATAGTCAAATCTAAAATAGATAAATAAAAATTTTGAACAATGCATGGCAATAAGTAGTAAGTAGTTATTTTCTTTAGCATTAGTTAGTTAAAACTTCTACAACTGAACGAACACGAAACTTCGACGCAAAGAAAATTGTATTAAAGTTGGATATATTCTTGAATATGAGAGTCGCTTACTTTTGTTTTCTCCTTGTTGCCGGTATAAGTGCAACAAGTGGTTTTAGTGTACGTTTTGGCTAAAGAAAGAAGTACTTGAGTTCGCAGTGTGTTAATTTTTGTTCTTTTTCTTTTATTTAGATTCGACTGCCAAGGTGGTTGTCTATTTGGGCTAAAAGTGACGAGGGAGTATGCTCAGACCCTCCAGCTGTATATTTACCAATTAATGGTAGCTGCAGTAGTTATAATCTTTGTATCAACGGACAACTCAGTCGTTTTAATTGCCCCAATGGATTTTTTCTGGATGACAAGGCAGGTGTTTGTAAATTGGATACGGAAAATAAATGCATAACAGTAATAAGAGACGAAACAACCACAGCAGAACCCGAAATTTGTGCTTCCGAACCTGAAGGAGCTTTTCTTCCTGGCAAGAATTGTTATTCATTTATTTTGTGTGCTAAAGGTCAAGCTGTGCCATTGGAATGTCCAGATGGACAAATGTTCTCTGAAGAAAAACAATACTGTGTCATTGATACAAATGGGGAATGTCGCGGTTCAACATCTTCAACGACAGATGGAAGTACGGCCAGCACTACAGAAAGTTCAACAGAAGAGCCGTCTACGACTGAGGAACCGTTAACTTCAACGAGTGAGGACTCTTCCCCCACTGAGGAGTCTTCCACAACTGAGGAGCCAATATCCTCAGAAGAGCCACAATCTACAACAGAACCGAACTCTACAGAAGAACCAAAATCCACAGACGAGCCTAAATCAACGGAAGAGCCCAAATCAACGGAAGAACCAAAATCCACAGAAGAGCCCAAATCAACGGAAGAGCCCAAATCAACGGAAGAACCAAAATCCACAGAAGAACCAAAAACGACAGACGAACCACAATCCACAGAAGAACCAAAATCCACAGAAGAACCAAAACCGACGGAAGAGCCGAAGACAACAGAAGAACCACAAAGCACAGAAGAGCCAAAACCCACAGAAGAACCACAAACAACAGAAGAACCAAAGCCAACGGAAGAACCAAAGACAACAGAGGAACCAAAGCCCACAGAAGAACCACAATCCACTGAAGAACCTAAGCCCACAGAAGAACCACAAAGCACAGAAGAACCAAAGCCCACAGAAGAACCACAACCAACAGAAGAACCTAAACCAACAGAAGAACCAAAATCCACAGAAGCCCCACAATCCACAGAAGAACCAAAGTCTACAGAAGAACCAAAGCCCACAGAAGAACCAAAGCCCACAGAAGAACCACAATCAACAGAAGAACCACAATCAACAGAAGAACCAAAGCCAACAGAAGAACCAAAACCAACTGAAGAACCAAAACCAACTGAAGAACCAATAACTCCTACAGAAGAGCATACTTCTGAAAAAGAACCCGAACCAACCACTACAATTCCAGAAGAATCAACAACACCCAAAAGTGACAACCCGTGTGAAGATGCCGGTTTCGGAGCCGTTCCTCATGAAGATTGTGACAAGTACTACCTCTGCAACAATGGAGTTCCTACCGTGCAAGTATGTCCAGAAGGAGAATTATTCGATAAGGACACCAGCGAATGTAAGGCTGATGTAAACGGTGTCTGCTTAAGTCGCTGCACTAATTCACCAACTGGAACACGTTTCTTTAACTCAGAAAACTGTGCATCGTACCTTGAATGTCGCATGAAAAATGAGTACTTAGAACAGTGTCCAGCTGGTGAATTGTTTGATACAAAGACTCTTGCGTGTGTTGAAGATACACAAAAGACATGTACTGATATCGTAGTTAATCCATGCGAAAGCGTAGAAGACGGCAAAACAGTTCCTAGCAGTGACTGCGCAACATATTATTTGTGCAACAAAAAACAAACCGAGGTAAGGGTATGCTTGAGTGGATATCTTTTCGATGATAAGAAATCCGAATGTATACAAGATATTGATGATAAATGTTCGAAATTAAAAGCTACAACAGTAGCAGCTCCTTAAAATGATTTTAAAATAAAAATAAATAAAAATATCAACAAAAATTACATACCTTCCAAGATGTTTGACAATAAGGAATATGATTCACAGTCCGACACAGAGTCATTACACATAATGCCAATGTTTCGTTTGGAAATATTGTATAGCACATAACTAGTTCGAGAATGTTTAAACATTGTAGTCCAATAGCGTCGTCCGATACTGTGCAGCACAGCTGGCATGCGTTTCTTTAAGTAAAGCAAATAATGAAATAAATTAAATTACAAAATTTCGTAAGATGTTGATGTTTTACTTACTGTACAATTCCAACGACAATTTCGTTATCCAAATGAGCGGCATTGAATTTGATAAGATTAACTAACATTTCAAGGTACTGGCAGAGGAGATGTCCTTGATGTATCGATGGCAGCCATTGGAGCATGAATTTGCCAATCTAAAATAAAACAAAAATTTTAAATGAGCTTTTTTCCATTTATTTTGGTTCAAATGCTTTTCAAATTTTGCAATAAAAAAGTCAGATCTATTCACTTGACTTCAAATTCGATCCTTAAGAGAGAATATTTTTTAATTTGAAAATCGTCGTTCGCTTCAATCATTTCATCATATTTACCATTTCTATCGGATTTAGAAACGCCTGACTCGGAGGAACATTTTTTAGTGAGCTAAATAACCACTTTTTTTTAGCTAAGAAGGTGCTTATAAATCACGATGAACCACTGTCTTAACAACACGGCTCTCCAGCCAGTTCGTTCCATAGTTGGCCTCTTTAAGTTGCACATGTCAAGTTGGTTGAAGACGCTCTTCACTAATGTGTACCACCTCGATCTTGTTTCTCAGGTATAGAGTCGACTACTCGATGGGCTGATACGTTGTTATAAAAAAAGACCAAAAACTAACTCTGTTTTTTAGAACTATTAGCGAACAATATTGGCTGAAATTGTGCTGTGGAGCTATTTTGTTTCGATACCAATTCAAGCCATCCGCTAATCTAAAAACTGAGTTCAAAATTTTCAATGACAGAAGAAAATTGTTTCTGCTTTTTCATCTTCTTTTTTCGACGTTAGGAGCATCGTGATTTCGAAGGGATCACAGCTCTCAAACTGATTTAGTTCACACTAGTGATGAAGGATCAAACGGATCACTAGTGTGAAGGAAATAAGTTTGAGAGCTGTGATCCCTTCGAGAACACGTTGTTCCTAACGTCGAAAAAAAAAATGAAAAAGTAGAAGAAGATTGATGTCATTGAAAATTTTGAGAACGGAGAACGTCAATAGCCCCGTACACACTATACAATTAGTTGGACAGACTTCGTTTGACAGATGTTGGATGGTCGGATGTAGTTTGCGTTCAGACTATCAAGCTTGTCGTCCAACTTTGTGTCACGTACCCTTCCACTCCGTCCAACTTCTAGTTTTCAAAAATATTTGAAAACCATCCAACAAGTTGGACAAGCAGTCGTATGAAGGGTTCACACTATCAAGCATTGGTCGTTCAAACCTAAGTCTCCAACTATTTGTACAGTGTGAACAGGGCTAATAACAGCAACGATCAATGAGAGCTAACAGTAACAGACCAATTCAGAAGTGTCTTTATGCACCCACGGTGTAGGTAGAGTTGGTTGGTGTAACACCGCATTTTGATTAATTTGATTTGTGGGAAAAAAGGGAGTGTAGGCTGGTGTTGGTTCGTTTAACACCGTCTTATTGCAGTCGTTTAAGTAGAGAATCTCATGACATTGACTGGTTTCGCGCGATTCTTAGGAGTTATTAGTTTTGTCAATGATATGGAAAGTTAAATTAATTTCAATTTTTAATCACATAACTTGCAGTAAGAAAAATAATGGCTTTAAAACCCACGCGGAAAAATAATGACTAGAAATTCTGGTCCGAATAAAATTAATTTATTTAAAAAAAACACTATTTTATTTGCATTTCAATGACAAAACTAATGACATCTTCAAATTCACGAGAGCTCTGGAAACAGCAGGTTATTTTCAAATGAAACGACTGCAATGAACTCATTTAAGATTGACCAATAGGAAATCTGTTCTTATCAGAAATTACGCGGTGTTAAACAAAGCAATAGCCTGCGTACAACTTCTTTCCGTTCAAATTACTCATAATGCGTATTAAGCTACAAAAAGGGTCTGCCAAACGAATTGAAAGTTTTCTCAAAAATGCGGTGCTGAACGAACCAACACCAGCCTACAAGACCTTTTTTCTATTCAAATTAACAAAACGCGGTGTTACACCAACCAACACCGTCAACTTTTTTTGAGTGCATATAGACACTTCCGGCCATTTAATATGCGCAAAAAGTCTAATCTATCTCTATGATAAGCAGATATATCGAAATTAACCCTAGCAACCCAAAATTGCTTTGGAATTCAATGTATGTATACACTCAAAAGGTAAAACTAATTTGACTGAGTCATTAAAACTTTAATTTTATCAGAGGTTTGATAAAAGATTCAGGAATTTAATGAATTGTTGCTTCCTGGAACTTTGTCATTTGTCAAGTACATATTATAATAATGAATCGAGTTGAGATAATAATAAATTTGCTTGACATATTTGGATATAATACGAAAACTAAAAATGATTATGAAAGCTTCCACGAACTTTATAGCACCTTAAGGTGGTGACCGAGTCGAAATATTTAGGAATGGTTCGAGATTCGTCACAACGTGAAAGAAAAAAAGAAGAATTATAAAGTGATGGAAGCATTTCGTGTTGAAAAGCAATGTAATATACGAACGAGCAAAATTTAACTTGCAAAGAAGATTGATAGAAGATTTCATAACTAATCTTTGTTTGCTATCTGAGAATTATTGTAATAATCGTACTCTTCGAGAGATGATTGGACCGTAGAATTAAAAAAAAAAAGCTACAGTGGTACCCGTGGCTCGATGGCTATCATGTCTGCCTGTGAACCCAAAGTTTCGTGGTTCGAATCCCAACAGAGGCAAAAATGTTTTTCATGGGTATCGCCTTTCGCGAGGAAAGGACAAGTGCCGCGTTAGTAAATTCATTGCCTTGGAAAGCGCTGCCGTTTTGAACCGGCAGAAAACTGTAGGCCCCCTCGCATAAAGTGCTGTTTGTAAAATCAGCTTCTGCATAGATGCCATGCCGTAGTCAAGGCTTACCCTCTTGTTATATCTCCTGTGGTATCACAATAGGTTTGTTCGTTGAAGTCTTGGTGTTGCTTTCTGGTCAAATTTTAAATCTTAAATTACACAATATTTAACTAACTAAACACTGTTTAATTAAGACCAAAATTTTGTAAGAATAGTCAAAATATGTTACACAAAAACAAGAGAAAGACATTGTAAAATCAAATTTGTAAAAAGTTCAACGAACTAATAAACATCATTTTTATTATTAATTATTATTATTAAATATATTTGGTGGTGCATGGTTCCCAGGTACACATTAATTAGGAAAATTAAATTAAACCACGCAAAATATTGAAAAAATTGAATTAGATATTCCAAATGTTTCAAGCGGAAATCTAAAAATGTCATTCTTTTGCAGTTGCTAATGCATATAAAACCTAAAAATTTAATCAAAACCGTTAGAGCCGTTTTTTAAGAAAACGTTTTTATTTTTTTTTTTTTTTTTTTGAAAAATGCGGTTTCAAAAATTCAAGTACACAAATTTTAAGACCTTGCTAAAAGATGTATTGACAAAAATTTTGAAACAAATCAAATATGGGCGATTCCGCTATAGATGACTTCCGACATGGTTTTTTTAATAACGCTATTTGTTGTTTTTTTTTTTATTAGTGCAAAGAAGAAAGTCTAAATATAATAATCAATTTATTTTTATTTGATTTTATACCATATCTTCTTTTTTGGCGCGTTTGAAAATATTACCATCCGAAGAATTGGTATAAACTGTGAAATCATAACTAGCAACACTGGCGCGAAACAGTTGTTGTTGACAGTTTGAGGTTATGTTTTACCAGCTAAGCGTGAAGTAGAAATATTCATTTATCTTCGTCTGTCAAAAAATGTAAGTATTTGTTGTTATTTATTAAGAACAATTGATTGCTAGAATACACTGTCAATTTGTTGCACCCGCGATGCAAAAGATATAAAAGTTTACTTTTTCCACAAAAATAAAGAGCTAACGTTTTGAAACTTTCCAAAAGTAAGAAGAAATCAAAACCAAACTTAAATTATTTGTTTTTAAGAGTGTAATGAGTGTAAGGTTAAAGTTAACGATAACTTAAATTGGTTGCACCCGCGATCTCAATTTGAGATCACGGGTGCAACTTTTTTTCACGTAACGTTTTTGGGTGATTAATTTATACATTTCCTTGTTTTGATAAACCTTTACTAATAATATATGCTGAAGACGATTGATGATATATATTTAATATGTGTGTCTATATTATATTCTATATTTTTTACAGAAGGATCATTCCATTATCGCGGGTGCAACATTTAGACGCCTGTTTTAGTTTAACCTAATGAAATAAAAAACATTTTTAATTTCATTAGTCTATGAAAGACTACATTTTAATATGTTTATTTTATATTAATTAACAAATTTTTTAATATAGTACTCGAAAAGCTAGGAGAAAGGTTCAAATTGCCATCGCGGGTGCCAGATCACAAACAAAAAACACAAATCTGTTAATTCTTACATATTTAATATATTATGCCTTAATGTTTTGAAATATAATAAAGTAACAAAGAACATAAAATAAAAACTCTAAACAAAACAAAAATAAACAATGAATTATTACTTTTTCAATAATTGCGGGTGCAACACTAAATTATCGGTATTATCGATCGATGACGTATTTCAAAAGAAATAATTAATTTAAACGGCAAAAAAAGTATAACTGTTAGTAATTAATATGATTTGATCTCTTATTTGGTTCCTATATAAGTAAAATTGATGTTTATGTTCACTTAAATTAGACTGGTTGCACCCGCGATAATTTAGTGTTGCACCCGCAATTATTGAAAAAAATAATAATTCATTGTTTATTTTTGTTTTGTTTAGAGTTTTTATTTTATGTTCTTTGTTACTTTAATATATTTCAAAACATTAAGGCATAATATATTAAATATGTAAGAATTAACAGATTTATGTGTTTTTTGTTTGTGATCTGGAAAGGTTGGGCCAAACTTGTTGCACCCGCGATGGCAATTTGAACCTTTCTCCTAGCTTTTCGAGTACTATATTAAAAAATTTGTTAATTAATATAAAATAAACATATTAAAATGTAGTCTTTCATAGACTAATGAAATTAAAAATGTTTTTTATTTTATTAGGTTAAACTAAAACAGGCGTCTAAATGTTGCACCCGCGATAATGGAATGACCCATATACCGTTTTGAAAATATTCGAAAAAAGAAAGTTTTTTTAAAAAAATTTATCAAAATTCGAAAAAACTAAGTTTTTTAAATGTTGATATGCAATCTTTCATAAATAACTTAGGACTTCTAAAATATGAAATTTCACCAAAATCGTAGCCATTAGCGAGAAAGTAAGTTTTTGACAAAACGGTACTATGGGGGGTACCGTTATTTCATGACCAAGAGACCCAATTCCAAAAAATCCTCTGTAGGCTGCTCTACAGAGCCTAACTGCAAATTTTGAAGAAAATCTGTCAAGTGGTTCTGGCTGTAGATCCATATACAGACAGACAGACAGAATTGTAAGACCTACTTTTTCGTATTCCCTATCATCGTAATGTCACGTTTAGTTGTTGTCTCAATTTTTTTTCTGCAAAACTTGCCTATGATCGCAAGTAAAAATCTTATAGGGGCGGGTCTATCTCCATCCGTTTAGGCGGGAGGGTCAATTTTAGATACAAAAAAGAATCAATCAAGCCACTCACTACCACATAATATAATATTTTTTAAAGCTTATACTTTCCGCTTAATTAACATTTTAGTTTATGTTTATTTAGTTTATTCAGAATTTAAGTAATGAAGCCTCAAAACCAAAAAAAAAAATATTTGAGTAAATAACTCGCCATTCGTGACGCAAATCTGATCAATGGTGACGCACAACGTGTGCTCACTACAAAATTTCTACGACAACTGATGGTGGGGGACGTGCAATAGGCAGCTACTCGAAACAGCAACAGAAAACAATAACGGAGAATAAAGTTATTCGCATTATCTTGCACTCACAGACCAGTAGGCGGGTATACCCCGTAATTGGCGGGTTAAGGGTGATTTCTCCTTTGAATAATGCTCTTATTGGTTATGAATCAATCACAGAAAACCGAACGAAAAAATTGTCCTTAGCTTTTGAGAAATTAAAAAAAAAAACCAAAAGGCACTCAGTTCAAACAAAATATCTGCTTCATTGCAAAATGTACATTCTCAAGCTCTGGCGGAGCTAATATGGTGTCAAAAACCGTAGAGTTAGAAGCAAATTGGCTTTGTCGATGGAGTAAACAGACGGAAGAGTCGTTGAAGTTGAGCGTTAGAACCGATAACGTGGTGAGTTCTTAATGATCTTAGCAAAAGACAAAAAATCTTTGCTTCATTTTGGACACAACAGCATTTTTTGCGTGACTTGTTGGCTTTGCAGAAATTTGGCTTTATTTATACGAGCATTATAGATGTTTCTGGCCCTTTTGAACAAATTTCGGTTTTTCTACTGAAGGGTTATCTTTTTTCTTTTTGCGCTGCAAGTTTTACTAAAAGGTAAAGATCATACCAAAAGACCAGAGGCATGGTCGGTCATACATAATTCTATTATACGATATTGATGTAACGGGGAGAAGTAAGCATCACCTCATGGATGTTGGGTGTTGCGAGCATTGAAAGAGAAGCGGCAAAAGTGGGTTTAATCGTGATTGAGGCCAAAAGTAGTAGTAGTAGTAGTAGTAGTAGTAGTGTGTGATTTTATTTAACAAAATTAAAGGTTTTTTTTTTTTTTTACAATTTCACAATTATGGCATGGCTTTTGCCGTCAGCCAGTTGAGGCCAATATGCTCATATAAAACAAGAACAGAACATAGACGAATTGCACAAAACGTCTACTTTGTAAGTTAAACATAAACACAAACAGCGGAGATCAAACGGAGAACTACTCTTACCGATTGCTGTTTCCTTGGGTTAAGAATCGAAAAATAAAAACCTCTCTATAGAAACCAACGTAACCCTTTATAAAACGTTGATCCTAGTCCTGCTATTTGGTGCAAATGCATGGAACTTATCCAAACCGAATGGGGAAACTCTTCATGCAACGAAATATAAAATGTCTTTTTCTGCAGTTTAATTCTTCTATTTAAGCATCACTTAAAACCCATTTTCTGCAGTCGTTAATGATATGAAATATGAAAAATGTTGTCTTACCTTTTCTTCAAAGTGTGTGATGTCCTTGCCGTTTTCAGTCAAAGCAATAAGCAATTCGAGACGGTGTTTCAAGTCTTCAGGAACTTCGTGATTCTGAAAGTATCCAATAACATTAATCAACCCTAAATCTATTCAAAATGTACTTCCAACTCACTTGAATTACGAGAAAGAAATGCTCTCGCATTAGTGTCAATTTTCTATACTGAGTTTGTATGAGGATTTTATAGAAGGTCAGTGTCGTCTGCCGATGTTCCGTTGATTTGTTATCTACAATCAAGTCTTTGGTTAGATCCCAAAGTTTAGTAACCGATGACTGAAAACGAACACAAGGGAATGATTTTAAGGTTTTTATCATATCTGGTTCAACTAAGTTACCTCTTCCAGATTCTCAGAACGCAAATATTCGCCAAGTTCTTTTAAAGTCTTACATCTTTGTGCTACTGGCGTCTCGGGACGTAGTTCGGATTCCAGAGCTGGTTTTAAGTCACGTTCTTCCTTTGCGTTTCCTAAATTTGAAGTTTAATATCAATTTCATTTACGACTATTTTGTTTTGGAATCATTTATTACCACCGGTACTACGGCCAACAGATCGAAAGAATTGCCGAACTTTGTTAAGACGATTGTCTTTGTCCTTAGAACTCATATTGGTTTGAGATAGTCTATTGGTTTTTGTTTTCTTTTTTAACAAATTGGAAATGAAAGCACACTAAATATTTTATTGAGAAACAGAATCAAATTGGTTTTAATAAACTTTTTTTTGTCTGAATTAATTTTTTATTTGACAGAAGAAAAGGGAAATTTATCATATGTTGCAGATTTCCCAATTAGAAAGTGAAAGTCATTAAGTCAGCAGTTAGATGAGCAAAATAAATAGGTCAGAAAAATATTAATAGGGATACATGAGCTGCGTTCTGTTTCAAGCTAGAGATTATAAAAACAGGCAATAGATGAATAACGGTAGGTGTCTACACGTTGTTATAATTCCTAGCACAAGTTCTCCATTTTGTGTTGGAAAGTGTATTAAAAAAAGCATAACGTTATGAGTATAACCCGTCTGGACACGCCAAGTGTACTGCTTAGGCAGATAAATCTGATTTCGTTTTGCGCATCCAACCTCTTTCTTCCTCACCCCTTTTGCCCAGAAACGACCGATATAACGTTATTGGAATAACACGTGTGGACAGGGACTAACTAAGGAAGTGCAGATGGTGCGTTCCCTCTCTATCAGACAAGTATGCATTTTACATCTTGTGTCTTTTTCCGATTTTCATCTGCACTTGCAGATGCATGTAAATCCACCATATTAGGTGTGTTTTTTTGCACGCGGATATACGCTTGTTCAAATTTTTGCATGTTAAAAACAACAACAAAATAAGCGAATAGCGAGGATAAACATCTACGTTTATTTCTGAAGCGAATATAAACTGCAAGTGCTACCAAGGTGTGGAAGATGAATTTTTGGAAATTTCAAAAAATTCATTCAAAATTCATTCGTTTGACAAAGAAAATAAAAACAAATTCCTAGTTTTTTTTCTCATTTTTCAATTATCTGGTCTTTTATTTGCGTCTTCCAAAGGCAAGTTTTAAAATTGACTACCAAAATGCATATCAAATAACATTTTATATATTTTCTTCGTCTGTGTAGAAAACCAATTAACCACATCAAGTGGATTGGTTAATTCCTTGGCCAAAATGACTGCTTCAACTCGTCCCAGTGTGGTTTCCATCGATTCCCGTACAGAAAATTTTAGTTTCCGAATAAGAACATAATTGTCGTGTGGTTTGCAATTAAAAAATCTTTTCTTGTTTTTATTTATACATGTGTTTCATTATAATAAATCGTTATGTTATGATATTCCAAACGTTTTTTCTTCGTCAGAGCCACTGACGGAACCTGAACCGCTGGGCGAGCCACTTTTAGATCGCGACCGGGATCCCGATTTTGACTTGGAGCCATGATCGACTTACTAACATCGATTGCGATCGCGAGCCTGAGCGTCTAGATCGTGATCCCGAATCAAAAATTCCAAGTTCTGAAACTAGATCCACCAATAATGATGGCATAGGTCGATCTGGTCGGAACATATATATTCTTTAGTTATTGGTGGATGAAACCTTTCCATCAATATTCACGCTGAGCGTTCTACCAAACTCATAAGCCTTTGAAAGAATTAGGCATTAATAAGGCATCTAGAATGTCAGCACCGTATGCATTGCTTCCTCCTACTTCTCTTGGCAGCTTAAAAAAAACCTGCAAAAAATATCATGTAAATCTTTTATTAATTGAAATTAAGTTTATTTGCTACGAGTGGGACAAACCTTTCTTGATCCTTCAACGCTATCTCATAAGAACCATTTTCATTTTCGTTGTCCAACGAGTAAAGCCCAATGAATATTTTGCCAATCGCTTTCACTTTTCCTGGATCAGTGATGAATCTTTCAAGCATTCCGTGTAGCTGGAGCTTGTTGAACTTTCTTGGTGTCTGTTTCTTAAAACAAAAAAGAGCAATTATAGAAAATAACATCATAAATTGTATAGTTTACCTTCACGCTGTTTTTCCACTACTGCCTGCTGCCATCTTAGTGCGTAGTCTACAGACTACAGTCTAGTAAAAAGACAGAGACAAACAGCTGTTAAATAAAAATTTGTCATTTATGTCAAATTGCAGTACTGCCAAATTTAAAAAAAAATTGGGGAAGTCGTTTTTTTTGGGCGAAGCTTATATCCGCGTGCAAAAAAACACGGCTATTGTAAACGCAACCGAATTTTCAAATCTTATTTCTGCAATTGAAAGGTTCTCTTGTGTGAGGAGCCTTAAAATATATTCAAAATTAGTTTTAGGTTTTTATTGTTGTTTGGCACTACTTACATTAGCAACACTTCAAAAACTGTTTTTCTGTTATCTCAATGTTGGCTCCACTGTTTGTGAAATTTGTTTTGCAAAAAGCAAAAACCCGAAAGCGCAGCAGCTGAGTCCATTCGCCATCTATCAAAACCGTTGGAATCGAAGAAAAATTGTAAATTATTTTCATTAAATGTATTTATTTATCTAATTAAACATTATAAATCGATACGTCGCAACCGCAATCTCCAAATCAGTAGATTTTCAAACAAAATTCAGTACTATCCGCTATACGCCTCCGTCATCTACAGAAAACTAGCGTTTGTTAAGAAAACCATCCGCCATTCGTTCTTTTTTTTTCTCATCTTTTTCGTGTTAATTGTCATCTTAAATCCCGTTGCAACAAAAGCGGTGTAAAATTGGTTAAGGAACATCATCTTGAAAAGGTGGGTGGGAAGTCTATTGTTCCATAAATTGCGCTTTTACTTCAAAATACATCAATTGGTGTGGCTTGTATTTTTTTTGGGGCAAAATTTGCAACATTTTGTCTTGTCGGTTCTGCAAACTGCAAAGATGAACAATTCTTTGAGTGGGTTCCTCTGGATAAACTTATCTCACTTTAATGGCAAAAAGAAAATCTGTATCTTTGGTGTTTTTAAATTTTTATGAAACATGCTTCCATTTTCGGCTGAAGATTGCGAACACAAAATCAACTCGTGCGTACAAATTGAAAGCTGGCTGCCCTTGTACCACTTTTTGCTCATCTCATTGCTGTCTTTAGAGACTTACCGATTGTTTTTTTTTGTTTGTTGCACACGAATTCACGTGGCCAAAAATCTAAGTTATTGTTTGCGACACTCGTATAGGTACATACTTGTCCAATTAGCATCGATCGCTTGGTTAAACAAGCGTGACTAAAAAAAAACTTTCTTAAGATTCGGCTTGGCAACTTTTCAGTGAACTTTTGTTTGCCTTTTTCATTTTTAATCTTGAGCTTCACAATGTGTGAATTTTTAGTGTTTCCTTTTTATTGATAACAAAAACAGTCAAAGAACTGAATTGTTCACTATAAATAAGTTGTCCCTTTATTTTTCAGAGATAACGTAAGAAAGAAGTACCAGCATCTCTTCTCGACCGTTTTACTTTGTTAAGTTCAGTAAGAAATTTGTACTTTAAATCAAACAACAATGAGTTCAACCGAAGAAGCACCAGGACAAGAGCCACAGGTAAGTTTTAGAATTCTAGTATTGCTTTTGTTGTTTACTTAGAGTTAACGTGATTCAAATGAATTTGTCAACTCTCCCGTGTAGTCTACGACTCATTTGTAAAATAAGATCAAAACTTGTTAGGTAGGTACTCAACTGCTAAAGCCATTTGTCAATAGTGAAGGAACTAACGAGATAAATATTCCGATCAGATGAAATATCGCTGATGTAATTACATATGCACAGCTATTTTGCGACAACAAGGAACCGGGTCGAAAATTAAGATAATGAATTTTTTAACTCCATTCAGATAACTCGTGTTGCTGAAGAGGAAAACAACTTTGCCGGTTCGACTTAGCAATAAATAGACCTAAACCAAAAGCTCTAGTCAGTTTTATGCTCTTTTAAGTCAGTTGAGGTCTCTTCCACTTGATTGCGCCACCTAAAGCGACGTCCTACGCTTCCACGACTTCCCTTAAATGTGCTTTTGGAAACCCGTTGAGTCGTAGCGTTGATATCCATTCGCTCTACATGTCCCAGATTTCGCAGTCTAGCGATATGCATTGCTCTAGTTATGCGCATGTAAATAAATTGGCTGGCGTCACAGCAGTGAGCCAGTGAGAATTTTTCAAAACCGTGCCTCGTAAGAGAATGTGGGGGCCTGCACTTTTGTGCCTATTCCGAATGATTAGTCGAGAAAGCTCTTTTCATGGCAATATCTACTATCGGAGGACTTGCCAATTCCTTGTGAAAGTGATACTCGCAGAATTCGAACTACTAACCTCTCCATAACAGGCAGAATCTTTTAAAATATGTTTTTAGACGTATGGTTTTTAATTAGAAATAAAAAACGTATAATGAAATGTTATGGCCAAGAATGAAGCATTATTATAAAGATATAGGTTTGCCATTACGTTTTAAAAATAATTTCCATCCGAGAGGCCCAATTTTTGACCACTTCTGGCTTCATTTGAGGCCGTATGTAAGCAAAAACGCGCTAAATATTCTCTTCCAAGGTGTCAGAAGCCATGGGAAACAATTGGGGTCTTCAAATCCGCATCACACATTGGCTTTACATTTCGGTCATCAAAACTTCCTAAGGGAAGTTTAATTTGAGGCCGTAAAATTTCAGGTTGGGTTGGTACGGGCCTAGCTGTGTTACCATCTACAGCGCTCTTGGTATGGTGAACGTCCGTCCGATGTTCCCTTGTGTGTGTTAAATTATATGACCTGATTTTTTTGTTGCTGGTGAGGTCGTTTCCTGAGGACAAGGTCCCCCCATTCCGACGAGTTAAGCCACGCTAAGCAAGCAGGCCATGTTCCTCAAGAGCGATACAGTCCCCTACCTTTCAATCACAGATCCGTTTCCTTACCTAATCCTTCTTTTTCCGGTTACCTCTACATCACCTCCTTATCCCCTCTAATCCTACTAGCTAGCAACGAAATGGCTTACTTATGGTGTTACAGTATGATTGACTGCACTAGATAAAGCAATTTATCAAGACAGCCTCCGCAAAGTACAATGTTCGATTTTATGAGGGGTGGCTTACGCACCACTCCTTCAGCGGCACTGAACATCCTGTTTCACCTAGTCTCACTTGACATCTACAGTAAACAATCAGCTGCGAGTTTGGCTATTCAGTTACCAGATGTCTCATAATGGACCAACAACAACATTAGTCATACTGACATTCTGAACAAATTCGGAATCCCAAGCTAAAACCAGACTACACCACACCTAAACTTGAATTTGGTAAAAATTTCCGAGTGACCATTCCATCCAGAACAGATTGAGACTACCAATCCTTCAAAAACAAATGAAGGAGTGGGTTGTGGTGTCTATTTAGACGAAATGAAATTGGCCATCTCGCTTCGTCTTCCAGATCATTGTAGCGTGTTCCAAGCGGAGGTGATGGCAATCAGCGAAGCTCTTTCTTGACTAAGAGAAAACATGATATCCAAAAGGGATACATCGTCGACGCCACTGAAATAGCGCGTAAGAGCAACTTGCAATACCGGGTATTTACAAAAGTCGCAAAAATTCGTTATTACGCCATCGACTTCTGAGTTTCTATTGGCACCTAATGAAACTGACGCCATTTAAATTAGCAATATCATGCAAAGGAACCACGAAAAAGTTGAGTCAAACAGATCTATTCTGTTGACCAAGATAATCAATTATTTCTTCCTTTAAAATTGATAAAATACTGATACGCTGTGTTGCAAATTGCTCTTACGCGCTATTGCAGTCGCGTCGACGATATGAATCTTCTCAGACAGTCAGGCAACCATCAAATCCCTGGCATCAAATTCCTTCAACTCTATTCTAGCCCTTATCTGCCGATCATCTCTCAGGGAGATGTCAGACTAGTTTAACATTCTGCTGTGCCGGGGCATTAGAGACATTCCAGGAAACTGCAAAGCAGATTAACTCGCCGGAAACGGATCACTTCTGCCCTTCCCACCGATAACAAAGAGTATCGGCAAACCAATCGCTACATAAAAACCCATTGCTCAAGCAGGATGCATACAAGAAAACTAGTCTGAGTTGATCAAGCAGTTTAACGTGTAACGCAACGAAACAGATCTGGCCCAAGCTAAAATTTTAAGCGGCCGAACGGCTTCCCCTCAAAAGAAAACACATTAGTGCGACGATAGGTGTCATCACAGGACACTGTCTTGTTGGAAGACATGCCGCAAGGCTAGTAATCGGCTCAAACGATTTTTGCAGAAGCTGTATGAATGAGGAGGAATAGGAAACTATTTTCAACCTTCTCTGTTCATGCCCAGCCTTAGCTCACAAACGTAGGATACACATAGGTTCGTATTTCTTTGACGACCCTAGTGATCTTACTCACATCGACGACCTGCTTCTCTCCTGCTTCATTCTAAGCTCAAAATGGCTCCATTAGGATGAGGATACATAAGATCCACTGGGGTACCACAATGGGCTTAACGGGCCTAAGTGTGTCAGCCGAGCTAACAGCCACTTTAACCTAACCTAACCTTAGACGTCAATTGTCTCACGTAAACAAGGAACAAGCTCACTTTCCATAACCCCACTGAAAATAATCGAGCGTTGTTAAATCGAGCGATCTTGGCAGTAACTTACTTACTTACTTAGTTACTTAGGTGGGCATTACAGTTCGGGGTGGACCTGGGCGTCAACCAACTTCGATATCGGGCGAGCTCTTCAGTTTTGAACTCGTAAGTCGGTTGAGGTCTACTTCCACTTGATTGCGCCGCCTAAGACGAGGTTTTCCCCTTCCCCGCAATGTGCTTTCCAAAACCGGAGGAGCCCGAGCGTTTGGGTCCATCGCCTCTACATGGCCCAGTTATCGTAGTCTCGCGATGCGTACTCTTCTAACTATGTTAATATCGCGGTACAGCTCATACAGGATACAGCTCGTTGTTGTACCTTCTTCTCCACACATTGTCTTCGCATACGGCCCCAAAGATCATTCGGAGAGATTTGCTTTCGAAACGACCAAGGGTTTGCTCATCTGCTTTGGATATGATCGATGTTTTCGCGAGGTATATCAGGACTAGGACGAACAAGGTCTTATGAAGGGTTACTTTGGTTTTTCGAGAGAGGATTTTATTTCTCAATTGCTTTCTTAACCCAATTGCCCTCATTAACCATCTAACCGATTACTGTCAATCTCATTCACTGCTCGCAAAAGACACTACAACCTCACGCTTGCTTACTCCCATTGCGTCATTATCTTCTGTGTAGGCGAGTAATTGTACAGATTTTTCAAATATCATTGCTCTGTTGTTGAAGTTTTAGTTTTGTACCATCTTTCGAAGTATATGACAATTTATCGCCTTGACGAAAGCCTTTTTCGACAACCCTTGTTGTCTCTGAACTCTGTGAGTTCACCGACTTTAACGGAGCAGCTTAAATTCTCCAAACTCAACTTAAATGGTCGTACGAGTTTTGCAGGGATGCCAAATTTAGACATGGCTCTGTACAACTCGTTTCTGTAAATATTGTCATACGCGGTTTTGAAATCGATATAAAGATGGTGTTTAATATCGATTTATATTCTCGTTTTTTTTCCAAGATCTGTTTGAAAATTTGGTCTATTGTGAACTTTTCGAGTTTAAAACCACATCGGCAAGGACATATCAAATTGTTGACGTGGGGCTTCAGACTTATTACAGCATCTGCACCTGGAGTCTTGTTTGATTTAAGTTTTCATATGGCGGTGATAATGGCGGCTTAAGAGTTAGGATGTCTGCCCGTAACGTAGGAGTTTCAGGTTCGAATCTCATAAATGTCTTTGTCCATCTCCAAGGTAGCTGAAGATCACTATAAAGGAGCATGCACCAGGTATGTCAGAGGTTGGAAGATCCTAAAAACAGCTCATAGGCTCACGGCCACCGCGAAATTGCTTAGAATAAATATAAAATAACTTCATGTATAGAAATGGGCTCAAGTAATTTTTGTTTAGGTTTGACTTCTCGTGTGACTTCTGCGAGATGCATTGTTTGTAGCTTTCTTTTGCAAACGGTTACTTAATAAATAAATAAATAAGGTAGCGCAACAGAGCGAGGAGCCTAGCGCGTTTCTCTAAATGCCTTGTGAGGGAATATAGGTAACCTACAATTTTCTGCCGGTTCCTAACGGAGAAAGCGCTGTTCATGGCAATGGATTTACTAATGGAGGGCTTGCCAATTCCTCACGAAAAGCGATACCCGCGGAAAAACATTTTTGCCTCTGTTATGATTCTAACCAAGAACCTCTAGGTTAACAGCAGACATGCTAACCATCACGCCACGGGTACAACAAAAATGGATACTAGTGAATAATAGTAGCATAGTTGCAATTTCGATGTAGGTAAAGCATTCATTGCGGGTGCGTCTGTAATTCTTCGTTTCTGGAATACGTAGTTCGAAATAGTTCCGTATGATAGACGAGAATGATTAGATGGAGGTTTTTCGTTTAGTTTAGCTTTTCAGCCGATCTCAAGTTGTCCGTTAGCATAAAAACCCTCTACCATAATTTAAAAACTTCATTAAGCAACCAATCTTTGTTGTAAGGTTGAGTTGACTGAGCGCAATTCGCACAACTAACTTCAAAAACAAAATTCTAGCAGATTTGCATCAAAGTAATTAAAATGTATTCCTGTTACAGTCAAGTCCCCGAGATTTGGAAAAAATCGAAGAGGAGAAGTTAAAATCGAAATACCCCGCAGCTGGTGGTGGCATGCGTGGCCCAGGAGGTCACTCAGCGTTTCTTCAAAAAAGACTACAAAAGGGGGTAAGCCAAAAAATGAAGTTATTGTTGTCTATCATCAATTTTAATTTCTTAAAATTTTCAGCAAAAATTCTTCGACTCTGGTGATTATCAGATGGCTAAGCAGAAAGGTGGAAGCGTAAAGCAAGTATTCGCGAATAAAGTGTCCACAGGTGAAGCGATTCCAACACCAGAAACAGTGCCTGCTCGTAAGACATCAATCATACAGCCATGCAATAAATTTCAAACGACGAGTTAATTCCCGATTTCCTAAACCGTCATCCCAATGTCCCAACCAAAATTCTACTCTCCACCATTAAAACAAAACTAACAGTGAACAGAAGCATTATCCTTAAAAAAAAACTAATACTATAATAATATATACTAAACATACGATTTACAACAACTTTTATTATTTACTCGCTAGGAGATTATTTTTTTCTTTATTCCTTTAAAATTATCTTTTTGCTCAAGTGTATTTATTTAAAACAATATTCTTGGTATGTTTCCTATCGCTTGTTGTTTTCTTTTACGTTTTTTTTTCTTCTTTGTCTCAATGATTTGTATGATAAGTCGCCCAACACAGCAGCGTAAAAATTATTTTTAATAAAATTGTTGCTCAAAGAGCTTAAAATTTAAAACGTAATATTCTAATTGTTGTTGTTTCTATGTTAAAAAAAAAGGAAACTAAATAAACTCAAAGAAAGGTAAGGAGTTTAGTTTTCAAGTCTGCTGGTTGCTAAATTTTGTCTTCATCAGACAATGCATGGATTTTTTTTGTGTAATTCGCTAATTATAAAAAAACAAGTCTATTGTTTTTAATTTATTTCTTATGCAAAAAGAACTCTTCTCAATGTGCTGCATGTATTTTTGTCATTGGTTGCGTTTTGTTATTAAATTTTCCATCTATCTACGTGTGTACTAAAAGCGTTACGATTATGAACAAAAGTTATAAAGTAAAAAAAAAGAAATTAAAATGCAAAAAAGAGAATTAGAAGTATTTTCTAGAGCTGTAAGAATCGTTATGGTTTTTTTTGTGAATAAACAATTATTATAACATTTGAACAGAAAGAATCACCTAACAACGAGGATAATTTTTGAAAGTGTTAACAGAAGAAACATATGCTACTTGCCTTATTTTAGACACGAGAACAAAATGCTAAGATAGCAGTACAAACAAATCATTTGTAGTAAAGCCGTTGAATCAATATTAAGAATGTTAAATGCAACAAAACAAAATGCCGATAAAATAAATACCTTGAAAGTTGATAAAAATAAAAAGAAAACAAAAAAAAAACAATGGAGAGAAGTTGTTATTTATTTTAAGCTTAACGTTTGTTTTTTTTTTTTTCATATTGAAACTACAATGTGAAGACTACTGAAAAAGGATGTTATGATTAGCGTTTGTTTCTTGCTCTATAACTTTATGCAGAATCGGCTCTACCAAGTTAAGATTTTTTTTATTTTTCATTTAAACGTCAATTGTTGCACGCAGAGCTTCATAATTTTACTTCTTATTCCTAAAACGGCTATCGTAATAAGGGTAAATATATATATATTTTTTTTTCTGTTGGAGGTTTTTAAAATACCTGATGTTCGGAGAAAAGCCAAAAGACGCTGCCATGATAAGGAGCTTAAGTTACCAGCTCTCGCTGGCAGACCAAGCGACGGTTAAGGTCCTGAGAAAGCTGTCTGAGATCCTTGCCTAGCAAGTTCATCGGTGATCTCATTTCCAGCTATGCCGTGATGGCCCGGAACCCAAATGAGACTCAAGGAATTTAATCTTCCGATCGCATTCAGAGAGCTCTTGCACTCCTGGATCACTTTCGAAGTGGTTAGAGGGTTGAGAAGAGCCTTAACCCCTTACTGCATGATTTTTTTTTTCACAACGAAAAAAATATATGTATTAGAAAACAATAAAATAAGACACATTTGTTCCAGCATTTTTGAATTTATTGAAGAAATACGGGAAATAATAGGTTTTTTAGGTTAGGTACATATTTGAACCACTATGCAAAAAAAAGAAAAAACGATATTTTAGGTTTGGTCCATATTTGAACCACTATGCAAAAAAAAGAAAAAAGATATTTTAGGTTTGGTCCATATTTGGTATGCAGAAAAGAGTTACATTATGTAGTATGAAAAAGACGGAAACAGTTTCTTTTGTCATTTAGACAAAGACTAACTTTACATTTTTGGCACTCAACATATGATCTACCATTACACTCCGGTACCTTGCAACGCTGTCTAGTTGTCCAGATAGGAAGATGATCTGTTTGATCTAGCCGAACATCCATAGATGGCATAACAGCAATCGCGCCTCTCAATCTCTTAGCTTCAATGGCGTTCTCTAAATCATAAGAAGGTCGGCCTCGTTTGGCACTTGAACTTGGTTTCCCAGTTTGACATAAGCCCTCAGCTACACAAATCTTGAAATCAGCTAGAGGCAGTGATGGCTCCGATTCATCTAAGGCTCGCCTGTATAGCAACCAAGCATTGACTGTAGCCATATCTATCATATGGAAAAATATCCTATGGTAGAACTTCTTTGATCTTATTTGGATCCTGTAATACCCAAGAAGAGCGTCCAATAAGTCCACTCCACCCATATGCTTATTATAAACCATCACTGCTTTTGGGCATGAAACATTTTGGTAGGTTTTTTCCTTTTTATTGAAACGTCGAACTTCAGATGACGGTCTGCTGCCGACATAAGTTAAAGCCAAATTCACCACCCTATTGTCGTACCAGGTTACTATAGAAATATCTGCATTATCAACAGTGGTTAGTTTTTCACTTGTTGCACCTCTTCCCTTTTTTTTTAAATCTTTTTCAGTTGGAACCTTATAGCCTGGAATTCGATTAGCTTTTATTGTTCCTAGTGGTAAAATTTTCTTTTTATTTAGATAGGTCAAAAGTGGTAGCGAAGTGAACCAATTATCGAAGAAGAGCTTGTAATTGACTCCTTCTGATATTGTTTTGGAAAGTCGAACGACAACGTCACTGGAAGTGCTTATCTTGGGCAAATTAGTGTCAGAACGTATTGGACCTTGAGCTCCAGTATAAATTTCAAAATCATAGCTGAATCCAGAGCTGCCGCTAAGCACAAAGTTTTTGTAGCCCCATTTGTGGGGCTTTTTCGGATTATATTGTCGCATTGATGACCTGCTTTTGGTGGGTATTATCTGTTCATCTACTGCCATATATTCCTCTTTAGGGACTGTCAGAAGTCTCTGTCTTATCTGGTCTAAAAACGGTTGAATTTTATGAAGAGGATTGTGACCTGTTTGGCCTTTGGGTATTTGCGTGGAATTGTCATTGAAATGAATAAACCGTTTTATTTCCTCAAAGCGATTGCAGGACATTACTGTACTAACTTTAGGGTGCCCCAAGTTTTCACTCCAATAGCATCGCGTTGATGGTAATTGTATTACTGACATGTAAAGACTTATGCCAACAAACTGTTCTAGCTCTTTTACAGTAACATGACTGAGCCTTTCAGGTCGTTTCTCGACTGCATACTTGTTGGTCTCTAGGTGTATATGTGCGAAAATATCATCTGTAAACAAATATTTAAAAAACCGTAATGGTGTCTCCAAAGCCAAGATTTCCAAAGGCAAAGTTGAATCTCCAGCAAACAGTAACTCAGACTCGTCTCTTTCTAAGAACCCGTCCCTCCATCGAGGTTTTTCAGCTCTTGCAGCTCTTATTGAAGTGGTGGCCAATTCAGATAAGGGAACATTATCTTCGGGTTCAAACTCCGATTCATCTGATTCTGGAAAAGATTGGGGTAATACCTGACCGCCTGCGATTCTCTGATGTTCGTCATCCGATAAATCTTCGTCCAAACTGTCATGTCGTCCGGGAAATCATTGATTATTGTGTGGACTCCTCCGTAAAACCGACGTGGGTCCATGTCAGCAAGTTTTCTGTTAGAATATTTACACAAATAACAATCATAATATGTAAAACAAACTCAGTCAACTAAAAACACGTGTTGGGACAATAACCGATAAAATACATACATTTCTGCATGTTGTGCCAAATTTGATCCATACCAATAACTTTGAATAACTTCATTATTTTCTATATATAATGATAAAACCTTACCTTATTATAATCTTCAGATGTTATTTTTGCGTAATCAATTTATCTGATAAAAGTAAAACACAGATTTCTATTTTTTTCACACTTTCCACCAACGATAATGCACACCGTACTAGTCACAACCGGTTTTTGACATTTGACCGACGATCTAAATCATAAAATATACCGTTCGATGGATCTGTTGTGAATAATTTGAAAGGTATATGGATCTTATTTGGTACGCTATGCACAAAACGAAAAAAAAAATATTCCTTTGGGAAATATCGGTGAAATTGTAGTTTGGTTCATATATGATCCACGATGCGGTAAAGGGTTAAGCACAGCTTGGCTGTCGTTGCAAACAAAGATACTTCTCCCCGTCCATCCATTGTTCGTAACGTATCCTCAAGGCCATTAGGATAGCATAAGCCTCCGCTTGGAAAACGGATGCGTATGATCCCAATGATGTGTGCAGTCGTATGTCGCCGTTCTCCACAAAGGCACCAACACCAGAACCCTCGTCGGTTTTGGAGCCATCTGTGAATATATATTATCCATTAGACGTGAGTCGAAAGATATGCTGCTTGCGAGCTCCTCAAAGCTCCAGTGCGAATTGTGCCAGAGAGCACATCTCTTCAAACGAGAAATGGTGATGTAGGTATCAAGGGGAGGAAGATTCATCAGTTCATCGAGAGCAGCTCCCGGTGTGCTGGGGAAGGCCCCAGTAACACCAAGACAAACTGTTAGGAGATAGTACCGGCTCTACCAAGTTAATCAATTTTATTACAATAGGTTTTTAAAATGACAGAGCTCTAGACACTACCGTTTGAGTTTTAATTAAAATTTAAGCTAAACCTTTTTTTATTTTTCATTTAAACGTCAATTGTTACACCCAGAGCTTCATCATTTTACTTCTTATTCCTAAAACGCCTATCGTAATAAGAGTGAATATAACGATAGCTTTAAAATGCCCAAGAAGATACAACAACGAGCTGTTCCGCGACATGCGCATAGCCAGAAGAGTAGGCATCGCGAGATGGATCGAAACGCTCCAGCTCGACGGGTTTTCGAAAGCAGGGAATTCGTGGAAGAGGAAGACCTCGTCTTAGGTGGCGCAATCAAGTGGAAGAAGACCTCAACCGACTTAGAGCGCAAAGCTGGAGAGAGCTCGCCCGAAATCGAAGTCGTTATAGAAGGATGTTGGTTGAGGGCCAGGCTCACCAAGAACAGTAATGCCCACCTAAGTAAGTAAGGAAGCCTTTCACTTACTCGTCAAGTCAAGTTAATAAATCAAAACAAATTTTGCCAACAAGACTCAAGGTGTTATGAATACCCTTATTATGTAATAAAACAGTGCGATCATTTAGGAAAATAGAAGAGGCTTTGATAAGAAAAAACCCATACAAATTGCTTTTGAACCTTTGTGAATCGTAACGGCGCGGCGGTGCATCTTTGATTTTTAAAAAAATTTTTTTTGTTAAAACATCTTTTAGCAAGATCTAAAAACTAACATATTCGATTTAAAAAAAAACCCAGTTTTTTTTTTAAAGTGAAGGTTTTTAAAAAGGCTGGTCTAACGTTTTTGGCTAAATTCTCAGCGTTTAAGGGTTTTGACGAGGCGACAAACTGTCATGCGATTTTTTTTTATATCATACTCAAAAAGTTTGTACAAAACTCAAGCGTCAACACTAGAGGAATAACCTTTCAAAAGTCTATACAGTTACTCGCTTACGCAAACGATACTGACGTAATGGGAAGAAGCAAGAATGAAGTCGTAGGTGTTTTTGCGAGAAACAACAGATACAAAAATAGATTTGTTAGTTTATGAGAGCAAAAGGATGTTAATGATGTCATCAGGACTTCGTCTACTTAGGATCCGCTATAGATACGGAAAACAACATCATTGCGGAGATAACACGGAGAATAACTCTTTCCAACCGCTGTTTCTAAGGCTAAGAAGGCGTAACCCTCAAGAGGACTTCAACCGACTTAGCAAAACTGGAGACAGTTCGCCAGAAATCGATGTCGTAAGTAAGTGGTAAGCGTTCTACAAACTTTGAAAAATGGCGTTTTACATAATCAGTTTTATTATGAGTTTCACGTGTACAGCTTTTCACCAGGAACATTTTTGTTCGCCCGGAATTTTAACAGCTATTATGAGTTTCCCCTGAACAAAATTCCTTTTTTCCGTATTGGGTTTTTGAGTGCACTTATTACTGAGTTTTTTTTTATTATTGTTTTGTTCACCTCAAAGTCGAAACTTTGTTTCGGGAAGAAAATTTGAACACCATTTAAAATTGTAAATCTGGCGACCGTAAACCTATCGAAGCTCAACTTAAACAGCCTTAAAGGTTGTTATTTCTACAAAAAATGAAGTCTAAGATTAGGTCTCTATCATCTGTATTGACAGAGATATCGAATTTAACACAGGTCAGGGTACACCAAAGTTAGCCTTTTTTTAAATTGTCAAAAAGTGATGTCAAAGTTGAGAAACGGACTTTACTGTAAAACAATTTTTTTCTTAGAATATGACCAAGAATCTCATCGCAAAGTATGTAAAACGAATTACGGGACAACCTTTGAAAAGCCTTTGACCCTTATTGCGAGTGTCGTTTGGCTGTCGATAAACGACGGTTGTCGATAGTCGAACGTCGAAAATGAAATTCGGTATTGCGTATTCTTATTGTTCGATTCTTTCAATTTTGAATTCGGTCGTTATCGTCTGTATTTTTGCGTTCGACTATAACTCAAATGTCAAATTATAGGATTTATTCACAATGACTACTACAATGAATAATGAATTCACAGTAACAGAAATCCTTGTCGATAGAGATACGCAACACCAAAAGGAAAATTTATCGAAGCTTTCGATCCTTGTCGCATCGAATGTTAGACGACACTCGCAATAAGGGCCTTTGCTTCCTCGTTCCATTTTTAGAACAAACATTTGAAATCTCTCTTTTACCCCACCACTGGATTATAGTTTTTGTTTCATTAGCATGCGAAAGTAAAGGAGGTGGTGCATACTTGGGCCCAGGGCGTACACCTATGAGACTAGTACCAAATGAAAGCTTACGTTCAGCCCAATCAGTCTGCCAAATATTTTTGAATTCGGTCTTGGTGATTTTGAGATAATTAGACTTGAAGTTGAGCGCCGGAAATGGGAAAAATCTGATATTTCTGCAAATAATTACGTATATCTCGAAAAGTATAGCACGTAGGACAATGATTTAGGTATCATATGAAAGATCATAAAATATCTTTCATTTCATATAAAATACATTTTTTGAAATGCCTTATATTTCGGAAAAACAGACCAAAAAGTTGTTTGAATAGAAACATTTTCGTTGACGTTTGCCAGTCAATATCTCGAAAAAATCAGTGATGACCTATAATTTTTTTTGCACCACTTTAATCCTCAATTGGTAAGCTTTAATTTGATATATAATTAAACTATCATACATAAAGCATATCAAAAAAAAAATTAAAAAAAAAATATGTTCCACAGCAAATGCATTTTTTCATTTAATTTTTCGCAGTACCTACTCTGTTTTTTAAAAAACATAAAAACAAAATACATATTTATGCTACAAATGAAAAAAAAAAACTAATCTTCGTTTAGATCTATCAAAATACCATCCAAAAAGCTGGTGCTATATTTATTGCTTCCTGGTGCTTGCGTAACCCAAATACCATAAAATGATCATGACATGAGCGCAACAACGAACAATCCTCATTCCAACGGGACAGTTACAATAGTAAGCTTTTACTGCGTTCGAACTATGTGCTGCCTTTGCTTCGCTATCCAGAAGGAACAGACTTATTCTCAGCGGACTGTTTGGAAACATCAATTTAAGTGAAAATGATCGTCCATCGATAGTCATTTGCGATGGAACATAAGTGTACCTTCAAAAAAGTTCAAACTACGGCTTTCAGAAACAATCATACAGCCTACATAAGTATCAAAATCTAGATAAGCCTTTTTGTGATCACATGCTGTGATGGGTGTATCCTGGACGTTATAGCACCTTATGCTACAACTGTATCTGATGCTAACATAATGAAATATCTTTTCAGAGACGATTATGGAACGTTCAGGCAATACTTTAGAGAAAATGATGTTTTTATTTTGGACAAAAGATTCAGAGACGCAATCCCACATCTTGAATCTCAACGATATAAGGCTTACATGCCTGAATCTGTTGCTGAAGGTAACTTTCAACTGACCACAGAGCAGGCTAATAGATCCAGGTGTGTGACTATGGTCAGATGGTCGTGAACGGACGGTTTAAAAGGGATTTTAAACTATTTCGACAAGAGTTTTTCAATCTAGCTGCTGGTCATTTGATGGACGACTTCAAAATTCCAGCTGCACTTCTCAATAAGTTTCATCCAACCATTGAAGACAGTGCTATTGCGAACGTTCAGCTAGAACTGGCTTTAAATCGTTCGAATACTCCTAATTATTTAGGTGAGTTAAGTAATTTCCCACAACTCACTATTCTAGAACTTCGTATGATATCATTGGAAAATTACAAAATTAACCAGGCTCGATCTTACTCTGGTCAACATTTAAAAGACCAGGGAACCTAAACCTATACAATCAAAGTCTGCGAAGATCGGATGCGAATTACCTCTACTGCTCATCATAGTCTTATAGGCAACAGTAACTTTTATTGCGAGGGGAATCAAATCCAGGCTCATGTCATGATCATTTTATGGTATTTGGGCTACGCAAGACATGCGAATTAGTATTTTGATAGATCTAAACGAAGATTATTTTTTTTTTTTCATTTGTAGCATAAATATGTATTTTGTTTTTATGTTTTTTAAAAAACAGAGTAGGAAAAATTAAATGAAAAAATGCATTTGCTGTGGAACATATTTTTTGTTTAATTTTTTTTTGATATGCTTTATGTATACGGTGACCATATTTTCCAAAACAAAATAATGAACAGTAAGAAAAAAAAAACAAATTTTAACTAATTCTTTTCTATTAATTAAAAACTTTATAGACAGAAAAAAATAACTCAACTTTAATAAAATGCATTTTGTGCATTGAGGGAATTCAGTCTTACATGGATTTAAAATGAAAAAGAGGTTAATAAAAACAAAAACTTATGAACAAAAAATGAAAAAACTTAACATGAAATTAACACAGTTCATAACAATTTCTCAATTTTTAACATATTTTTCTGAAGAATAAATTAAGCCCACTTTGTCTTTTTCTTTAATTAGTCCCTGAACTCAAGACAGTTCATTTCGTAGTTATATTTAGTTATCAAAATAGATTTAATTGTTTCTACCTTCATTTGATTCTTTTCATTTGTCCAAATATTGTTTAAAATAGAAAATACACGTTCTGTTGGTGCATTTGATCCTGGCAGACATAAAACAAATTGGACAAGTTTCAAAATGTTTTTGAAACTTATGTTTTTTTCTGTAGAAACATTGAAAATTTCTACCCCTATCAGCTGTTGTCTTCTGAATATCTATCTACTACCCATTCTCTAATTTTGCTCAGAGTGACATACACAATACGTCATCTACTCTGAAGTCACTTCTCTTTCTCATAATAAACATCAAACTTGCTTCTACTTGCTCCCAAGAAGGTATTGCACGGACCCACTCCAAAACTTCAACTTCAATGAATGCAGTGTCCCATTGACTTACATAGTCGACGCAACTAATGTTAAAATCACTTGCATGCTTCTTGATTTTCTCTGAAATAGAATGATCTTCTTGTTCTAAATCCGAAATCATTTTTTTAATTACTATTGGTAAAAAATTTCATCTCTTCTTTGCTTAATTTTACATTTGAGTTCTTTGATGATCAGAGATACTTCCGTCATGCATATTTGCTGAGACTCAATTAGTAAAATGTTGTTATGGAAAAGATTAGCCTGACGATGTGCAAAAAACACCCATATTTCTGAATACAGATCATTAAAAAAGTCATTTAAAATAGTGGGGCACTTTGGATGCGACATAAAGTAAACCTTCAAGGGTCTAAAAAGTTTTATAATTCTTTCTATAGCTGGTTTAAGAGTAAGCCACCTTGTCTCGCTAAAACCCATTAGCTGCTCCACAAATTTCTTTCTATTGCTCTACACGAACTGTGTAAATGTAAAAGAAAGAACATATTTTGACGATAATTACTTCCACATCAATTCTTTGACAATTCTTGACACACTTAATATTTACATTTTGGATTTTTGGAATTGATATGAAATACAGAACAAATAATGAACAACTTTTAAAATACAGAACATTTATGTGTTTTTGTTTCCAGCAAAATTAATAATGAGCATCGTCTTCAAATACAGAACTGTTCATTATTATAATGAACGGATGGTCATCGTATTTATGTATGATAGCTTAGTTATATATCAAATTAAAGCTTACCAATTGAGGATTAAAGTGGTGCAAAAAAAATTATAGGTCATCACTGATTTTTTCGAGTCAACGAAAATGTTTCTATTCAAACAACTTTTTGGTCTGTTTTTCCGAAATATAAGGCATTTCAAAAAATGTATTTTATATGAAATGAAAGATATTTTTATGATCTTTCATATGATACCTAAATCATTGTCCTACGTGCTATACTTTTCGAGATATACGTAATTATTTGCAGAAATGTCAGATTTTTCCCATTTCCGGCGCTCAACTTCAAGTCTAATTATCTCAAAATCACCAAGACCGAATTCAAAAATATTTGGCAGACTGATTGGGCTGAACGTAAGCTTTCATTTGGTACTAGTCTCATAGGTGTACGCCCTGGGCCCAGGCTCCATAGAAATATGCACCATCTCCTTTGAAAGCATCGTTATCATCTGCAACTGTAATACAAAGTGAAATTACTTCCCACCGAAGCCGAAGGTGGGATATAGCTTCACATAAATGTGAAATGCGTTGCCACAAAAAGTGAAGTTATTTTTCACTTTCAGTGGGAAATAACTTCACCACAAAAAAGTGCAATTATTTCCGACTTGTGGTGAAGTTATTTCCCATATGTGAAGGTAGTGCCCTTGAAGTTATTTCCCTGCACCTCGAATTCTCACGTAAATGGCAGATATTCTAACCATTAGACCATTAATTAAGACCAACTCGACGACAAGGCAATATACAAATATTGATTGGCAGACTATGTGGAAAAATTGATTATTGTAAATACACTCGGGCGTATACGTAACGGAAAAAAGTAACTCGGAAACGAATTATCATCTGTGTTGCACAAAAGAATATTATCTCTACTTCTAAGTCGTAAAAGTGAGAACAATCATAAGCAACAATTACCTTTACCTGTTACTAGTTTAGAAAAAAGCTAATGCAGCAAGTCGGTTTTAAATCACGTTCTTTGACTGGTTGGGCGCCCAAAATGTGTTCAAAATCCATCTAAGTAGATAGAAATTTAATATGCACATCTAATTCTATTCAATGCACTCGGTAATAAGTAGTTGTTTTTGAAACAACGTTCTTAAATAGCGGAGATAGCTCTCTTACCATCAGATAGTTTTCTAACAAAGTGCGGCTTTAAACTTAAAGACGATGATATTAGAATGCCATGATATTTGTATCTGGGTACAATTTCAATTTCTTCATCGTTCAGTTTCCATTTTTCCAAACGTGAATAACGACCTCCTACATTTCTAAATATTATCATTTTGGATTTTTGCAGGTTAACAGTAAGGTTCCTAGGTTTACAGTATGCGCTAAGTCGGTTTATCATCAACTGCATACCTTGGATAGTATCACACCAAAAGACAATATCATCTGCATACATCAGTGCAGGAATTGTTACATCATAGAACTTAATTCCACCTTTAACATCCTCGGTTATGTCATTGATGTTTACATTATGATTATGAAAAGCAGTGCACTCAGGATACAACCTTGTTTAACACCCATTGACGTTTTGAATTCCTCAGAGATTAAATCGCCATCCCAAACATACGCATTACGACACAATGTTCTCATACAGAGCTCGCAGGATTTGTATAGTTTTGCTTGATACACCGATTTTGAAGAGCTTGCAAAAGAGTGCTTCACGTGGGACTATATCAAAATCTGCACGAAAATCTACAAAAAATGCGTATAGCTATTTCTTCTTGGATGCAGCCAGACTTAACGTATGCTCCCCAATTTAAATAAGAAAACTGCAACCTCTTTATCTATTTCGTAGCAGAAAAAATGTAGAAAGCCTGTTGGTGTTGCCACTTAGCACTTCTCTTTTACAAACGTGTTAGGCTTAAGTGATAACACAGTCTGTGAATCACGTGGGAAATATGATGACACCAAAGAGCACATCCTCTCTGAATGTCCAGCATTTTCTGAGTGAGGGCTGGCGGCCTAAGTTCCTTATGTTTTGACTTTTCTATCCGAACATCTGGAAAACTACAAGAAATTTTTTTTAAAAACATGAAGTTTGGTTCCGACCCTAGAGAAGACTATAAAGAGACTTGTCAAAAAATTTCAGGTAAATCGGTCCAGTAGTACTCGAAAAATCGTGGCCATTGTTTTGAAAAAGACAGCTTCGAGAAAAACGCGTTTAAAGTTTCGTTATGAAGCCAAGCCAGTTTTCATGCTCGTTAACAAAATACCTTTATCTCCGAAAATAATTTGAATTTTGAAAATATCATTAAAAAATCGATATTTTTCTTTTTCTAAATCAGAATACCCCTTTAAGAGTTTTTGTGATAATTCATAGGGCTGACATGGAAGTCTAGGTCAACCTTATATTATGTAAAGTTTAACGAACGAATCTATTTGTTAGTTGATATCTACAGGCTTGCCAAATGCATATTAACTAAAAATGCACATTAATTATATATATTCTATTGTAACGTGCGCTTAGTTCGCAATAATAAAACTTTTGCTTTCAATTTAATTCTAATACTTTTATTCGATACCTACATTATTCGATCTCAACCCGACCAGTAATCACATTAACACAATCTTAACATTATCACTCTATAATCAAAACTGACCTCCTGGTTGCTTTAGTGGCCTCTTTATATAGAATAACGTATTACATCTAGAGCTTTCCATCAGTGTGAAACATCGAGAGCTTTTGAACAATTTATAACATAGAGAGAGTTTGCTATAATCCATTATGGCTAGACACATTCTCCTCCCGGAATAGTTCTGCACACACACACACTGACTCACAAGCACTGCATTCTATTAGATATACCTACATTATAGTGTTGCCGCTTGTTTTTTCGGTTGAACGTTTTCGATTAGGAAATTAGTATTAAATGTTGGGTGTACATTACAGTAACTTAAAAGTAATAGAGATCCAGATTACCAAAATTAGTACTGAAGAAATTAAGTAAAAGTATTTGCGAAGAATGGCAGAAAGAAGCTTCCGAATGTGGCATGAATCTGACAGTGAATGTAAACGAACAACCTCATCTTTTAAAAGAAAAATTCAACACAATATTGGAGAACCTTGGCAGATATATGTACGACCATTATATTGAAGAAGCCAAGTCATCACTTTTTAGGAACTATTATTCCAAACTAAATCACTTTCTAAATACTAAAACATATTTCCTCAATAGCTGCTCAACCGAAAAAATAAGTAATATCTTTAGAATGAGAGCCGCAATTGTCAATTTAAATTATATACCACACCGGCCGGATTTACCAATACTTTGTGACCTCTGCAATATGAAACAGAGAGAGGATGTCTTGCATTTTCTTGGTATCTGCCCAATTTTAAAAGCATTTAGATTATCAACGTTTGGAAAATGTGTCTTAGAGAAGAGAGACGATTTACGTATCTCAAATGGAGAAATAGGATGGGATATCTTATATGATTACTCAGTGGCAGCACTTTGTTACAGAAAGCGAATAGTAGAAGGAGATTTTTAGATTCTTAATTCGAAACTTACTTTATACCTTGTCGACCTGGTAGACGGCCAATGGCCAAACCCAATATGACTTTAGATTAAGCTTTAAATTGTAAAAAAAAATTGTATTGAATTAAAAGTCAAACTAATTATAACTTACTAAAAGGATTACTGTTTTTCCGTTACTCTCCGAGTGATTTCCTCGTTCCAACAAAATTGTGAAAAGAACGACGAACCAAAGGAGTCATGACTCATGACCCGTGTTTTATTGGAAATTTCTATATTCACTTCACTTGCGAGTCTCAATAAAACGCTTTTTTGGCAATATTAACTTATCAAGTTCACTTTCACATAAACTCCATTTACCAACCATCCCTGTTGTTAACTTCTACAAGTGAGTTATTTTTGTCCACTTACGCTATTCACTTTAGAGTTGTTGTTTTTCCATGAGCGATGTTTTGCGATGTTTTGCTGAAGTGAATATAAATTCCCTCGAAGAGCTCGAAATGAGCTGGTCCTCTAAGAGCAATTGCATTGCTATGAAAAGAACCTTTTCACTTAGCCATTCGAAATTGACAAAAAATATAGGTCTCTGAAATAGTCTTACCAACCATTGTTGCATTACCCTATGAATTTTTGTTTTTGTGAACGGGCCCAAGTTTATTATGGTCTTAGAATATAGAAAAAACTTCCATCCGTAGTCACTTTATTTTATCAATACAAAGAGAATGAAACAATCACGTTTTCAATAAAATTATATTTTCTTTTATTTTATGTTTAAATATTTCAGTATTTTCTTTTTTATATTGTTTTTTCTTTGATGAACATTTCTCGTTTAAAACGTTTTTGTATTTAATTTTCTAAATTATGTACAAAAATTTAAATTCCTCTCTTCTCGCTCGGGCATCAAGTATAGCCTCTCGAGGAGGAATAAATTAAATTATGTTTCAAAAATTCAATTTATATACACAAAATTTTCACAAAAACTGCAATTACACATTTTTTTCTTTCAAATATAAATACTCTTTGTCTGTTAATTCGTTAAAAATATTATGACACATTACTTGTTATATTTTTAGGCTCTTTTCCCTCTCAAGAAAGTTTTTTCTTTTGATGAAATAAATATAAAAATTTACACAATTTAACCACAAAACTCAGGAATGTAGATGGCGTTGTGATAATTTAAACGCTTTCAAAATAGTTTTCATCAGACAAATGTTTTTTTTTTTATTTAAATTTTTTGTTTAACATTTGTAAATTTTTCCTTTGTGTTTTCTACTTTGAAGCCTACATATTTTATTTTCTTATCGCATTTTTAAGTATAACTTCTTAATAAAATGTCTAGACAATTGTTTTTGTTTGAGTGAGTGTGTAAAATTCCCAATAAAATAATGACTGAGTTTGGTTTTTTTTTCTATTTTAAATATAATTCCCTAATTTAATTCATTTCGTTCATTTTGTTTGATTATATTATTTGATAATGCTTTGCTACATCAATTCCTAATGTTATCCATCTGGTCGTAAAGTGTTGTTTTGTTTTAATTTGATGGTATAAGCTTCCTCTACTTATATAATTTTATTGTTGTAAGGACCACATATTTATCAAAAATAAATATGGATTTTATATAATTCAAGAACATATATGTAATATTTGTTTTTATATTGCATTAAAAGTTAAGACTTACTCACTTGCATTCATTTATATATTTATTCAATTGGTCCTTCCAACAAGTTTTATTTTTTAGCTTTAAGTTTTTTTTTTGGGTATTTGCGTGTTTTTTTTTGGTTGTCTATTTAACTAATAACTTAACTAATTTGATTATATAATATTTGATTCAAGCCTTATTTGTTTTGATATACTATGTGATGTTTAAAAATTATTTCTTGCTATTGTTTTATATTTTACTATACAAAGTTAAATGCTAATATTGCTTTGTGTCCTTATTTTTGTTGGGATTTTTTTCCTTCGTTACCATGATTGTGAGAAAATATTGTTTAACGATGCACAATTGATCCTGCCCATTTATGAATTTAGGCTTATTGGTTAACGTTGGAATACAGTTATTTTGAAAAAAAAAAAAAATTGGAAGAAGTTATGCTTTTTATAGTTTTTGAAATGGAGTTTTCGAAATCGAACATTTACAAAAAAAGAGATAAAAATATTTAAAGGAAAACATTTTTTTTTAAATTGCTAATCCATGCAAACTCACAGTCTACAATTCTAACTATCGTTTCTGAACACAACTGAACAATAAAAAAAAAAAAAAAAATGAGGAAAAAACTGTTTTACTAAAACAACTTCATATACCTACAGCTGGATATGTGTATCACATTCACATTTGAATTTCGTGTTAGAAAACCGAAAGATAGAAATTAAAAATACGTTAGGCCTCAAGCAAACCAGAGCAGACTGGTCTGCTGTTAAAATGAAACTCATGCAGCCTTTAGGATCTCTAAGGTGCCAATTATAGCGATAAGGAAAAACCATAAGGAAAAGTTGAGACAAATGGAAACATGAATTTTTTCCTGATGAGTGTTTAAAGCGAACAGGAAAAATATGTCAGTTGCCAGGCTCTCAACCTATCGCAGCCACAAAGTTTCGCGGAGTTTAAAATTTGATTATTAATACGGCTGTTATATACAGGATCGGGCATAATGAAGATGATAAACTGTGACATCTACTATGGCGACTGCTACATACAACAGAAACAGCGCTTATTTGGGTGCGGATTTGCGGATTTTAGTTAGAAGATGACTCATGGATAAGGTGATTAGCCAAAATCCAGTTTATGAGGGTATAATGACGATCCGCGTCAAGGCTAAATTCGCCAACATCAGCCTAATATGCGCCCACGCCCCCACAGAAGAGAAAGACGACAATTCCAAAGACTGTTTCTACGAGCTCCTCGAAGAAACATATGAGCAGTGCCCTAAACACGACGTGAAAATCGTTCTTGGCGATTTTAACACAAAACTAGGGAAGGAGGACATCTTTAGAAATACAATCGGTAAGCATAGTCTCCACGACAAAACCTCTGAGAACGGACTGAGGCTAATCGATTTTGCTGCGGGGCTAAATATTGTTGTAAGTAGTACACGCTTCCTACATCTCAAAATTCATAAAGGTATGGCGATCCCCAGATCAATCAACCGTCAACCAAATTGATCATGTTGCGATCGACGCAAGGCACTCTTCCAGTGTGTTAGATGTCCGAAATTTCCGAGGGGCCAACTTTGACGTCTGAAACCCCACGTCAACGACTTGATAGGTCCTTATCAATGTGGTTTTAGACCAGAGAAGTCCACAATAGACCAAATTTTCACATTACGGCAGATCTTGGAAAGAACCCGAGAACTTAATATCGATATTCACCACCTCTTTATCGATTTCAAGCCCGCGTATGACAGTATTTACAGAGACGAGCTGTACATAGCCATGTCTAGTTTCGGCATCCCTGCAAAACTCGTACGACTATGCAGGATGACTTTGGAGAATTCACGCTGCTCCGTCAAGGTAGGTATAGAACTCACCGAGACCTTTGATGTCGAAAAAGGTTTTAGGCAAGGCGACAAACTGTCATGCGATTTCTTCAACATCATACTTGAACAGATTGTAAGAAACTCAAACGTCAACACCAGAGGAACAATCTTTCAAAAGTCTGTACAATTACTCGCCTACGCAGACGATATTGACGTAATGGGAAGAAATAAGCGTGATGTCATAGGAGCTTTTGCGAGTATTGAAACAGAAGCGGCAAAAATGGGTTTGATGGTTAATGAGGGCAAAACGAAGTATATTTTGTCATCAAACAAAGACACAGAACATCGACGAATTGGACAAAACGTCACAATAGACAGACATAGCTTCGAGGTAGTACAGGACTTCGTCTACCTAGTCCGCTATAGTTGCCAACCGTTGCTTCTTTGGGTTAAGAAGGCAAGTGAGAAACAAAACCCTCTCCAGAAAAACCACCTTAACCTTGTAAAAGACCTTGATCATCCCAGTCCTGCTTTACGGCGCGGAAGCATGGACCTTATCGAAAACGGACGAGGAAACCCTTGGTCGTTTCGAAAGAAAAAATTCTCCGAATGATCTTTGATCCCGTATGCGAAGACAATGTGTGGAGAAGAAGATACAACAACGAGCTGTATGAGCTGTACCGCGACATGGGCATAGCCAGAAGAGTACGCATCGCGAGGCTTCGATGGTTGGGTCATGTAGAGCGGATGGACCCAAACGCTCCGGCTCGACGGGTTTTCGAAAGCACATTGCAGGGAAATCGCGGAAGGGGAAGACCTCGTCTCAGGTGGCGCAATCAAGTGGATGATGACCTCAACCGACTTAGAGTGCGAAACTGGAGAGTGCTAGCCCGAAATCGAAGTCGTTATAGAAGGATGTTGGTTGAGGCCCAGGTTCACCCCGAACTGTAATGCCCGCCTATGTAAGTAAGTAAGTTATATACAGGTGTGACTTTTGCTGCGTTCCCCTTTTCGTAAAAGAAAGGACTGCCATATCCGGTTGCAAGTTTAGTTACAATATTTCCCAATTTATTTAACGTAGTTTTCATTCTGATGACTGCAGTTTTGAATAAAGCTTTCAAGATTCTTCACTGCTAAAAAACCCTAAAAGTATCGAAAAATCGTTCACATTTTTAAATTTATTTTAAACCAAAAGACAAAAACAAAGCGACGAGGGTTCCCAGTCTAATTTACCTTATAAAAAAATGGTAATAAATTGCTGAAGTTGACTATCTGGTATTGCCGGGCTTTTGGGTTCCTATTGGGCGCGTTAAAAAGGCCCATTGAACAGTAATGCGTTCTTTTTTGCCTTCGATGTTACGCGAAGTACAATGTACTATCTGCTGACATTAGTCGTTCCTTAATGCAAAAAAGTTACGAAATGTAGCATCGATGTCGTTCCTAACTGTCAGAATGTTAACTACAAGAGTGCTGGCTGCATGGCATTCAACAGGGTTAACAAAGGTTAGCAACAAACTCCTGGTTGGTGTATTTTTCAAGCTCTCAACTTCAATCGAAAAAAAAAATAATCAGGTTACTGAGATACTAGTATACTAGTAGTATACAATACCTAATTCTTTAACCTATTTTTGTATTTGGAGCTAGCATTTGATTCACAAAAGCCAGATTTGAGAACAGTTTTTGAGAAATTTAGCATGAGAGAGAGAAATTTAGTTTTAAAAGTAACACTTTCAAATAAATACATGTGTAATTTCAGTAATTTTGTTCATTGTTTCAAAAGACATCAGTAAAGTTCACTTTCTAGGCAAAGTTCTTAGAATATACACTAAGCTAAGGCTTGTGTTCTTGTGTAGTACAATGGTTAGAAGAAGATAACGGATATTATAGTATTGAGCAAAACAAAAACTTGTAATAACTATAATACTATTTCCACACGAAATTTCTAGATACCAAAAGGCTTAATCATATAAAAAAAATATAAATAGTTTTGTTCTTGTGATTTTTAAAGGTGCGTCCACACTATGCCTAGTGGCAATCGGATCCATTTCACTTGGTTTGAATTCGGGTTGGCTTTCAGTAGATAGACGTCCACCAAATTGTTCGGTATTGCCGATCGCTTATAATGGCATAGTGTGTGGCTATGTGGTTACAAATTTGATTTTCTTTTCATACAAATACTAAATATTTTTCAACACATTTCTCTTTGATAACAACTCATATCACTAAATTTTACGCTTAAAAATATTTTGTCTAAGAATAAGTTGATGTATATGTAGTTGCATGTTTTAATTTAATATTTTCTTGTTTTCCGTTTGCTTTTCATGTTTTTTTTTTTTTGTTTTTGATAGAAAACACTTTGATGTAGTTTTCTTCTGTACAATTAATTTAGAAATTATGTTACGCTTTTTTTCATTTGGATAAAAAATTTTCCTTTCATTGGAATTTTTCGATTATATACAAAATGAAATTGAAATTGTTTTGTTTTTAATTATATTTTTCTTCTTTTCTTCATGTTTAAATCAAGTACTATGTTTTTTGTTTTAGATTATTTGGATGATTAACATTATTATATTTGTTAATTTTTAAAATATAACAATAGGAATGTTTTATAGACTTAGTGAAATGTATATGATGAGAGTAAGGCTTGTTAAGGATGATGGACTTTTGGTTTGAGTTTAAGTTGATCATGTCTATGTAAGGTTTAGGTTGCCTGTTTAAAATTGTTGGGCTAATACATAAAAGAACAAGGAGCGAAAAGAAATGGAAATAAAAGGGAAATGAATCTTTAAGAAATTTCTTTTTTATGATAAGGTTAAGGTGACTGTCAGCTTGGCTGTCACACTTTGACACGATTGGCCCATTGAGATACCACAAAGCATATAGTTTATCCTCTTCCTAATGGAAGCATTTGCAGCTTGCAATTATGTGGGATAATTGACCATTGGCCATACAAAAGCAAAAAATTATGTCTTTTAAGTTGACTGGGAGCTAAAATTCAACTTCCATAAGTCGGAAGCAATTGTGTTTTGGACCAGGTCTTAAAGGATACGAGAAAGAACTGGTGAGAGCTGGTTATCGTTGATCTACATGGCCACCCACAGATAAGCAGAGTAGTAGTCAAGTGTCTCTCGGAATCTGGTTAGATCAGTGTCTATATTTTAACAAAAATATACATAGATGCAATTTTGGCCACGGCTAGAGGTGCTTCAGCAATGACAAAGTGACTGTTTGATATCAGGGAGAAAGAGTAAAATATGAAAAAACGAGTTTTCTGTAGTTCAATGTTGAAGCGTATCAAATAGCAAAGATTCAGAGAGAGTGCCTGCGTACCGGCATCAGATTGTATAGAAAATCGTGGTCGGAGTACAATGAAATTACTCTGCTTATGGATTCTTTTACAACGAGGCTAAAATAAACAGAATCCATAATTTCATTGCCTAATTGATTCGCGGCAAGAGCAATGACCTCAACCACTGACGTGATATTTAAGACTTATTACCCAAATATTGAACACATGGAGCATACATTGAACATTGCATTTGATCCACCCGAAGCTTTATTCTACTATGATATGGAAAGGCTGCTTCAGCATAGGTTAGCGGTACCCCTGACCTACCACGTCTACTATAAGTCCATGGAGGGAGTTGGGGTCCCTTTATAGTTGGGACGTTACAGCAGTAGACAGAGACGTTGAAAAGCTCCTTCGATTTAGTAGGGAAGTCTCAGATCGATCGTAAATTTTTAACTATGGTGTGATAAAAGCTTTGAAAGCTGAAGATTACCTATTGTTGACCTAATTTTTATTCACAATTCCACAGGTTGTTAAAAAAAACTATTTTCTTCGCCTCTCAAAAAACGCCCAGCAAAGAAATTATTACATTAAACCTGTTCGTAGCATTTCTGCCGCAGCACAGCGCAAATCGGGGACCTCAATGAACGAGTCTTATATTCGTTTGTCAGCTTGACAGCTCGCTTTGGTGCTATTTTACGTCATCGACGGGCCTTTTATATCAAATTGAAATTTAACGGTGGAAACGAAAGGGACTTAAAGTGCCTTTTTTTAAAGTTGGGTAATTGTTTTTAAGGGCATTTTCAAAAAATCGATTTTCATTTTCTTATTATACTACATCTCAAGAATGTTGTAAAAATTTCAAGTCATTCCGAGTTGAATTCGAAAAGTTACAGTGATTTTAGGGCAGGTATGCGCGGCGAGCGAATAGAGGGGGCCGGCTGATGGACAATGATCCCGGCCGCGCAGCATCTTTGCTCCTTTTATGGCTGGTTCCAGGTAGCTCAAGGTCTTCTTTTGTGTTCAGGGAAGGGGAGCTCACTCTAACGACGTTTCTAACGGAATATTTTTGATTCAGTGTGCTGTTTTTCACGTTTATCTCGAAACTAGTATCTTTAAAGGCGGTGTGCTCAATATCTCGGCGAAAATTCGCATAAAAAGCCTTTTAGTCTTTAGCCGTTAAAGCATCATCGCAAATACAAACTGATAAAGAGATTAATTCTGCCAGCATCTGTCAAATTTCATTTGACTTGCTAGAGGCTCAAAAACATAAAACTGTTTGACGAAAATCGCACCATTTAAGAGCATGAAATATTTGCTGGTTTTAATAAGGGGAACAAATAGATAACCACCCTTACAGGGCCATTCAAAGTAGTTCATCACGTTGCAAAGAGTAAGGTTAATTAAAAAAAAAGTTTTTTTTAGCACAAAAGTAAATACCATACATATTAAAGTTTAAGATTTACTTTGCTATCGACTCAACAATTAAGAAAAGGCAAACTAAACCCTTGGAATGAACAAGGAAGATCTACAGACTAATTTATCATAAAGAGTTTAGCTAACCTACTCGATAGAAATGAAGGCAAACTAGAATATGTTTCACAGCGAAACCCACGACAAACTACAAGGTTTCAAGTTCTGCTTGTGCATACATGCCAATACCATGCAGATGCTTACTTGCTTTAACAACATATCACTAAGCTACTATTTTTCTATAACACAACATTTGTTTTTTTTTTTTTTTAACAATAAGTTATATATTTTATATATTATTTTATTTGCTCTATATAATATACTTAACAAGTAGGTAAGTACATTTTAAAAAGTGATTCTTTTGCATCTAATACCATATTTCTGACCTCATATAATACTAACTTTAATTTTAATTTAATTCTATAAACCTTACACCACGTCATGTTTGTGATGTCAGTTTTAGTTTTAAAAAATACAATTTATTAGTTTTGTTTTGTTTTTAAAAAAGCTAAGTACCACAATTCTTTTTTTTCGTTTCATTCGTCAAGAAGTATAGAAGAAAAAACAGGAAGATAACGGCGATGAAACAGAGAAGACTACGAACAAACAACAATATTTGGTAACGAACGACTAAATCAAACATCTGTTTCCGTACTGCTGATATTCAACAAGCTGATGTCACTTCCGGTATGATTTGTCAATTGACAAGTGCTGCCAGATGTAGGCGGTGTAAATGGTATTTGTTCAGTTAATGGTGTCGTTGGGGGTGCTGCAATTGCTGACGATGAAGTTGAAGGTGTTGGATGAATCTGTGACTGGGGACTAGTTGGTGTTGGTGTCGCTGGTATTTGATGCCAGTTGATGCTATTTTGTGAGGTAATATTGCGTGATTTGACTAATGGTGGGTTCTTAATTGATGCCGAAAATGCCATTCCTCGGCGAAGAGTAGCTCTATATTTATATTCATTCAAAGGAAAAACAAAATGAATTAAAAGGCATTTCAAACCTATCCGGTCATTTGCTTTATTCATTTCGTTTATAAGAATGTAAGTTCATTTTTATTTTATTAAAATGTAACACAATCGAGCAATATTAATAGTGAAAATTGGTCAAAAAAGTTAAAGTTTGGTGCGGTATTAAGAGATAAACATTTCAAAATTTATTTTTGTAAAAATTAAAAAAATTCACAAAATAGTACCCGAAATGAATAAAGACAATCACCATGCATATTTATGTTAGGATTATGTTGGAACTTGGAGGAAACTGGAGCAAAATAACTTACCTCGTAGGGCTTGGAGGTGGGTATGAAATACCACGATGGCTAGGCGACAATAAATTGCCCGAACGACTACTTGTTGGTCCAGGTACAAGCAACGTATTGTTACTATAAGTATGGTAAAGGTTACTACAATAAGAAGAACAGTAACAAAAAAAAAAAAAGAAAATAGAACAACAGTTAAACACTACGTTGACTTTGAGCGGTGTTTTGTGTGTGTATTGCAAAAGAAATATTTTAAAAAATCTTATCCAAGTGGTTTAATGTTTTCGAGCCTGGATGTTACAGTCAAAATTATAGGTGCTGAGTTGATGGTGTGTTAACCGTCGATTGTTAGTTATACAATTGCTTGTGATTGTGAGTTTCGGAATGAGTTGACATTTTGATGAGTTACGACGACAAACTTTTGATTATTCGTCATGTACTTGTAAGAAACAATCAACGGCGAAGAAACAAGTCCACTTTTTTTTTAAGTGACGTTGGGATGAGAGCATTTGGTCACTCGTTCGATGTGAGTTATTTCCTCAACACAACAGTCGTGAGATTAACAAGAAGTGCTTACATATCTTAAGTCACAAGGAGCTAACCCGTTGTTGGGGTTTCAAAAGGGACACTACCAACAAGCAAAAGAAGCAGGGTTTTGGAATGATGAAGCCAAAGCAGTGACAGTTAAGACGAAAGCGTTTCCCAAATAATAAAGATTACAAGGGCCGTCTCAAAGAAGAACACGGAAGGTCGAAGGAAGAAGTGAAGTAGAAGTATGCCCAACTCCAATCTAAGAGCACGGATGGAATGTATATCAGAAGTTGGAAAGAATTTGTGCACCAGCCGCTGATGCACACCAAGTTATTAAAAAAATACGACAAAACAACTTGAATAAAGGGGCAACCGTCGTCGGAATAGCCACTCAAAAAAAAATATGTTCAAGACATTTGTTCGCCGAAGTTCATTAACGATGGTCAAAGACAGAGCTTTTTGTGGACGACGACAAAATTCTACATAGACTACAGTATGTAATAAACTTTGTCCCCAACGTCCTTTTCTTAAGTTGAACCTAACCTAACTTTAACATCCTACCTCACAGTGGAAGAAACTGAAGATGCAGTTAAGTGGTAGAGGAGCTCCAAAAAATCAGAGATGCTGGACCACTTGAGATATCATATTAGTTTTGAAAAAAGATAGGAGACACCGGGCTTGAATGGCTCAAGATTCGCATCTCTGAGTTTATATAGAAGATTATATTCCGCCTAAGGAACGGTAGGTAAATAGCCTTCTGCCAACGTACAAACAAAGGGATAATTGCCGTTCCATGAGGGTGTCCACTGTCCACACTTTAAAGTTCCTTATAGCCAATGCGGGTTTGGAGTATAAATGATAAGAAGATTTAGAAGGTCTTAGAAAGAAGGTTTTGGTCCACTAACCTGTAGTTCATGACACCTGCGAACTGAAGCTGTCAAGGAATATAACATCGGAAAACTAAAACTGCAAAAGATATCCAATGCCTATTTCAATCGTGTGTCCCTCTAATTATTTAGGAATCATATGCCTCCAGCATGAAGCATTATAAAGACCAATGGCGGCAACGTTAACAAGCCATTAGAACCGGAGCCTCTGATGTTTTGGATGTTACTCTAGAACGAAACCCACGTTTCGAGGAAAAATGCATTCAAACAAGAAGCAAGACAACTGATTCAAAAAAGAGAAAGAGGTCTGACTATGTCCGCTACAACAAGATTTACAAGGAGAAAACAAGGAAACAAAACCCAATTCTCAAAATGATATAGAAGCAGCATGAAAAGCGCCCGTTTGAGGAAATTAAGAGATGCCATGACAGGAATGGGATTCAAAAGTATAACCGAAATGTATGAAGCTGATGCCAGGATGATAAACCTCGAATTCAAAACATTAAAAAGCAGGGAAGCATAGTGAGGGAATCACAGCTGCTACTGAGGATCTGGAAAGACTACTTCTGCAGACTGCTTAACGGCAAGAAAGACACAACTTCCACTATCAGGCAGAATGTCCCTTCTTACTTGGACGATGATAATGAATGCCGTCCTCCCAAACTAGAAGTTAAGTTATGCACAAAGAATCTGCTATAGACACGGAAAAAAACTTCTATGAGGAGATGAAGCGGAGATTTACTAGGTTTGTTCGTTGAAGCCTTAGGGTCGCCCTGGGGTCGCCACAAAGCGTTCTACCTGAAGTCACCCTAAATGTCAAAATGAGTGTTTTTTGAGCCCTATAGGTTGACCTAGGTTTTCCCTCAACTCACCATAGGTTTTTGCTGTGGCGAGTTTAGGGCTGTCAAATGGCATATACTTTTTATTTAATGACAGGGATGTGTGGTGATTTGTGGTTTAACGTTTTTTGAGGACAGTGAAACCCAGGTTTTTTTGAAAACTCATAGGGTTGTCAAGAAAACCTGGGCCAACTCTGGGGAAAGTTCAACGAACGAACCTACTCATGGCAGTCGCTGCTATTTTGGTTTAAGATGTCAATCGAAAAATAAACCACAGATACGCATCGCGAGACTACGATGGCTGGGACGTGTTGAGCGGATTAACATCAACGCTTCGATTCGACGGGTTTTTGAAAGCACTTTATAGGGAATTCATCATCTGAGAAACAAAAACTTCTATGGGGCAATAAAAGATCTGCTGGTGATACCAATGGATCGGTGACATCGAAAAAATTAGTGGTAAAAGTGGTCTGCCGACCAGCAATGGGGTTCGATTTCGGTAAGTAAGATGTCCGATCAGAACGTCTGCACAAACTCATTATTGCCGATCAACATCGTTGCCGCTTCTTAATGACATGTTTAGCGGAAAGAAAGGCGCAAGCCAGCGCGGCCTGCGATTGCGATCTGTGGGACGTATTCTGTAGGTATTTGACACTCCATAAGGTTGCATATGTTTCATTTTGACAACGATCATCGCAGGCCGTTTTGGTATTCCGAAGAAATAAAAAGAGCTCAAGTTGACACACGGCTGAAGCGCCATCTAAATGGCAGACGATAGATCTCTTTACATAGTCGTATCATTCCATTTGTGTATTTTTTCTTCTCGGAACCCGAAATAATAAGCAGCTATGAAATGTGTCACTTTTGTAATTTAGCACATTCCAAATTATTATAAAAATAAAAACAAATTAATTCAGTAAATAAACATTGTCTCTCCAATTCAAATCAAGATCGCAGGCATTAAAACACAAACAGACATCTACACAGTTCATATTTTGGTCGTTACTACATCAAGAAAACACTTAGATTTATTTACAGCGTTATTAAATAACCACATTTATATTAAGTTAGATTTACATTTCAAAAAAAAGTTCAAAACAACTCACGATTGGCTATGATGTAAATTCAAGTTCGGCAAACTTTGTCCTAGATGATTGATAGGCTGCACGGACAGTGTGTTCGATGACGTTATTATCTTCTGTTTATGTGGACTAGCTGCCAAAATCTTAGACTTAGCAACATAACCTTGAGTTGTACCTAAAAAGACACTCAAATAAGCTTTAAATGTGGAAGAACATCACACAAACTTCTTACTTAAAACACCCGATCCCTCATCACTTGATAGTGAATTTGTCTTTTCAAACTCGACGGATATGTTCCTTGAATCGTTCCATTCTACCGAACCGCTATGACTGTTATTGGCGCTTGACACATGACTACAAATCGAACTGTTCATGGGACTCTTTTTGACGCCCAAAGAGTCAGCAGTACCACCACTAGCACCACTGCTACCATACCGAAAGTTGTCCAAGTTGCTACCACTACCACTACCCTGCTTCAGCCTTGCGTAAATATGCTTGGCTCGTTTTAATGATTCATACCAGTTCTTGGCCTCGGAGCACTGCAGTGTAAAGGCAGTGGTCGCAACTTGGAACTCATTGAGATATATGCAGTTCAAAATGTTGTTGTTATGCTGCACAACCAATCGATCGGTAAGGTAGGGCTGTCTAATGACTTTTAATGCGCCCAAACCCTTTTTTGCAATTGTTTTGCAGACGAGCAAAATGTCAGTTAGAAGAAAACAGTGAACATCTGCTTTGCCAAGGTTGTCTTTGTATTTGTGATCACCTTCCATGAAGAGGTGGCGGACCTGATTTGTTTGACAGCCTTTCATGGGAGCGCAAAGATCAAACATGACACTGTGTTGTTTGATAAGCTTTTCTAGGTGTTCATTGTTGGTGTCCTTGAACGAGAAAGCCCAAAGTGAATTTAATTGTTTTTTGGTAATCAGACTATACTCACAACAACATCATAAGACTCAATCCTCGCCATCACTCCTTTCAAACGCTCATTCTCTTGCCTCGTTGTCAAATGGCTGTTTACACTACCTACAAAATTCTCCACCGAATGAATCTGCAATGAGATTTATAAAATATTCCCCATAACTTTTGACGCAAGTTGTTAATTAATTACCATTTCATCTATGGCGTCTGCATCGTCTTCATCCAAAACATGCCTTCGAATCGCTGTAAGCAGTAAATTATATTTAGTCAGTCTTTGCATGGGTCGCACCAGTATGTCGGCCAATCGCAAACGATTACACATTTTTTGCGACTCACACCACGCCAAGTAAGCGGTAAATAGGGCATTATTCCGATTCAGTTCCTTGCAATAGAACTGACAGGTGCTTTGTTCAGCACAATACTTTTTGTATGGTGCAAATGTCGTTGCAAAAGTGACGAAACCTTGACGAAAAAAATCAACACAAAGTGGCGCATGGCTGGAAACACTACTCGCCACCATTGGATACAAATACAATGTCCAAAATTTGAGGTTAGCCTCACAAATGTCTCGAACATTGGAGAACAATTTGTTTTGATCGACGTCCGTTAAGAGTTTTTCCTCTTGAATTGCCTCAAGACAGGCAAGAAAAAGCTTTAACATAAAATATTTTTTACTTTGAAGTCTATTAAAAGTCTAAAAACACAACTTACATCAGTGACAGTTTGTAGTGCATGGATGTAATACACTTCTGTTGTTACCAACTCCCAAATGGCTGTTTGTATTTTAGTCTCAACATCTGTCATATTATCACAGTGAACAAAATCCTTCCACGATGCATGCATATTATCCAAATACTCCTGAGCAGCATCGAAATCAGGATGGTCAAAACTTAACGAAGTTGTTCTTTGGGGAACGCCATTTTTAGCATAGCTATTGAGTAATTCACAAAGTTGACTTTGGTGTGGGTTTTTGATGCCAAATAAGCCGGACCAACGTTGTTTTAACTGTTTGCCGGGTATGCTACGTTGTTCTGAGTCGGTGGTCTCTTCGGTTGAAGCTGACGATAGGAGTCTTGGGGGGCGGGCACGTGAACCCTGTAACAAGGCATGAGGAACAATTTAAGTAAAAAAAGACCAAAAACGTTAAAAATAAATTGCCTTACAAATGAAGCGGCTTTTTGGAGCGTTTTTTTGCCATCTCTTTCGGTGATGATCAAATGACGACCCACTAAGTTTTCCACATCGGTGTTTTCTTCAAAAGAGCTTGTGTAGGGCGGAGATCCTAAAAAAAAATCAAAACGATATTAATCGTAACTTAAAAAATATGACAAAAGATTTTCTGTTCTAAGAATATATGTATAAGGTTTAAAAGCACCGATCAGAGAGAGGAAAAGTGATTTAAGGTCTCAGAACGCGTTGAAAAAAGAACTAAACGAAACTGAACGAAAAGTTTTTGGATTGGCTCCAACAATATGTCAAACTGTGAGGAAGCTGGCAAGTGATTACACTTTCCAAGGAGTGAGTGTGTAAGGCCCAACACTGAAATGTTAGGTGAGTATAATATAAGGGGTCAGCTAACTAGCTGATGCAGGTAGATTCACCATAAAGCGCATCTGTGGTTTGAGATCGTTCAGTTTTGATCAGTTTTCGTTCATTCTGGGTAAGTAGATAAGCTCTTTTCTGATTGCTTTGGCAGCTTTCAGTGATCAAATCAAATGGTCTCAGCTATTAAGAGCTATCGTCATTTTTCAACGGCACAACAGCGGATGTCGAGCGGATAAGTAGACTAAAATACACTTAAGTAAATTGTGTACTCTTCTTTATGCATCCGAATAACGATCGTACGTATCAAAAAGGATCCAAACTGAACGAAACAGAGCAGTTTAAAGTTATGGTTACCCGGTAAAGCCGGAGTTCTCTAAATCACGCATGTCAGACTGAGCGAACACACACAATATCCTTTGCATAGCCATAATGGAGGTCAGCTGCGCTCAATTAATTGCAGTTCATTTTTCGAAACGTGGACGAGAGCGATCTAAGCCGCTATAAGTTCACACTGTACAATTAGTTGGACAGACTTTGGTTTGAACGACCAATGTTGGACAATGTGAACCCTCAGACCATCGCTTGTCCAACTTGTTGGATGGTTTTCAAATATTTTTGAAAACATATAAATTGGACGGAGCGGAGGTAAATGTCATAATGTTGGTCGACAAGTCTGATAAGTCTGAACGCTAACTACATCCGACCATCCAACATCGATCAAACGAAGTGTGTCCAGTTAATTGTGCAGTGAGAACGCCGTTATTGGCATTCGCGATTTGACAGAATTCGTAAACCAAAACCCAAGAGAGAGATTTTCTGTCGCCAGGGTGAACTTAAAACATACCAAAAATGAGTAAATTTCAGAAAAATCACCTAAAATATTTGTTTACTGAAGAGACAAGTGAAAATATAATGGCCGCTATTGAGGGTATTTTTGGATGCTTGAGAGTACACTTTGTTGGGATATGACATTAAACTGTGCTCGTTCATGGCTATTATAGTTATGCCTTAAGAAACTTCTTTGCTTACATACCAGCTTTATAAGTTAAATGAAACATTCTCCTCGGTATTTCGACTTGAACCAATAGGTTCACTTTCATCTCATATCTTTTGTTTGCTGATAATAAATTAGTGAATTTTCCATTTGACATGTATGATGTGTTGAATAAAAATGACATTCAGAGTCCCCTTGAGTAAGAACACTCGTGAACATAACAGAGCTGCTAAATGATTGTGGCATCCGTGGCATAATGTTGGCATGGCTGCCTGTTACGCGGAAGATTCGTGGTGCAAATAGCATTAGAAAACAAAATTATTTTTCCAAGAGTATCGTCTTTCGCAAGGAATTGACAAGTCCCCCGGTAGTAAATTCATTGCCATGAAGCGCACTTTCTCGATTATTCGTTCTTAATCGGCAGAAAATTGTAGATTCACACCATTTTCCCACAACATGGTTGTGAGAAATGTGCTGGCCTCAGTGGCAGCCCCTCTTTGGGCCACTCAATTTCTTTATTTTTTTTTGTATGAGTATTTTAAAAGAGTTCAACAATCTCACTTTTAACTCTTGTAAAAAAAATCCATCAAAAATCTAAGGCTCCAATACAAATATTTTTGTACGATGTTGATACATACAGCGGTTTACTTTTGTGGAATAAAAGGCGCGATTTTAATATACCAGTTTTAATATTGCACAAGGTGCTACAAAAACTAGGAAAAATTAATGAACAGTTTTTGAGTAGTTCAGTCTCAAAGTCAAAGTTTAGGAAAAAAATCAATTTTCTTTCTTCAAATAAGATTTTTCAAAATTTTTCCTTATTAGCCCTGTTCACACTGTACAATTAGTTGGACAAACCTAGGTTGGACAAACCAATGCTTGATAGTGTGAACTCTTCATACGACCGCTTATCCAATTTGTTGGATGGTTTTCAAAAAATTTTGAAAATCTAGAAGTTGGAAGGAGTGGAAGGGTATGTGACATAAAGTTGGACGACGAGCTTGATAGGTGTGAACGAAAACTACATCAGACCATCCAACTTCCATCAAACGAAGTCTGTCCAACTAATTGTACAGTGTGAACTGGGCTATTATGCTGGATTTACATGCATCTGCTACTGCAGAAGTGCAGAAAAGTAAAGCGGGACGGATAAGCACAAAAGTTAAAAAGAAAGACGAATAGAAGTATGGCTGCAGATGAAAAATTATGGGTGCAGATGAACAAAGGCGCGGATCCAGGATTTTGATAAGGGGGGCAGTTTTCCTTCCTTTTCATTGATTTGCAGTTATTGAATATAAACTCAATCAAATATAAGAATACATTTTTTATTTAAAAGAATTAGAAAAATTGTTTAAAAAAAAAAAAAAAAAAAATAAGTTAAATTAGTTTAAAACAGTTAATTAAATGCTAAAATCTAACTTTTTGTTGGAGCCGGTTTTTGAAAACCTTGTTATTACTTTCCAACATCGATCGGGATTTGTCTGTGGATGTGCATAAGTGCCAGACCGCGATTTCAAGGCGATTTTCACTTATTGTGAACCTTAAATAGGTTTTAAGGCGCCGCAATGAAGAAAAAGACCGCTCTGCCGAAGAATTCGTAACCGGAAGCGTTGCAAGGATTAAAAGAAAACTGTGTATAATGCCAAACACATCCTTATTGCATTTATCCATCAACTCAAGAGCAGTAACGGGAAGATGGTTGCTCTGCTCCTTTACCGTTAATTATTTTTCCCGCCACAACACCAGCTCATCCTTGAGCAAAAAACAGGCTGTGTCTGTATTTTACTCTAAAAGTTGACCAATGCGATTTATTAGCGACTTAACAGTGGTATCCAACTCATCAGTATTATATCGAATTGCATTTCCGGAATGAAAATTGTAGGTTTAAATACATCTAAAGTTTCCGGTCGAAATCTTTCATGCAAATCGGTCAGGAGAAAGTCAAGTAGAGGTGCATATAACGAGATTCTGTAGTATACCTCAGCTGAATTAGTGTCAAAATTAGATAGGTGAATTTGGCGTTCGCCATGACGTGGAATACGAGGAATTCTCAACTCAACATTCAACTGATCACATAAATTCTTTGCATGCTGCGAGATGTTGTGGAAACTGGTATCTATGTTCTCCCGGCGACCTTAAAGAACGGAAATCGTGTTCTTCACCAGCATTGCGCTGCTATTCAAGCCAAGAGATTTAGATTGTACTAACTTGCTCAAGGACTGTGTTAAAGACAACACATCACTCAAACACAAAACTGATACAATAAACTGTGAATTGCATGAAGATGTTATAAGTAAGGAAGCCTTGCCAGTCGTGGTGCTTGCGGGTCACGCCACTGCGATATCGTTTCCAACGCTTCCACAATTTTGACGAGGTCAAAAGAAAATTGAAGTACACCTTCATGTCGTTTTACCCACCTTGTTTCGCAAAGTGATGTGAGGGCACACCCCAAGGTGTTCATAAGGACAGTTTTTCGTTTCGGATGCGATTTGAAGAAGAAGATAACCACTTTCATTATTGCAACAGCGACTCGAATGGCAGGTACTTTTGAACTGTGAAATGGAGTTATTTAGCTTATGACTGTAGCATGGAGTCCTAATAGCATTTTTCGCTTCTCTCTGAATTTCCATGACAGCACCTCGAATTTCTGAAAGCATAACAGCACATCCGTCTGTCCCTATTCCCACACAGCATTCAAGAGGAAGTTTGAGCTTTTTCCTCAGTTGCAACAATACAATTTGGCAGATGGCTTTGCCAGTTAGAGATAACTCCTTAGATTTAGAATTTTTTTTCCACGAGTATTGTCTTTCGCGAGGAATTGGAGTATCCCCCAATAGTAAATTCATTGCAATGAAAAGCGCTTTCTCGATAAGCCGTTCAGGATCGACAGAAAATTGTTGGTTCACACCAATTCCTCATAATATAGTTGTGAGAAATGTACTAGGCTTCGTTGGCCCTCCTTCTTTTCCGCCCCTCAATTTTTTTATTTTATTTTTGATGATTAGGCAAATTCCTAAACCCAAGTCTTGCTCAAATTATGCAAAACAAGAAGTTCCTAAATGCCGCCAAAAAAAATCCTTTCAAAGCGGAATGTCCCAAAACGTAGTATATTGCTTTTTTTCCGCAATTGTAAGTGAATTTGTGCAACTATCAATTACCACTTGCATACTTTAAATTGCATTGCAAATTTTATTTGCGATTATTTTCGCTAAGCATTAGACTTAGGTTAGGTTAGGTTAGGTTTAAATGGCTGTCAGGAAAACAAACTGACACACTTAGACCAATATTAGGTCCATTGTACATATTATGCGAGAGAGTACCTCACTTAACAAAACCATTTGGAGCTTTTAATAAAGCGAAGGATATGCAGGGGATCTGTGTTCGCCAGATCGCTTGGATCATCAAGAAAATATTTTCCTAGATGCCGTTTTCTTTTAAAAGAGAGTGCAGGACATGAGCAGAGGAGGTGTGGGATTGTCTCCTCCTCCTCCTCATCTTCAACTTCTGCAGAAGTCATTAGAGGGAACGCCAAGTCTTATGTCGTGTCTTCCTATCAGACAATGTCCGGTGATGACATTGATTACGGAGCTAACTTGCAATCTGGTAATGGATAACAAATGTCTTGTGCGTTTTGGATCTAGTCCTGGCCATGTCCGTTTTGTTGCCACGCACGTGGTGATATTGTTCCACCTATGATTTGTTCTATCCATTGCCTCTTGCTTTAGCATAAGTTTACATGTAGCGATTGGTTTACCAATATTCAACCTGCTGGTTGAGATCGGTAGAACGGCGGTAAACGACGGCAACGGTAGCATTAGACTTGCTTAGCAAAGCTTGCGTTTTAGAACTCGCCCATTGTTTTAATATGAGTTCAACAATAATACTTTCAACTCTTGTAAAAACTACAATAAAAACAAATAAGCTTTAGGAAAAATTTAAGTCTCCAATACAAATACTTTCGTACCATCCATACAGCGGTTCACTTTTATTGAATAAAAGGTGCAATTTTAATATACAGGGTGTTTTGCATACGTTGCTACAAAAACTATGGATAAATTAATGAACAGTTTTTGAGTAATCCAGTCTCAAAGTCAAAGTTTAGTCCAAAAATCCAAAAAATTTTTTTTACAAAATCAATGCTATTATTATTTTTATAAAAACTAAGAAAATAACAGAAAGCTACTTTTCTCCAGAAAATCGTGAGCTGCTTAGTTGATTTCTACTAATTTCTTAAATTAAGCAATTTTTGTTTTTTAAAATTGCTCCCTTTACGGAAAGAGGTAGACCCTTTTCTATTACTCAAGTTTTTTCTTGGCTTGGCCTAACCTATCCTTCCTGGGCTTTTGTTGCATCTTATGCCAAACACCCTGTATACAACGGTTAACTTTCGTTGAATTTTTAGGCGCATTCGTTTTCATAGCTATTGCATAGGAATAACTTTTGCTGACTGGATTTTGTTTTGTTTTACTTTTATAACCAAATCAAAAAAAAATCGAACTACTCAACATACCTGATTCCAAAAAGCTAGGCAAGTTATTGTCCGTTATAATGATCTGTGAAAAGCTCAAATTCCGTCGTCTTAACGAACTGCTAAGCGCGTCACTACAAAAAGAAGTAAAAAAAATAGTTTTGATTAAGAAAATTCAGAAAAATTAAATTACTTACGACAACGTAACTCCTTTAATCGCTGGTATAAATTCTTCATCCTGGCAACCACTTTCCATGCAAAAACTCACTGAGAAGAATTCCGAGCTTGATATCTAAATTACCACAAACAAAACAAAAAAAAAAAGGTTTATTACAAAAAAAAAGAATTTCAGAAATGTTTCGATTTGAATGCAAAAAAGAATTTTTTCATCGGACGATTAAAATGTCACAATATTTTCTAAGTAGAGAAACTTAGAGAGAAAATATTATGTCAAACCTCTATCAAATCTTTTCACCACCCCAGAGAATGCAAATTGAACCCAAATCAAAAATAGGAATTGTTTAAGTTCAGAAGGAAACTTCCAAGTTCCAAAACTATTTTACGAGCACTGTGGAAAATTGAAGTGGGTAAATGAATAGCAATGAGTATGATGTGTTTCAAAGGTTATAAGTTGTCCATAATATTCTTGTAGATAACTTACTTACCAGAAGGTGAAAAGTGTAAGTGGACACTTTCAAGTTTTTAGTGAGACTAAGCTGAAGTAGATAGGAGCAAGGCATGTTATTGAATGTACAAACAGCTAAGCAATTTATTTGAAGTGAATATTAAGTCAGTGATACGAAAACAATGCATAAAAGTAGGATTTAATAACGAAACGAGCTTCAGGTACATCATACCTTTGTGTTGTGAAATTGGCATTGTAGTTGTGTGTTTGAAGGTTTATTTCTTCGGAACACTTAGTCTAGGCGTATATACTACTCTTTTTGCCCTTACTGTTGTTCAAGCCCAAAAAACCGAAAATTTCCATTGCTTCTGCTTTGAGGGTCTACGAGGTAGGCTTGGTTGTCAAAATCCAAATTTTTCTAACAACCATTTTATTGAATTGAAAGGTTGTTGATAGATCTTTTTGAAAACCTAACATTAGGTTTGTTCGTTGAAGCCCTAGGGTCGCCCTGGGGTCGCCACAAAGTGTTTTTTTTTTTTAGCTTTTTGCTGTGGCGAGTTGAGAGCTGTCAAATGGCATGTATTTTTTTTTTATGACATGGATGTGTGGTGATTTGTGGTTTACCGTTTTTTGAGGACTGAAAAACCCAGGTGTTTTTGACAACTCATAGGGTTGTCAAGAAAACCTGGGTCAACCCTGGGGAAAGTTCAACGAACGGACCTATTATCGTTCTACCGTTCTCCAATTCTCCCGCATTTTATTGCACGTTGTGTAAGTTTTGTCCACTTCAAGGCATGCAACGTTATTACATACGCATTACGTGTCTATTCTCTTCGGGTGTAAAATCACTCCCGATCCTGACTGTCAATTCCAGAATATGTGCCATTCGATGTGCATAAAATGACTTTTCTACATATTCTCCGCACGTTGCAAACTCTACATTGCACATTGAAATCCTTTTGAATAGCGCTTTCGTCTACATCCCTCTTCCGTTTTCTTATACGTAGGTACAAGTAAAATTTCATCCGCTACAACACTCTTAAGAATAACCCGAAACTTATCCACTGTAAAGCTAAACAAGACTTTTTTTGCACTTCTATAGTCCCCAACCTTAGTTTGAAGCTCAAAGGATAATCGCACTGCAAGCAAAATACAAAGACATTTATCGTAAACATATTTCCCTGAAAATGTGTCTGTGTATCGAAGTATACTTCCTACATCTCGTAAACTTTTTTTGAGAGATTCTTCAATAACATGCCATTGCCATCGTCTAACTACACGGTTTTGACATTTATATCCTTTTTGCTTGTTATGAATGTGCGAGGACAACTTCCTTTTAGCAGATATGACATTGTGGAACCTTGAGAGCGAATATAAAGAAGGAAAGAAAAAGAAGAAAAAACAACAAATGCGTGCAAAATGTGCATTAAGGATTTGCATCACGTTTTAAACGTTCGTCCTTAAGTGTTTCGAATGGACGAAGACGACGACGAAGCACTGGACTGTGACTTTATATTTTCCTTCCGACTTTCCTAAGAAGGATAAGAAACCTCTCTCTCTTGAAGTTAATCGCATTGTTTTTTTTTCTTCCTTTTTTATTTTATCCTTCTGTTTGGTTGAATTCGCACAGAAAAGTGTCCATCGTCAAGAGTGAAGCTGGGTGTTCATGGATTTAATTTTCCGTCCTTGCAGATGACTATGAGAATAAGGTTCACCGGAACACCTGGGATTTAGTTAGTTTTCTGTGTGTTTTTTTTTTTGTCTTTTTGTGTATTTTCGGGAGAATGAGTTTCTAGAGCAACAAACTTTAAATCACTCTTTATCTGAAGTCTGAAGATAGAGAATTTGCAAACAGGATTTCTAGAACACGGTAGAGCGCTGTTATTTATGTGGAGTTCAAATGACATCCTCCAAATGGCATTCGTTTTCTTTTAAGCAAAACGCATTTTTCTTTACAGAAAGTAACAGTGTTGAAGTAGACTTGGGTTTCATTCTCTTTTGTAAGATGATAAAACAGTTTTGCAGGAAGTTTTTGCAAAATTAGACCCATCAAACATTGGAGAAAAGGAATAAATAAGTACTCTTCTTGAATGGTAATGAAGCTGAAATTGGCTGCACTGAAATGAATTGGTAATACTTTTCCCGGAGTTGGTCTTTTTGACAGCTGTCACTTGACTTATGCTCAGTTTCGTTTGAAGTTTACAGTTCTGTAAATTGTCCCGAAACAAAATCGCTATTAAAACTGATTTTTATACTATATCGAGTTTTAAAACTGTGAGTTACCTCCAAAATGCCAAAATGGTTGAAAATTGGGCCTCTTGGCGGCCATTTGACCAAAATCTTTTTAAAAACAAAATGGCGAAGCCTTTACTTTATAATAAAGCAAAGTTCTTGGTCATCAAAATACACTTCTAAAAAGCTACCCTTTATTTTACGAAAAAATCGATAAGAACATAAATTGTCGGAAATTTTTCAATTTGGTATTTGGCTTCAAAAGAAAATAAGATAATAGACAAAGCAAAAGACTACATTTTTGGATGCAGCAGGAAAGTCACAGAGATCGAGTTTGATTCTTTATGAGAACTTCATAAAATTCTGCAGCTCTGAAGATAGAGCCGCTATGTTAATGGACGTGAATTAACGTAGCGTCAGAAAAGGTCACGGTTTCCTTGAAGAGGACCAGTTTAGACGACTCAATAGGGAATATCACATTGGCTTAAAACCCTCAATCCTAAGCAAAAATTCAAAAGAAAGCCAAAACCACCTCTGCGCCTGAGTTTTCGTAAAAGTGCACCAACCAAAGTCGGTGTGATTGATATTTTACCCAAAACCACTACTCAAGGAAGCTGGCTAAGCGCAAAATGACTCCCACCATATAAAACTTGAATTGCAAGAAAGGCCCAGATAATATATGGCAAAGGTGATTTGATGACGATGAGTTTCCGTAACTGAGATGATGAGACTAACCATAGCTTTAATTTTAGAATAAAAGCCAAAGCATTTACCCTTGGGTGAATAGAGCTAGAGTCAGCAAAACTGCAAGCAGTATATATTCCCAAATACCAAGACTATGGAGTTCAAAAAACTTTTAAGGAAACCCACACCACGTGTCCAAAAACCTGATAGATTAAAAAAAACTTAGAGGAAAGCAGTCAAAGGAAGAGATCCAGACATTACTATTCGATTTCCCGATCATTAATCGCAAAAAAGAAGGCGACGCGACGGCAATGACAGCAAGTAGAAATGTAGAAATGAACGCCACCATGTCGCCATTATAATTGAGGGGAGTCCCAAAAACAGCGACAAAGATCGGACTCGAGTGAAAGTAAGGCTACCCATCTCCGTACCATGATAAAAAACGTTAAATAAATAAAATAAATAAAAAGGGTTGCGCAACAGAGCGAGGAGCCCCAGAACCTAGCGCATTTTTCACAACCATGCCTTGTGAGGGAATGGAGGGGACCTACATTTTTCTGGCGGTTGCGAACGGCTTATCGAGAAAGCGCCTTTGACTGCAATGAATTTACTAACGGAGTATTTGCCAATGCCCCGCAAAAGGCAATACCAGTGGAAAAAAATTTTTGCTCTTTTTGGAATTTGACCACAAACGAAAAAAAAAAAATGATAACGTTTTATTTTTTTCAACTTTAATCGCGAATAACTTCTGAAGGAAGAACTTTGTGAAAAAGTGTAAGAAGCCCTTTTTTTTAGAAAATTTAATTTGAAGAAACATGTTTCCAATTTTTCACATATTGATTTGTACGTGAGTTAAGAAACTCCAAAATAAAAGAGCAAAATCAAAAAAACATACCATTTTTCAAAGCTTGATTACTCGGAAACGGTTAGTCTGAAAAAAATTTTTAATAAGACCTTTTTTAAAGGAAATCTAATTTTCTGCAAAAGTATTTGTCGTTAAATTAGTTGGGCTCTAAATAATTGAACAGTTTTGACGCTCAAGGTTAGTTCTAAGAAAATAAATAAATAAATCCAAACTTTTGGAATTTTTTTTTAGATATCCCAAACAATATTTTTACTATCGCACCTCTGGTGGAACAACGACGCAAGTGCGAATTTCAAATTTTCTGAGTTAATTACACCACAATTCTAAAAAGAGGTATTACTTTCCGATAAAACAAAGACCCAATTGAAAATATTCTATTTGCCTCCAGGGGGCAGAAATGACTTTGTACCGTTACAATATTTTTAATGTAGTGTATCGGGAATACATAGCCTTATCTGTCAGTTGTGTTACAGATCTCCACCGAACAACATTTCGCTTAGAATATCAAAGACCTATTTGCTAAATCAGATGTTTTTTGCTTAATTTTATTATATTTTCGGTTAAACAAAGACGTAAGTGCTCATTATGACGGTTTTCTTTCGAAATTTTTAAGGTTTTTATTTATATTTTAGTGAGACATCGACATAAGTGTAGATTGCGTCATTGTTTGTTTGAAAAGAAAAAAATTGTTTAACGTAAGTATATTTTGTGTCATTTTTCAACCAAATACTATTATCGTTTTCTGTATATAGGACGTTGTTACAAAATGTCAGAACGTGGAAAAATGCTTGCAAAACTTGCAATCGCAATGACAAAAGTTGAAGCTGTCCCCAAAGTTCAAATTTCCGAAACCCAACCAAGTACTTCAGCAGCCGTATATGTATAATGAAGTCATCTAAAATGACCAATGCTATTTCACTGTGACCAGAACTAGTGAAACAAAAATGAATTTGAGAAAGGTTTCCCAGAAAACATTCAGTGAAATCCTCGATTCGGAAAACGAAGACTTTTCTGCGGATGAAAGTGCTTACTCTCCTACAGAAGGGCAAGGTTCAGAGAGTGATAGTGATTCGTCGAATATTTCCATTGATGACCCGACTTATCAACAACCAGAAGACTCGGTGGTCAATTTACCTACAAAAAAGGGGAAAAAAGATCTCAAAACCCTGACAGTTGGAAACAAAGCTATGTTTCGAAAAGGGGTAAGTTTGTCAAAGAAAAAGTTATGGGACCACCTTGCACTAATCGTTGTAAGTTGGCATGCTCAACAAAATTTGACGAAAACGTGAGAGCGGAACTGTTCAAAAATTACTGGCGTCTCTCTTCTCTTCAAAGTCAACGCGATTTTTAAAATTCGTGCATTGAACCACTGCAGCTGAAATACCGTCGCATATCTCTCTCTAAAGAAATACCAAGGAGGCAAAACTGTGCATTTTACTTAATGAATAATGGAAACAGAATTCGAGTCTGCAAACAATTATTAACAAGCATTTTTGCAATTTCGGAGAGAGTTGTTCGATCAATTATTCAGAATAAGGCATCAGGTGCAGTTATCAACAAAGAAGATAAGCCCGACAAGCACTCCAAGCATCTGAAAACCGACAGTGAAGTACTAGACTCTATAAGGGCACACATAAACTCCATTCCACGAATTGAAAGTCATTATTTAAGAGCTCAGACTTCAAGAGAGTTTAAAGACGGCGGGCTGTCTATTGCTGAAATGTATAGGCATTACAAATCGGAACGAACTTCTCTCCAAAAAAACGTGTCCAGTTATGATGCTTACGCCAGAATCTTCAATAATGAATTTAATATTGGATTCTTCGTACCAAAAAAGGATCAGTGCGATATTTGTGAGGCCTATAAAAATGCAATAGGAGAAGCAAAGGAGCAATTAGAAAGTTCTTACAATATACACCAGGAAGAAAAAAAACTGAGTCGTGATGAAAAGAAAAAAGAAAAAGAAAACACCTCAGACATTGTATTAGCAACGTACGATTTACAAGCTGTCCTTCCAGTTCCTGTTGAACAAACATCTGCATTTTTTTATAAATCGAGGCTGAACTGCTATAATTTGACTGTATAAGTTGAATAAGTCTCACATAATTTTACTCTAAATAGGTCAATGGTGCTAATATTTCTTTGTTTAAAAATATGCAGATATCGGAGATGAAAATCACACAGTGTGTTATTTCTGGCACGAGGCGTTAGGCAACAGAGGTTCAAATGAGATAGGATCTTGCGTTCTTATGTTTCTTCAAGAGCTATCAGTCACTCACCCAGGTGCAGAAGTTGTGTTTTACACCGACAATTGTGGTGGTCAGCAAAAGAATAGGTAAAACAAAGTCTTAAACTTTGTAAGAAAAGTAAAGATTTAACAAGTCTTTGATTTCAGATTCATAATTGGAATGTATTTGTATGCTGTAGAAAATCTCTCAATAAAGTCCATAACTCATAAATTTCTTATTCGAGGTCACACACAGAATGAAGGTGACTCCGTTCATAGTGTGATCGAGAAGTCACATAAGAAAGCAAAAAATCTGGACCAATATACGTACCCGATCAGTATGTTTCCCTCATAAGTACCGGAGAAAAGAAAGGAAATGCCTTCATTGTAAAAGAATTAAGCTTTAAAGATTTTTTCGATTTGTTGCTTTCTGAGGAAATTTGTTTAAATAGCTCAAAAAACATAAACGGAGATCACATTAAACGGTCCGAGATTAAACTTTTACGTTTTGAAAAAGGCAGTAGTGTGTATTTTTACAAAACAAGCTATACAGACATTACCTGGCAACAAGTTCTGTTTAAAACGGTAAACCTGCGTTCTTCTGCGGCAAAGGAGTTGCAAAATATACATTTAAAGCCCGCATATTCATCGAAAATACCTTTGGCACCAAGGAAAAAAGCAGATATATTAAGCCTGCTACAAAATTATATCATTCCAAGTTATTATGAAACTTTTTTTAATAATATTTTTTAAGTTTGTTTATGTAAAAAGACGGTTACCCTCACTTATACTATTAATAATATGAAGACTGCTTGACGCACAAAAAATGACTGAACTGTCAAGAAACTATGTTCAATTCCACTTTTAAATCAGTTTAATTTAACAAAAATAAATGAATTTTTATGTTTTTTTTTTTTTTAATAAAAATGGTTTTCAAAATGTTAAATCACGTTTTCTGAAGAATCAATATAGTTTCAATTACGTCGTTGTACCACCGGAGATGCGACATGGTTTTTGAAAATTTTATTTTTTTTATTTTTGCCCTGTCTAGTGTATATACGGACGCGTATCCTGAACAAACAACATTAACAAGCTTTTAATTCAAAAATATAACTTAGGAAATGAAACTAGGATACACATCTTCAAGAAGAAGAAGTTGCTTGATTAGTCCTTTCAAGCAACTCAGATCTCTTCTCCTAAAGAAATAAATTCATATCTATGCAGCGAACTTCAGTTTTAATATCTACTTCAAGATCAAAGCTGCTTAAAATTGTTCATGGCAAAATACACTCAGAAAACATTGAAATTCCCATTAAACATTAACATCAGAAAAACCTTCAAAACTTTGACCAGCCCATAAAGCGGCCACTGAGCTTTAAAAAAAAAAAACACTAACATCAAATGAGACCAGCAGCAGTATATAGTCTGCTGGTCCTGAAAGCCAAGAAACGTCACTGCACATCAATACAGCACTAATCTGCCTTAGAAAGCGATTACTTGACTACGAGATAATCCCGCTGGAAAAACTTAAACTCATTCACCCACAGAAGATTGTTAACTTCTGAATTGCTCTGAAACTTCCTTTGGGTCGGCACAACACATTTCCTCCTATAAAATCTTATCCAATCTAATCTAATCTTATCACTGTTGGCGATATATGTATTTGATGGAAGCTCAATATAATTCAGGATTCGATTTTATCTTCATGAACATGTAGCATCGGTTTAACAGACCTTGAGCTTTTTATGAGCTCAATTAGCTTAGAGAAAGTACTATCACGGTTCAACATACTTATTTAAGTCATTATCTTAAGTTCCCCATAATTCTCCAGTATCCCGACCATGAACCTATTTTCATGCTGTCTATTTATAAATGACGAATAAAATACATAAATATTCAAGAAGGATAATACCATTCGACCCACACATGGCAATAATAATAATAATTCCTTTTTTATAGGTTTACCGAAGGACTTCATCATTTTTCCACAACACATTGTTAGTTATCATTCATAAAACACATAACCACATTTAGGTATGTACATACATTAGTAGATTCCCTGATGAATAAAACAAATCGACAACAAACTCATCCACATGATTAAATAGTTCACAATCATATTTCTCAAACAAAAAATAAAAAGGAAAAAATGTCCATATCTACTAAGCTTCTTTTCTCGAGAGGCTCACATACATTAGATGTACATATGGATGAGTGTATATTCTGAATGGACTTGTTGAGGTGTAAAATAGGATTTGTCAATGCTAAGGAAAACTTTTGTTGTATTTTTAGCTCCTTTTTGATACCAAAAGTTCAGTGTCTCTTAAGTGTTTTGTTTATTTTTTTGTCTTCTTCATCAAAAAGTGTAGACTTTGCTATGAATAGTAAAGAATGAATTTGGTTTCAGACAAATGTCTGAGTCCCGACAACAATGCACTGTGGACATTTTTAATATGTACTTTTGTTCTGACTCTGTGTGCTATAAAATTATTTTATGAGAATGAGATCATTCAGGTCAAATTGAAAATCCTTTACGAAAAGACTATGTGATGCGAAGACGAAAGGATACAAGGACTTCCATTTTAATGGTACCACTTAGCTTTATGAATTGAAACATTTCAGTTCAGTTCTCTCATCCGAAGAATACCAAGAGCTTAAGTAATCTCATCAAAGAAGTTTGAGTATACTGAAAATTGTATCCTTTTTTGTATGGTGATGAGTTTTTATTGTAGTAGAGAAGAATAAAACTAAATGGGGATTTCATCTTGGACCAGCAAGTGGCTCACTGGATGAAAGTCGGCAGTTTTATTACATGTGTAGCCAAATTATACCCCTTGCTGTGATTCATGTGGCTTTACTCTACAACAATGTTGCTTGTAAGTTTTGTGTGTGTTTGGAATATAGCAGGGGGTTAAATGCACAAGAAGATGACCACGTCTAGGATTGCAAACTTAATGTCTTCTTATGCATCATAAGGTTCTTGAGAATTTTTTATTTTCGTTTATATTTTACAATGGCGCTTTACTCAGGACTTTTGGGTCTGGTTTTTTTTTCGTTTCTTTGTTAGTTTTGTAACACTGTATGTTTCGTCTTGTATAAACTAATTGCATAGGTATTTTTTTCTTTGTTTACCTATTTTCTGATAGATTTTGAAGTTTTCTTCAATCTTCTTAAAGAAGTTTTGTTAAAAGCACCGAAAGTGACACCATTTTCGAATTTTCTGTACAAGATCAATAATTTTGAACAAGAAGTCAGGCAAATGGAGAGAAGAATAGATAACGGTATTGTCCAGTCCAAGTCATATAAGTTGTTTTATCCAAAGACAAGAAAGGATCGGAGTCTTATTTTCTATCAGGACATCAATGCTGCAACCAATTGTGATCCTCAAGATAATCTTACGATTTTCAATTCTGAAGAGATTCGTGGTGTTGACATATATATATACCTCTACCTACCACAATATAAATACAAGAACCAGGAAACCTCGAATCATATTCTAAGAGTGGTTGAGGTCACTCAAAATTTATCAGAACTAGAACACCAGGCCGTAAAAGAAAGGAATGCAACGTCCTCAAAAGTATCAATTCAATTAATCAAGAAATTCCAACAACCATCGCGGAGCATGGAAGAGTCAAAATGTAAACGAAGTAGCAAGAAGATTATTTTGAAATTTTAGAACCTTTGATAAGGCGTTCTACTATTCGATTAAGCTTTTGCTCTGTCCTGTCGATGTTATACCCACATACCATAAACAGCCAGAAGGTTTCGAAAATGTCAATAACTCTAAACTAGTCTGTAAGACTAAGAAATCGAGCTATGGACTTAAGCAACCTGACAAAGAATGGGAAAAAAGACAGAATGGATTACTTCTTGGGATGGGATTAAATGATAATGATAAAATCGCTTTTATTTGAGGGGATACAGATGAAATTATAGCTGAAATGAATCAATTCAATCCTTCAAAGCACACATTGATTCTCAAAGCTTGACACCATAGACAAAGGAGCATTAAAATACTATCTTAAAATCAAACTGGAAAAAGAATGGGACAAAGCTTATTTATTACATCTCAAAAAGAAAGATTTGGACATGGAATGAATTTGAAAATGGATCCAGGAATAAAACTGAAAATAACTGCGGTAATTAATACTAAATGGAGGGGACCAAGAGTTTTCTGCCGGTTCCGAACGGCTTATCGAGAAAGCGCTTTTCATGGCAACGAGTTTACTAATGGATGACCTGCCAATTCCTCACGAAAGGTGATACCCATGGAAAAACATTTTTGTCTCTGTTGGGATTCGAACCACGAACCTCTGGGTTAACAGGAGGACATGCTAACCATCATGCCACGGGTCCCACAAAACCATTATCTGTGTTTCTTAGACTACACCTTTGCTTTACTCCAGACTGGGTACCAATCTATTTTGCTACATAACTCGTCAATTCTGCCAGGGTACGCTTACTCAGACTGTCAGTCAATTTCCCTCACAGAAGTAACTTGGCTGGCCTATACTATTGAAGTATGTGAGCCCGTAGCCAGACCCAAAACCAGGTCCCACAAAAAAAAAGACTTTTGGTACAATAAAGTGCACAGACTTTAGACGCCGTCTGTGATACCCAGTAGCGTAGCTACCATGGGTGGCACCTGGGGCGGCAATTATGGTGTCAGAAGATTGTAAAACAGTAAAATAAATGAAATTCCGCTATTCCATTTATTGCGATTTCTTTATTTAAATTCAAATAAGAAATTTAAAAAAAGGAGAATGATATTTAATGTATCTACATTTTAACATTGTTTAAAAAAAAGAAGAAAAAATAAAACATCAATAAAACGTCTTCTTCTTAGCTTTTAAAGCAGAAAAGTCGTTGATAGCGTCATCAAAATTTATTTGCTGGGTCGCCTCATGTGCAATTGTCAAAATTCCCAGATTGTTGAGTCCCAGATTGTTGGGTCGCCTCATGTGCAATTGTCAAAATTCCCAGATTGTTGAGCCTCTTTTCCGTCATTAATGCCCGCAAGTAGTTTTCAATTAATTTAAGCTTACTAAAACTCCTTTAACATGACGCAACTGACACACATATTGTTATAAACATTTTTAATGCAACAATGAGATTCGAAAAAGATTCTGCAAAATCCCATTCATAGATGAATTTCATAAAGTCTAAAGATAACCAATTAGATGTTGTCACTTTAGCCGCTTTTAAATGACTTCTCAACCTTGGTATCTCTTAGAGAAGTTCTGACTCTGACACCTTGTCATAGGTTAGGTTAGGTGGAAGTGGCTGTCAGCCAATGAGTACATTGCCTGACACACTTAGCCCGCAAGGGCCCATTGTGATACCACAGAGATCAGCAAGTTAATCACCTACTGATCTCAGAAGCCCGATGTAAGATTAACGAGTTGATCACTTATTAATCTTCCATTACGGGACTAGTCGGTTAATCACCTGCTAGTCGAACCACGCGGAACTTTTAATGTATTTCGAAAGACTTTTAGGGTCTATGTAAGCTAAGTCGCTAGTATCATCGAAGAAGAATTCACCGAGATGAGTTTTCCTCCTATGAAGTAGTGCAGGGCATGAGCAAAGAAGGTGTTGAACGGTTTCTTCTTCCTCCTCGTCCATGCAGCTTCTGCAAAAATCATTGGAAAACACACCAAGTCTTTTGGCGTGTCTCCCTATTAGACAGTGTCCCGTAAGAACACCTATGGTAGAACCTAGATACAGACGGTTTAGGGCCAGCAAACTCTTCGAGCGTTTTGAGTCTACACACGGTCAAACTTTTTTGGTTCACCTCATCATAAGCACTAACAAATTTTGAAACAGCTATTTTCAAAATGTCTTTTCGTAGTTCAGCGCTTCAGAGAAAGTCCTGCACCAGTTGCCAACTCACCAGCCATTCGCTTTCTACGACGAGTTCTTCTTTCTGTTGGAATGTCGTTGTTCGATGTTCTTATACCAAGTTCAATTGCGTCTTCTACGATTTATAACGCCATAATATATATATACTCCTTGGTAGCTTTTGGGTATCACCCCAAATGGGTGACATTTATGATGAGATGCATTGCTCCAGTTATGTAGAAATAAAGAGGAGAACACAAGACCCATCAGATTTCGTTTGATTTAGCAAATAGATTTAAATGATCGACTCAACTTACAAATCTTATAGTGTAACTCTTGAAAAGAGTTAACCACAATTACACACAATAAATCTTGAAAAAACTGAGCTGTGTGTGATGTTTAAAATGGCAGCAATCATCAATCAAAAACTGAAATTCTTTTAATTTCAACCCGAAGCTATGCTATCTTCTCTTCCCTTCTATCCATTTTCTCAGCCAAGCAATTAAAATAAAAATAAAAATAATAATGATAACAATAAATTGTAAAATCAATTAAGATCTTCAATATTCTCAAGATGGCAAAAACAATTTCCTCGACATATAAGCAGCTACACTACCTGCGACTGCGGACTTCAGAGTTCATGGAAGTTAATTAGTTATCCACCCTGAAGCAGCAACTTACCTCACAAATGAGACAAACAAAGTACATGACGCCCAAGTATTTAATTTTCTCTGAACAATTTTGCTACACCAGCAGCTAACCCCAAGGATTGATTTCAATTGAAGAAGCACTGCAATTATTTTTATCCCAGTACTTACCTCACTTCTGGTCAGAAGAGGTTTCTTTCGTTGCATAAACGATGACTTCTTCTTGTGCACTGTTGTCGATGTGGCAGCAGCTGGCCCTTGTGGAATAACGGCCACGGTTGGGTTTGTCAAAACACCACCGACACTGGTAGTTGTACAATTGTTTCCAGGATTATTGGTTCCGATTGAAACGGCAACCCCTCCTGAGACAGGACTCAATGCATTGCAGCTGGTGATGTTCGCACTGCCACTACCACCGCCAAGGCAACACATTTTGTTGCATGTCGATGACGCCCCCGATGGAGATATCGATGGATGATGAGATTGGGCTAGATGATGATGGACTTGTGGTACTGCTGAAGAAGATGGATAATGGTGCTGTGAGGGTGAAGCTGGCTGTTGATGACCATGGTGATGGTGTTGATGCAAAGCAGAGACAGCGCCTGATTGTGGATGACTATAAGCTGCAGCTACAGCAGGCTTCGATGGACTGTGCGTCAATGCAGTTTCCAATTGCTCAGACTTGTAGGGATAAGAAAGGTTCAACTGTCTTCTTCTTTTTCAAAAACCAATAAATGGAAGGGAACCAAAACAAGAACAGGGAGAAACTCAACAAAACAAAACTGCCTACTAACTAAAGAGCGATTTAAAAAAGGACTATAACGCTGAACAGAACAAAAAAAAAGAACAATTTTACACTTGAATACTTACAATGCCGGATTTTTGTTGCTGTCCAGCTGCTGCGCCATGTGGACATGCTATCATTGAGTCCAAACCATCCAAATGAGTGAGGCTTTTCGACTTCAACTGTGAGAAAAAAAAAATAAAAATAAAATATGAGAGAGAGATAGAGAGTGCGAGTAAAACAATCCAATGTAGTATGAAAGGCTGACAGGTCGTAAAGTTGGAAGTGATTGATAGTTTTCTGTTGGGAAAACTGTGGATGCAGTGGATGAATAAGCTAAAAGGATGGCTTTTTGTGTATTAGGAAGAATTGAATTGTTCGTGGAGAACAAAGGTTATCAATAGGAGCCAAATTGATGACTTGTGAAGTCATTAAGTCAAAAACATAAAACCTGCCAAGCAATGATACCTCAGTTTGGCATCTAAATTTGTTTTTTTTTTTTAGTTTTTGATTCAATGAGGAAGGGGGAGAGGAAAAGTCATTGCCTTTAGATGACGATGATGAAATTCAATAATAAATGAGTGCCTGTCAAAGGTTTTGACATTGTTATCCTCTTATCTGAATGCTGTCACAACCTGAAAAGGTATTTTTGTAATCCGGAGGCTTTTGTTTATCAAAAACGATTCAAGTCTATTTTTCACTCGAAAGGACAAATAAAAACCAAGTTTACGGTGATTTATTCTTCCATTATTTGCCAGAATCTTCTAAGTGGGTTGTCTGCCTATTTCTCAAGATTTTTGTATAAAAGAAAAATGTTTACTTGGCACTAAACAATTCACCGCATTCATAAAATCTCCCCACTTCTTGACAAATGGGTTGTCCAAACGACTTAAATAAATTCCCAACATTTTACATCCAGCACAAGATCTACTTTCAAAAATACCATCCATTCCACGTATACTTGAAATCCGCACTAAACCATACAAGTCAATATTTTATTGTCATCTTTACAATCAATAAATTCTTATCATTGTCATGTCGACAAGATATAAGAAATGAAAATAAAAAGAGTTGCAAGAATGAAAATCCAAAATAAAACCTTTATCTCTGATTACATAGTAGAATCTCGTAAATAATATTTTATTTTTGATTTTGTGACAATATTGAGAGGATATGCTGTGCAGCAATATGTCACTGAAAGCTAAACTTATATTTCCCTGCTTGTGTTTGTGTGTCGTCTGTGCATTGATTGGTATTGATTTGAGACAGATACAGTCAGTGAAACGTTGCGTGGGATTGGTCTCTGGTGCTATTTTTTTTCCAAGCGAATCTTTTTGGTGAGTTGAATGGAGAGGAGACACTTCTTTATTCATTTAAGCTGATTTACGACAATCTCTATAAGCACTTCCAATGACTTACCAAATGATTGATTGCAAAAAGAGAGATTGAGGTTTTCAATATTTTCACGGACACAGGACAGGATATTCCGATATCGATGTTAAATCCTAGCAAAAAGTTTTCTGAACATTCCTTTGATATACAAATCGTTACAAACCCGGAGGAGACACGGAGGGTAATATTTACTTGCTTTGAGAAGAAAAAGCTACCACAAAACTATTTTAAGAGCGTGTTCAAAAACGAGGTGCACCCATGCCACGGTGGGGGTCGTGTTAGTTAGTGTAATACTCCTATCATGTCAGTAAAGGGGGAAAAATTTGTCAGCTCTTGTAAAACGATATCATTCATTCTCTTCTCCTGGAAAAGGATTCTTTTGGCCAACTTAAAACAAGCTCATTGCAGTCGTTTGCGTTGAAAATATCATTGTGTTACCCCAATTCTCTCGAATTAAAGCTGTTTGCTCTTACCCAATGTCCTAATTGGCAGCCATCGTGCGACCCTACCCTGTGTCCTTATTAACATTGGAAAGCGGTCGCGCGATGGGGTAGAACGGTCGCACATGTTTGTTTCATGGTCTTTCGAACTTTATAATTAAAAGCCAACACACAATAGAGCGTCGCGGCGCGTCGACCTCACGTAGGCTTCACGATACATGAGGAATCCTCAAAGCGCCCTACTGTCATTCGTCTAAGCTTGAGCGAAATTAAGAAAATATATCGATTGAAATATCGAACGACCATCGTCGTTATCAGTAACTATCGAAAACAAAAATCGATTTTTTCTTTTGTATTAAGTACGTGGAAAACTAAATCGATTGCTAATTTACTAATTACTTCTGATAAAGAGATGAATGAGGAGCTTAGTGAAATGTGTAGTGTAATCAATCTAGTTTGTGATAACATTTGCTGTTTAAAATGAAAACCTTGTCGATTTTTCAACATAATCGACTTTATATTCATACAAATATCAAAAATGTTATCGCAATATACGGTATGAAATTATCGCATAAGTTATTGGTCGAGCACCTTAACAAAAATAAAATGATTTAAATGCTTCAATATCGCCCATATTCACTGACTTTATATTCACCCATGCGGTCATGCATCAAAAATTAATCGAAATCTACGGCATGATAAATATTTTTAAGAACATCTTTTCCGAATCATAGTAGTTTAAGTGATTAAACATCACCTAAATTGAATAATCCAACAAATATTAATTTGAATACAGCTGTAACAACAAGAAGTTTAATATTTGTTTAGTATTCACATCGATAAATTTCAGCTGAAACATACTTCAACATCGATACCGACATATCGATAATTTGTTTCGTAAATCGATGTTTTGCTTACATCGATTTTATTACTCCTCCCTATTGTAAAACTGAAAAGGAGGGATATGTCAGAAAGCGAGCAAAAGTTCAACATAGCTGAACTTTTTTTGATGGTTGGTCGCTTCGTTACGTTTACCTACGTCTGTCAAACGACGCGTTTGAGGACAAAGCGTGATTGTGTCAGACTCTACAGATTTCGTATAGTTGAACTTTTGATTTTTCTGTCAAATGAGGTGACACGCCGCTGACGCGCTATTGTGTGTTGGCTTTAAAGCTTTTCATAATCTAACTGTAGGGGAGTGCGACTGTGGTGTAATATTCAAGTTGCATGCACGTTTGGCTGTCGTAATCTAATCCGACTGCGTGCAACCTGGCCCAGACACAGGTAGCCAAAGTCACCGAATGCATTTATACGCAGTGCTTGCATATTTCACTACGTGTAATATGCAAGCCATGCACTTTCCCACGTTCAGTGATTTTGCGTTGACCTTGTCTGGACAACGATCACATTGAATCTTCCTAATGAAAAAGTTGAGTTGTTTCTTGACAGTCAACCGTGTCGGTTTATTTATTGTTTATACAACACGACCGACGCTACGAAAAGTAGTCTGGTTGCTTCAAATCAACCAGTTTGATTTTCGTCGAGTTGCTGTTAGAAAATCGTAACCGAAAATGAAATTTGAATTCCATGTAAGAAGTAGCACTCAACGAGAAGGCCGCGCGATCTTATGAGCATCTTGCAACTGGTATTAGGACACGCATTGTGGTAGCACTACCAACAAGCAATGCGACTGACCGAAGTTCATCGTTCGGTCGGGCGATGAAACTTCAATTAGGACATAGCCTTACGCGCTTTGCAGTCGTGCCGACGTTATAAGTTCTGTCATTTAAAAGCTTAATTATCAATAGATAATTTTACTTTTTCATCACACAACTAGTAGTAAGAAAATTATTATTAAAATTTTCAACTCAAGCGAATGCAATAAGCTCATTTTAGACTAAAAGGAAACCTTTTTGAGAACCAACACGAAACTACACTATTCTGCTTCTAGTAGATTGACTGAAAGAAAACGCAATTCGATTTAAACGAACCAACACGAATCACACGGCTTGTATTTCCACCTCAAATCACTCAAATCAAAAAAATTGACGTGATTCAAACATACCATTACCGCAACACATATCAACAAAAGCACCCTAGTCTGAGCGATGGGTCACACCATCCACGGGGAATACGGTCAACATCATGATCGATACCCCGCTATTCAGCGATTAAGTGAATAGTTGTTTTTTGTAATAGGAAGAATGTGACGATGTTTATGTAATAGGAAGAAATAAGATTATTAACATAAATGTTTTTGCGATGAATTGGACCAAAGGTAACAATAGACTCGCATTACTTCGGGGTAGTACAGGTTCGTCTACCAATGATTGGCCATACACACGGAGACGGTCAGAAGTGCACAGATCAATCGGAGAATTTTTTTTTCAAATCACTTTTTTGGGTTAAAAAGGCAATTTAGGAATAAAATAATCTCTGGGAAAACAATGTGGCCCTTTATGAGACCCTGATCATCCAAGTCTATGTAAGGCCTAAGAATGGGACTTTTCTAAAGCGGATGAGGTTCAGAACGAACTGTACCGCGACTTGAGCATGTCTAGAAGGGTTCACATCGTGATGCTCCGGTGGCTGGGACATGTAGAACAGCTGAGCTCAGACGCTCGGGCTCGACGGGCTTACGAAAACACATTGCAGGAGAGTCCAGAAAAGGTAGTGAAATTAGATAGAAGGGAGTCTCAATCGATCAAAAGTGCAAAGCTGGAGAGAGCTGGAAATTGTTGTGTTGGCAAAAGATGATGGTTGAAGCCAAGATTCTTACGGTGGGAATGAATCTAAGGAATTAGGCGTTAAATCGACAAACTAAACAGATCATCGTTCGATTGTATTCTGCTAAACAAACACTATCCTTTTTAACGGCTTCAGCTTTCCATGCTCAAAACAACCAATCTAAGTAAAATATTTGCAATTCGAATTTATTGAATTTTCATTGAAAGGAATTTTCAATTCATTAACTTGCCCATTGTGCATGAATTATAAAAATTCAAAAAGGAAGAAGAATTCCACACACGATTACAGTTGCAAAGCTTTGTCTCATTGTTATTATCTGGAATCCTCAAATACAAATGCAAATGAATTTTAAGATGAAATACAATTTACCTTGAATTTTAAGGTTTGGGTGGAATTATATTCAAATCCATGTTTAGCACAATTTACATTTATAATAATTGATGGACATAAAATTTTCATGGTAAACAGATTGACACAGCCTCCTATGAACTTATGACACCCAATGGTGTTCAACTACCTAATGCATAAGTAGTCCATTGTTTTGGCTTGTCATCGGAGGATAATAAAATTAATTCCAAAACAAACATTTAATTGAAGCAAGACAATGTGGACAAAGGATGTTCTCCTTGATAAGCACACATTGTAAATACACAAGAAATGTCTTGTTGGACGTTGGAGCATAAACCATTGCTGGAAAGCTTTCGATATGAACAATCTTTTGTTCATGAAGCAAACAGACTTTAAAGTCTACTTAACCTTTTATGATGTGTAGAGAAGAGATGCTGGATGGAATGTAGATTTGGTCTAAGTGAATTATTTTGAAGTTTTTATTAAACCACTGTGAAGTTGAGAGGAAACGAGTTACGATTTACGAACCAAAATTCACAATTTCGAAATTGAATTAGTTGCTTTGTTAAGCATTTATTAGAATATGTGTGAGAAGTTTGCAAGCTTCGAAAGCTTGATCAATACACTTATAGTTATGAATAAGCACACATTTTATGTCTTTTGAAAGTTTTCAAAACTTTAAAATTCAATACCACTTAGCTACAGCAATTTTTTATATGTTAAATTAAAAAAGGAAAAAGGTAACCCAAACCACTAAGTATACTCAAGAATATAATTATGTTCATTTACTTATGTGGCAGACTTTTCACACACATATAAATTGAAAAAGTATCAGAGCACTCCCTCAACCTTTTCACAAGAGGCAACTTAGGAGGAATCATAACTAGAGACTAGACAAAGAGTGCATGTTGACCCCAGGACTAATAAAGACATGTGATCGACGGTATAGTATAAATAAGAGATTATACTCGAAAAATAAAAATACGATCGCAATTTTTGACCATTATGTCCCAAAACTATTCGAAAGTCTAATAAAAGATAAACTTGAATTCCTCGTAAAAGAGCATATTTCTGAGCTTCAGCATGGTTTTGTGAGTGGTAGATCCACCTCAACTAACCTTATATACTTCGTCTGCCATTAACTTACTTGAAAAAGGAATGCAAGTTGATGTTATCTGCACAGATTTCAGCAAAGCATTTGATTCTGTAAATCATACCATACTAATCAAAAAATTAAAGAGTTTTGGGTTCCATTCAATGATTTTGAATTGGATCGAATCTTTTTTGATAAACAGGGTACAGAAAGTAAAGCTTGGTAGTTTTACCTCAAGGAAATTTAATTGCACATCAGGAGTACCTCAAGGTAGTCATCTGGGACCGCTATTATTTATCATTTTTATAAATGACATTATATCAATTTTTCAATATGCACAAGTTCTACTTTATGCAGATGACCTTAAAATGTTCTCTAGCATATCAAGTATAAGCGATTGCAATAATATGCAAGGAGATTTAGAAGCATTGCATTTATGGTGTAAAGAGAATCGTCTTTTGCTCAATGTAAAGAAATGCAATGTCGTGTCTTTTTACAGATACTCCGTTCCATTTCTATTTAATTATTCAATTGGTTCTGACCCTTTGAATAGGTTAGAAAAAGTTAAGGATCTTGGTGTGATTATTGATCGAAATCTATCCTTGAATGATCACGTGGATTATATAATATCTAAAGCAAATTCAATGGTTGGATTTATTAAAAGAAATACAACTGTCTTTACGGATCCGCATGCACTTTTAGCACTATTTTTGGCTTTAGTAAGATCTGTCCTTGAATATTGCGATACTGTTTGGTACCCAGCTTTTCAAGTGCAATCAAATCGTATAAAAAGGTCCAAAGAAGATTCATCAAGCTCATCTTTACTAAAATGAGATGGGGTTTTTCACCGAGCTACGAAGCTAGATGCTCGTTTCTAGGTACTTCTAGGCTGGATAGTCGTCGTAAGACCCATGATATAATGTTTGTGAGAGACATTCTATGCTACCATATAAAATGTCCTAAGTTGTTAGCTTTAGTTCCTATTTATGCACCCGAAAGACCACTTAGACAACGTGATTTCCTCTTCCAACCTCGTCATAGAACGAATTACGGGTCCAATGAACCGCTAACAAGAACCTTATCTAAATTTTAACTCTGTCTGCAACTTGGTAGATATAAGCCAATCAAGATTATTGTTTAAAAATTCTCTGCTTAGCATTACTTTGTAATTTCTAATGTTATCAACTTGATCTTAATATTATTTGTACAAATACCTATATATACATAAATTTAAGCAAATTAATCTGTTAGCGTTAAGCTGTAGATGATAAATAAATAAATAAATAGATAAATAAATAAATTATGGAAGTAAGCTACAAACATTTGCGGAACTACTTCGCTAGGCACTACAGCTGCTCCGCATAGTGCTGATCCTTGACCGAGCAGAAATGGTCAAATCACAGCTTTTTGTTGGATTCAGGGGCTAACCAAATAGAGCGTCAGAATGGATTGTCGAAATTCAAGAGCAGGCAGAACGTTAGAAGTATGACTGGTCGAAGTTTTGAACAGGAAGAGATGAAGAGAAGGATCGACTCTTTGGAAGTCTTGTGTGTCTAAAAAATCGAAGCGTCTTTTTTTTTTAATGTAAAGACAAAAGCAAACAAAATCTTCTATTATGGAATGGATAAATCGGTATCATCCATGTTACCGTTTGATGTCTCTTAAATTGGTGTTGCCAGAAAAGGTGTGAAATAGCGCACGTATCCCTGAAATTTAATGTGAGCAGGGGGGAAAGGATGCGTTTCGGCTAGATTTTCACAAAATAATCAGGGATATCCCAATAAAGTAATTTTCTGGTGGAATTTCGTACGGAGATGTCGAAAAGATAAATCTGGATTGTAAGGACAGGCACGGGAGTTTGGTATCAGGAACACTTCTAAGTACGTGAAAGCCACATGGTCATATCCTATTGAATACAGTGTATATCCAACAGATTTAATACTTCGCAACAAAAGTGGAACACAAATTGACCACCATTTTGTAGCCAAAGTTATGAAGTATCCAGCAATATCGTTCTCTGATGGTCGACCTTCTATGGAGCCGCTGAAGGAAATCAAACAAAAAGAAGTCAAATCCCATAATTTGAACAAAGTCGAATAATTTCGAACATGCAAAGTAATCTGTGTAGCATAACCTTTTGAAAATTATATGAATTTTTGCACAAACACCAACAAGCATAACATAATGCTCCAAAGCTTGTATGAACTCTTATACTAAAGCAGTGTTGGCGAATAGAATACATGCAGTCCACTACTCTTCGCCCTGTTCATCTGTCCTTATTCCTGGCGGAGTTCTTTTTGCTAACACGTTGATTAAAGTCTTGATATATGCAGACGATTTGGTTATGTTTGCTGACTACCCGTTTTCACTGCAGTTGCAAATAAACAGACTCAACTCTTTTTGTGAGACCTGGGGCTTGCATATCAATAGAGAAAAAACTAAAATTATTATTTTTGAATCGAGAAGCACTAGAAGACTCCCAGAGTTGCAATGTTACTGAGTTGCGAGTAACACGAATTTTTAGTCGCTCAGCATCTATTTAACTAATCCTCGGGTTTTCTTTGACCAAATTTAACTTACCACATCATAAAGTAAATAGTAAAGTGCGCATACCTTGAACATTTCGACTTTGAAACATATGTATCAGAAAAATAGTGATTTATAGACTTGATTTAATCTTTTAAAATCATTTTGAGTTTTTGTGATTCTCTCCTGTAATATAATCTTCTTCATACTCAAACTGCTTTCTAACAGCATTGAAATATTTAACGTTCCTACCATCAATCCCGACATGCCTTACACTGATGCTGCTCTTAAGGTGTTTCGTGAAGGTTTGAATTGAACTTAAATGTGCAAGAGAGAGACATAGACCAGTGTTATGTTAAGAGAATTAAATTATCAAATGCAACAAACAATGGTAATCCAGCCACGAAAAATGTTCTTTGTGTAAAATTAACATCGAATATATGCAAGGAAAAAATAATGAAAGTGAAGAGAGTGAAAAGAGAGCCGTTATCAACAAGATTACTCAACCCTGATGCAACTGTGGAGAAGATGTTTGTCAACGAAAGCTTGTCGTATGAAACTAGGAAACTATTTAAAACTGCAACAACAATGAAAATAAACAAGAAATACAAATACGTTTGGACGAGGAATGGGACTGTATACATGCGGAAAGATGAGGGTGACAATCATGTAAGAATAAATTGTACTGCAGATTTTTCTAAATTATGAATATAGCTAGAACTAATTCACCTTCTAATGTTTCTGTATGTAATTACCCAGTTGATCTTATTCCTTATGTAGATTATTGTTTTTGTTTACACCAGAATATACGTAGCATGAGAAAAAATTTTTCGATTTTTTTAGCGCATCTTAATGAACTCACCAATCTACCCGTTGTAATTGTTTTAAGTGAAATTTGGATCTTCAAAAATGAGATAGAATTATATAATATACAGGGTTACACTCTTTTTGCAAATTGTAATGAGTCGTATCCAGCTGGAGGTGTAGCTGTCTATGTGAAAAGTGGTTATTTGTGTGATTACTCGTGTCTTAAACTATCAAGCGCTGATGTACTTAAATTATCTTTTGTTTTTGAGAACATCGACTATACTTTGCTGTGCATTTATAGACTTCATGATTTTCCTAAGAATGTTTTCATTGGAGAATTAAGCAGTATCCTAAATATGAACCTAGCAAAAAACTTAATTGTTTTAGGAGACATCAATATTGATATTCTCAACAAAATTGACAAAGATTCCGAAAGCTATTTATTCACTATGGCTTCATATGGTCTTAAAAGCTTAGTAAACGAACCTACCCGCGTGACGTGTTCTACTATGAGTTGTATAGATCACATTTTTTTAAGATCTCATAGAAATAATAGCAAAGTTTTAAATGGAAGAGTTTATGATTTGAAAATTACTGATCATAAAATGACTGCATTAAATTTCCTTTCTGACAACAGTTTTTCAAATAATAAAATCGTTGATTCAGCTAATAAATATTGTATCAACTGTAAATTATTAAAAGAGTTCTTGACTTTCGAATGCTGGGACCAAGTTTATTCTAAAAACAATCCCTCTTTTGCATTTGACTTATTTTTGAGCATTTTTAAAAAGCACATCGCTTCAAGTACTTTCCAAAAAAAGCAATCTGGTAAAATGAAACATCTTAAACCTTGGATGAACAACTATCTTATTGGAATTGGATGATATACTACCAAATAGTTTTGTTTTTGATGTAATAACACCAAGAGAAGTCTTCAAGGTTAGTATGTCCTTAAAAAATAAGAACTCATGTACTAGTGATGGTGTGTCTGGCCACTTATTAAAAAATGTTGCTTGGTATGTTGTCGATGTACTATCGTTCATTTTCAACAAATGTGTTGAATCAGGTTGCTTCCCAGATCATCTCAAATGTGCTGAAGTAATACCGCTTTTTAAAAAAGGAAATAGAAAACTTATGTCTAATTTTAGGCCCTTTTAGGCCTTTCAACTTTTTCCAAAATCTTTGAAAAACTACTCAAGGTTCGTATTTTGTCCTTCTTGGAAAAGTATAATTTTTTCTGTAACAATCAATTTGGTTTTAGAGCAGGTTTGTCTACAGAAGATGCTATTTTAAAGGTGTGCAGTCAACTTTATGGAAGTTTAAATGGCAACAAAACAACTTTGGGTTTGTTTTTAGATATGACCAAAGCCTTCGATCTAGTCAATCATGATCTTCTGCTTACAAAACTTTATAATGCAGGTTTTCGCGGTAGTTTTTTCGTTTTGCTCACTTCATATTTAAAAAATAGAAAACAAAGAGTCAACAATAATGGAATATTTAGTGAATCAAGGCTGCTTAAGAAGGGTGTTCCTCAGGGATCTGTGCTTGGCCCTTTGTTTTTCTTGATTTACATAAACTCCATTTTCAAAATTAAGTTAAATGGTATTTCGACTGCTTTTGCTGACGACATAGTGTTGACATACTCATCAGGTACTGTTTTTGAAAGTATTTCAAGTATTGAAAAAGATATTGAAATCTTAAGGAGTTGGTTTATTTATCACAAATTAATTATAAGTGAAAAAACAAAACTGATGTGTTTTGAATTATCAGGAAGTAGTGTCTATGACTTCAATTTGCGGTTCCATTCCCATGACTGTAAACAGTTTCCTTTACCTATTCACAAGTGTGGCATAAGTAATTTTGAACCAAACTTTCAATGTTCAGATAATTGCTTTAAAATTGAAACAGTTCAACAGTTTAAGTACTTGGGAGTAGTAATTGACTATAACCTGAACTGGAAAGATCACATTCAAATGATCAAAACTTACATGTTATCGGTCACACGAAAAATGTATTTACTGAAACCTTTTTGCTCCCAAAAACTTCTAAAAATGATTTATTATGGTCTTGCAAATTCGAAGCTGCAATACGGTATAACTAGTTGGGGTGGTTCGTATGCTAATAGTTTTCTGCCTCTATTGATAGCACAGAAGCATTTGATAAGAATTATTTTAAATAAAACAAGGTTGGCTGAAAGTTGGATTTTATTTAAGGAACTGCAAATTCTACCAATGAGACATTTATATGTTTTCAAAGTCTTAAGAGAATTTTTCAAACAAAGTGGAAATATTCCTAGCAGAAGCTATCAAATGTATAATCTACGTATAAACAATATGAGCTTAGTTAATGTACCTTTTGCTTATAAAACACATTTCACTCATTTTTACACATATACAGCTCCTAATATTTTCAATAAATTGCCCTTATTAATAAGAGAGACCCTTCAATTTTCCACTTATAACAAAATGATAAAAGATTGGTTATTTACTTTGAGTTTTAATGAAATTGAATCATTTATATAGTATAAATAAAATAAACAACAAACACTGAAATCTATGTTAATATATTGTTATAAAAAATATACTAAAGAATTGTTTAGTTTTCTACAATTGATTTTGCATGCTTTCCTTTTTCTATTTTTATTAATTATTATTATTCGATTTTTGTTTTTTTTTTTAAGTTAAACTGATTGTCACCCCACATCAGTTATCAATGAATTTTCAATTAGATGTGTCATTCACCACTAACTTCCTAGTTAAAGAATGTACACTATTATTCATATCTTATTCTCAAATTGTATCATTATATATTTTTAAGTTGATGGATGAATAAAATAAAATACAATACAATACAATACAAAATGGCAAATACGCGATCCAAGTTGAACCCAACCAAAGACAACCAATCTCTACCTACAACTCCAACCTTAAAAGCCGGTGATCACAAAACAAATGTCAACCTTAAGACTCTCGATAAACGTTTGAATAAACATAGTGCATACATCATTGATAATTTGAAGAGTGAAATTTTAAACCTTCGCTCTGAATTTGCTGCAAAAATGGAAGCCGTCGAAAAAACTTGGTTGAGTCAATTAAATATACTGCAAACTTCCATCGCTCATATAACCGAACGCGTTGAAGCTCTTGAAACTAAAACAAGTGTACAAGTGTTTGGATATTATGAAAATGGAAGCTTTCGAAATTCTACAAAGACATTTCTTTAAACGCATATTTCGGCTACCAAACACAACACCAAATTATGCAATATATGTAAAGTCCGGAATAACACCTATATATATATATACAAAACCTTAAGGCTATCGCAGACTTCATTATTAAAGTAATGAAAAGAAATGATACTTGTCTGCACAAAATAATTTTGAAAAAATTGCTTCAAACCAATGCCTCTCCTTTCCGGGAATGGAATGAGCTAGCACTAAGCCATGACACTTCTCTATATTTGACAGAATTAAACGTTGATGATTGGCAAGTTCAGTTTGCAGATGTGATTGCAAAAGTTGATCATAAAATTTTTATAGAAAATCTCTCTAGAGCAAATTCGTCTCCGTCCAGCTATTTTCGAAGAGAATATTCAGCTGTCGAAAAAGGGACCATTTTTAGAGCTAGAGTTGAAATTTTACATCTTAACTACATACCATACCGGGATGATCTACCGCAAAATTGTAGTCTATGCAACAGAAGAGAGAAAGAAGATATTCATCACTTCTTGGCTATTTGTCCAAGTTACAGGAAATTCGCCGTTTATATTTCCAGTATAGCTTTATGACATTATCGCGACTTTATGAGGTTTTGAATGGGTCTCTGGGTTGGATTACTTTGTTTAAGTTTTGCAAACATGCGCTTACTTATCGCAACAGTTTCCCATAAGTCAGCGAATTTTCTTTTTCAGTTGTTGAAAATTCTTTTGTACACATTTTATATTCCAAATAATCCAACAATAGCTTTTTGTTTGTGTTTCAAATCACGTAAAATTGAAAACTTTATTCTATTATAAGTATCAAAGTATGTTCTTTAAGAAGAATTATAGTGTTTTGGGTGACGAATGGAACTATCCATTGGAGTACACTCAACAGTACAACTCAGCACCATCTCACTGTGAATCTAGTATCCAGTACTGCCTCTCTTTGAATTAAGTGGCACCCGCTACCTCAAGGCCAAACCCTAATCAACATTACAGTGTCAGAAAGTTCTCCAAAACGAAATTGTGAAGACGAAACCTAACGTCACAGTACAGCCCGTTGCGATTCCGAGAGCGAATACCGAAGAACTGAAACCTAGAACCATCATTATTTCCGTACCAAGTCGGAAAGCCGAAAGTAACTGTCGTAATCGTTAAAGTCACAAGCTCAAGACTTGAACTCCTGACGTGTCATATCCCAGAGCCTTCTCCTAAAGTCCCAAATCATCTCCAGCCAGACGTTAGAGTCGAATCTTCTCTCACCGGACGAAACTTCGGCCGAATCCACCAGACTAACTGAATCATGAAGCTGGATAGGAATACTACTGTAAATATTTCGTTTGTTTAGTAAACCTTGGACCCGACGAGCTTACCTAAGCCTTGTAAAAAAGCATCCACAAACATGTCCAAGAAACGTGAATGTAGAATTAAAAAGCTATAGCATTAATAAGTAAGAAACACACTTAAAAAGGAACAAGTTCGGCCAACTCCATGTCACTCTATGCATCTATTTTTTTTCAGCCTCCCAGTTTCATATGGACGCCGCCCTTGAGGTTATGTGTGAAATTACTAACACCTTATTTCCAACAACTGCAACACAAAAAAAAGGAAAGGCTGCTTTCCTGGTAGCACAATGGACCGGAAATTAGGTCTGAGTTCTCCAGATTAGCATATAAGCCTCCTCTTTTTTTTTTATAAAAAAAAAAAAACTCCATGCAGCTGAATCTGATTAGAGCACGGTGTAGAAGTGACAAAGGTGTTTGGCCTGACGTAATGTTATATGAGTTTTGGAAGGAGTCAGATTTAGAAAGCTCACGATTCTCATCTCCACGATTCCAACAGGTAAAAGTGTCTCAAAGCAGTAAAGTATGTTAGCTTCAACTAATGTGCTTAGTGAATTGAGACATTTGATTTTGCCATAACTGCCGTTCGATGAAGCTGATGTCTAACAGCTTAAAGTTTGCTGAGCGAGTATTTGGAAATAATAATAAAGTTGTCTGATTACCAATGTGGGTTTTGTCGCACATAAATTTTAAACAGATGTACTTCAAAGAGAAAAGACCATGGAGGGCATCTCAATTAGTATGAGCAATATTATACAACGCTCAGATACGATCGCAAAGAAACCAAATTAAAAAACCAGAAGTTGGTCAGACAATAGAGAGAGGTTTGCCGAAGATTGCTGAGGTCAACGCAATCAGCATTGAGAAGAAGATTTGTGATAAAGCGGCAATCCCTTCGAGATTATAGTGAAAAGAAGAAGCAAGAAGCCTTTAAAACATTTGAAAAACACCTCCTCCTGATTTACTGTTATTATAACTTCGTTCAAATTTAATATAAAATACGTTCGCCAAATTCTGAGAAAAATTTGTATTTTCCTTGAATAAACAATTAATGTAATTTCAAAGATATGAAGGTTCAACATACATATATCCGATCAATTCCATCAAAACCTTGAACATTTTCAAATTACATTTATTTGCTGTCTTTGCAAGTCAATCAAAGTCTGATCCTTTCAAGAGGTGAACCCATCTCAAAATAACATTATCCAACAAATCACACTCGTGTGTATTGGAACAAAAATATATACATACACACGAACAAATATGCGACAACAACAGATTTCACCAAAGAAACACCAAAGCAAAGGCAAGAATGTCTAAAAATAAGCACAACAATGAAAGAAAAAGGAGAGGATTTACCTGCACAACATGTCCTTTAAAATTTAAAACGAAATGAAATTCTCTGCCAACCTACCTCTTTTATCCACACAAGCAATTCAAAATTGACGCCGCCGCCGGAGGATGACTAGCCAATTGTTCAAAGATATTGTGCTCCTTGGATCATTTCAAATTTTTCTTCTTCTTCAATCTGTTTTCCTGCTCTCGTCCGTGCGTTTGTGTGGTTTCAAAGACGAGTACCATATCCTGTTTTGAAGAAGACAAATTGCAAGCACTTAACACAACCACATTTTTAGCCAACCTGAGAAGGAAGGAAAAAAAACTCAAACAAACCACAATATGTAACCAACAAAAAACATGGAAGGAAACAAAAACGTTTAAATCCTTTCAATCTTTGGTTTTTTTTGTGTCTCTCGGGTGGGAGCAAAAGAGGGATGGAGAAAAAAGGCGGCTTTTAATAGCTATTGAATGCAATGAATGAAAGCACTACTCTTTTTTCTCTCAAATGTAACCGTTTGTTCTTTTAGTTGAACACAATTATTCAGAAGGGGGAGAGATAACATTGAATACATTGACTTTGTTGCAAATATCCCTTTGTTATCCCTTTTATCGGCAGTGAACCTGATCCCCACTCCTTTTCAATTATACGCATTATATTTTGACATTAAAAGCAAAGATACGACAATCTATTGTCTGCATTTTGTTTGTTTTACGTAAAAACGTTCAATGACATCATTCTGTAAGAAAGGATAATGCACCACTGCTGAGACGACGAACAAAGCAAACCGAGATATTCTATTTTTATTGTAATAAGAGTTAAAGACATCGTGTCGCCAGTCTGCTTTTGGATTTAATGATTTTCATACAAAATTTTGAGTGAGGTATGACAACGTATTCCCATTCTGAACTACTTTGGGGAATTCAATGAAAATCGAGAGATTTAATAACTTCGTCATCTTTTCAATGACTGGTATAGCTAGACAGGCCGGTTGCATTTAAGTCTCCAAATCTAAACAACGACAGATTTGAGTAGGAAGTTTAAAAGCAACTAAGTGTAAGGGTAGTAAGTAAGGTAGTAAGGGTAGTATTAGTCAACCGACGCAAATTGGCTTTGTATTAATAATCAAGGAAATAAGCACTTGCATGATCTTATGGAGGAGAGTTATTATCACTCAACGAAAATAAAATAGACGGCATCAGGATACTTAGGGGAGGCAGTGAGATAGTGTCAACAAAATTGTAGATCCTTTGACTGAGTAACTTGCTCACAGGAATGGTTGAGGAAACATGCGCTAAAAAATGCTGCTGTACTTTTTCAAACGTCAATAAAATACTTTTGAAGTTTGGATGTCTATAGTCCACTTCACTCATCCATTCATCGTCATGAGTCGTCAAAAAGACAGTAGATCGTTATGCCTGAAACACAATTAAAATGACGCTTATGCTTCTGTTTCGCCTAACGTTTGTGAGTTTAACTATAGAAATTCCATTCATACATCAAAATAGCGGAGTTCACACTGTTAGTTGGCCAGACTTTGGTTTGAACGACCAATTTTGGATAATGTGACGACCGTTTGACCAACTTATAGGACGGTTTTCAAATATTTTTTGAAAATTTTGAAGATGTACGTAGCGGAGGACAAGTCTGATAAGTCGGAACGCAATTTACATCCGACCATCCAACATCCATCAAACGTCTGTCTGTCCAACACTAATTTTACAGTGCGAGCTCCACTAATGTCGCTTGCTTCTACATTACGTTGGTTCATGTACAAGATAACATAACTTAACTCTGACTCAAAACAAATTGTTCAGTCTGGCTGAGTTTCTGCTCGCTTTGACAAATCAAAAATTGAAAAAATGAGAAAAAAAGAAGTTGAAGGTAAATCCAAAGACTTATTGTGTTCCGGGGATTGAAGAACGTTACTTTAATCATTTTCTTTTCATACTGCAGTCAACTTAAAGAAGCGCTTCGGTCACGTTACGGCTGCACTACAGATGCGTTACAGTGTATTCGTCTTACAGTCACAGTGTTGTTAAGGTAAATTTTCCTGCAACAAAAACCTTTCTAACATTTAGTTGTTTTGATTTCGATATCCCTCTCTTTTCCTCAAACCCTTCCCATCATTTCTTCGTCCCATCATTTCTCCGTTGTTTGCTCTAGCAATGTGATCGAAACATAGCTTTGGGCAAATGACAAAATAGGTGCATGTCGTAATCAGCGGATGAGCTGAACTGATGTCGGCGTTTGGTGTGTCGAGCCAGAAGCCTCTGGAGACTCGCACACCATTTACTTGCATTGAATGTTATACTTCGTCCCTCAAAAACATCAACATTGTCATACATCATCATTCACATATACTTACATTCATATACCATCATTAACCCATTATTATCATGCACATATATCATCTTTACGCTCATCATCATGCACAAACCTCATTACACACACTACACAAGCAGGATATCACACACACAACACTATACACATACATACACATATCACAGAGGAGAGCAATAGAAATGGAACTTGTGAACGCCATACTTCGTTATGAGACACACTGTGCAGCGTAGTGCTGCAAGTGTAAACGTCATAAATTTAACTTTTATTTTTGTAAAGCCGAATCATAGAATGAAATGTTAATAGTTTTCCCTTTTCCCCAAATCTGCGCAAAGATCCGAGGATTTTTCGAGGACATTAAAGAACTTGTTTTCCAAACCCCAAACGTTATAATATGTGGAGATTTCAATAGTAATCTTTTAGAAGAATCAATTCTAGTCGAGGGCATGAGAACTTTTAATTTATTTCCTGTGAATACTACAGTTCCAACTCACTTTAGTAATAACCCCAGGGGGTCGATTCTGTAACTGTGAAGCTGTGAAGTGATAAAAATTATTTCATTTCAGTCTTCACAGAGCTTTTTCATTTTATCACTTCACAAAAAAATCTGATGCGATTCCCGAACTCAAAATGATAAATCACTCTGACATATGTACTAAAAAGTACTAAATGATAAATGTTGTCATTTTTGCGACAATTTTAATTTTTATTTGTAAAAAAATATTTCAAAACATGTCAGGCATAATTATTCAGTTTTTATTTAACAATAGAGGCTGTAGTGAACAAAGGTTATTTCATTACGAAAATGTCTTTTCTTATGAAGTAGCTATTATTTATATGTATATGTAATTATTTGCCCAGGAAGAAAATGAGGATATTGCGGCGGTCACTTCGAGATGGGCAAAGTAAATTTGAAATAACAAACGGAGGAGCACTTCATTCAACTCCATCGTTTTTGGTGTAACACTATTTATTATTCGCCCGTGCGTCTGTTTCTGTGAGGTCTTTGATTTTTTCCTTCGCGTTGGTGTCGCGGCTTCGAACACTTATTCTGTGCTTAAAGGAAACCATTTAGTGATTTCATGTCTGCCAAAATGTTTTTACTTATAAAACTTACACAAGATCATTCCAATACTTCCTCCATTTCGGTTCCTCTTTTAAGGAGTTCAAGTGTCGATCTGCCATTCATCGTAGACACACGTACCGCGCTTAGTGCCTGAACAATTCGCGATCTGTGCCACCTCCTACCATCCAAATATCAAAATTAAAATAATAAAAAAAAAATAAAAAAATCTAAAAAAAAATAAAAATCCAACCAAAACAACCATCAATATACTCAATTAAATCTCTCCAGCCGCGCCGCGAAAACGGAGTATAAAATCGTGTGCAATATAAATCAGTGCTGTGAAAGTGCAATAAAAAAAAAAAAAAAAAAAAACAAAGCCCATGTACTATCCAATAGCCCAAACACTAAGTGCGTTACCTATCCATCGTCTCCTCCCCCACATCACTCTCGCAGTCCCAGTGACTGCACACATTTCTTTGATTTGATAATCTCTTATCTTATCTGGGTGGTGTGTGCAGTCAATGAGACTGTGCGTTTGTTAGGCGGATAGTCAATCAACGGTGTTGATCCCGTTGGTGAACTAAAGTCAAGTTGCTAGTTGGGCATAACACCGCTAGTAATTTGATTTTGTTTTCCATTAGGATATACACTTGTTGATTCGACTTAGTTAGCGTCTACGTTTGATATTTTGTTTTATGTGTTTTTGTGAATTGTAATGTCGGGTAGATTTCGGGTCGACTTTAGCAACATTAGGGGGCTAAGATCGAATTTCTTTGCTGTGTACGCTCACACTGCAAAATGCAGGCCAGCTGTTTTGGCACTGAGTGAAACACAGGTAGGTGTTGATTCTGATCCCACAGAGTTTAACCTGCCTGGATATAGCTTAGTGCCATTATTCTTCTCCTCCCATGGCCTCGCCGTATATGTCCGAAATGATATTGCTTACCAACTTCTACCACAATACGGCCTTTGTTCTAATACGAACTTTAATTTCATGTGGTTAAAATTCACCGTCCGTAAGCATATCATTCACTACTGTTTTATGTACAGAAGCCCCAATTTGGATAGTAATTCAACCTCTAACGAGTTTGATGCGCTATCTGACTCCATAGTAAGAATTGTTTCCCTTTATCCTCACACTGAAATCGCAATTGCGGGCGATTTCAATGTACACAATTCAGGTTGGCTTCGACATTCTGGCCAGACAACACCCGAAGGAAAATATGTTGAGATCTTCGCCGAGTTTAACGAATTAACTCAACTTGTTGATGAGCCCACTCGGGTTCCAGATATTGAAGGCCATGCGGCCAACACTCTTGACCTATTTCTAACTTCTCATCCCGAAAAATATAGGGTTATAGTATCATCTCCTTTAGGCAAATCGGACCATTGTGTCATATCGGTAGATTTTTCGTATTCCGTCACGGTAAAAAAAGATAAAGTCCCCAAAAGAACTGTGTGGCAATACGAGAAAGCCAATTGGGACGGCCTGAATAATTTCTTCCGAAATTTCAATTGGTCATTGTGCTTTCTCGACGGTAACGTTGATGCATCAGCTGATATGATATCTAACGTAATTCTCAACGGCATGAGAAATTTTGTTCCTCACAGAACAAAAAGTATCATCCCCAAAGAGAATTCGTGGTTCGATTTAAGCTGTAAAGAGGCGATTAGGGATCGAGAAAGTAGTTTTCGAAAATTTAAAGATAACCCTACTGTAGAAAACCGAAATTTGTTCAAACGGGCCAGAAATATCTGTAATGCTCAAATACAAAGGACTAAGTTTTTACATGACCAAAAAGTAAGGCAAAAAATACTATTGTGTCCAAAAGGAAGTAAAAACTTTTGGTCTTTTGTGAAGAACATTAAGAACTCGACCACGTCATCGGTCCCAACGCTCGTCTTCAATGACTCTCCGTATGTCAGCTCCATCGACAAAGCCAATTTGCTGGCAGCTCAATTTGCTGCCAACTCGACACTTCCTCATAGCATATTGGCTCCACCTGAGCTCGAGTCTGCAAATTCTTTGATGAAGCAGATATTTTTTCGAACTCGCTCGGTTGCGAGAGCCCTTAAAGATCTCAACATACATAAATCCGCTGGTCCAGATGGTATCCCCGCCATTATTCTGAAGAGGTGTTCTTCTACGCTGGCAAAACCAATGCGTAAACTTTTCCATCTTTCCTATTCTGCTGGGATTTTTCCGAGCAGATGGAAAACTGCATTTGTCCAGCCGGTCCCTAAAAAAGGCGAATCTTCCTCCCCTTCCAATTACCGTCCAATTGCACTTACGTCCCTTCTTTCCAAGGTCATGGAAACGTTGATAAACCGTCAACTTATGAAATATCTTGAAGAACGAAAGATTCTTAATGACCGTCAGTACGGCTTTCGTAGCAAACGGTCCACTGGTGATTTGATGGCTTATCTCACCGAAAAGTGGAACCAATCTTTACATTGTTTTGGAGAAAGTAAGATTATTGCGCTTGATATTTCTAAAGCATTTGATAGAGTTTGGCATCGGGCTCTTTTATCGAAAATGCGTGCTTTTGGTATCGATGAGTCTCTTCTTCGTTGGATTAGAAATTACCTTTCCGACCGTTCAATACAAGTTGTGTTGGATGGCTTCAAGTCTGATACCCACTTCATAAATGCTGGTGTGCCCCAGGGCTCCGTTTTGTCTCCGACTCTCTTCCTCATTTTCATTAATGATCTCTTGTCTGAAACTTCTAATCCGCTTAACTGTTTTGCTGACGAATCGACCCTCAGCTTTTCATATTCGTTTCCAAATTCACGTCCCTGCTCTTCGGATGTGGAACTGGAACGGTTGCGTATGTTAAGCTCATTGAATTCTGACCTTGACAGCATTGTTTCATGGGGTCTTATGAACCGAGTAGAATTCAATGCTTCGAAAACTCAATGCTGTCTCTTGTCGTTGAAGCTTAACATTCCCCCATTGCCATTATCCATGAATGGTACCTGCATCGAAGAAACCGAAAAGCTGTCAGTACTTGGTATGTGTGTAAACGATGATCTTCGTTGGAATGACCACATATTTGAAGTCGCCAAAAACGCTGCTAAATGCTTAGGCTTCCTGAGACGATGCAGGAAGTTCTTCACCCCCTCTGATCTGGCTACAATTTATAAGACCTTCATCCGCCCAAAACTGGAGTATAATTCTCATATCTGGTCAGGTGCTTCTCAAACATCTTTGCGCCTACTTGATAGGGTACAAAATAGAGCGTTAAGATTGATAGGTGATAGTTCAATCGTAGAATCGATTGATTCTCTTGGACATCGTCGAAACGTCACCTGTCTCTCTCTCTTTTATCGCTTTTTCCACAAACAGTGCTCTAGTGAAATAGCCAGCTGCATTCCTCCCTTGAAACAATTTAGCCGCAACACCCGCCTCGCTAGGAATGCTCATCAGTTCTGCCTTGAGCCCAACTTCGGGCGTACAGTCAAGTATAGAGATTCTTATTTTAGTCGCACCACCCGAATGTGGAATGCTTTACCTGGCTCTGTGTTTCCCCTGCATTACGATTTACAAAAATTCAAAAGCAACGTGCATCGGTGTCTCCTTTCAAATCCTCTCCTACTTTCCTAAATGCTCGCACTGTGTTTAATAACATTATAAGGGTAGTCATAACCCCTTGATGTGCGCGTTAATTATATAAAAAAAAAAAAAAAACTGAACACTTAGTTCCGTCCACTCGTTTGAATGAAAATGTGAACCGTCAACAGTTATAGGTCTGCAAATGGAATTGTTTTGCATCGTAGATAAGGATTATTTTAAATTATTTTAAGTTATGTACTTACTTGTCATTTGCCAGTTCTTGCCTTTGCTACAAAAAAATCAATTAAAAACTGTTTTTGGGCTATTGAAGCCCTTTGCCCTCTTTTTTTGAATTTCCATTTTCAAATTTAAATTTCACAGACAAACTCTTTTGTGATAAATAATTTATCATGTGAAGAAATTTTGACGTTAGTTTTCATTTTTTCACAGAACGAGAATCGCATTCGCTGTGAAGTTGTGATATTTTTTATCACTTCACAGCTTCACAGTTACAGAATCGACCCCCAGGACTCTGTTAGATGTCTTTTTTGTCAGTAAAAAAGCACTTTTTTATGACCAGCTTTCAGCTGCAGGTTTCTCGAAGCATGACCTTATATATATGACTTTTGATTTTCAGACAAAAATTAATGAAAGCTATTATCAATATAGGGATTTCATGGCAATCGATTACGTCATGCTTGAAAGTCAAGTCAGAAATATAAACTGGAATTTCGTTTATTGCCTAACAAACACGTATGATCAAGTCGAATTCGTAAATACTCAAGTGCTGTATCTTTTTAATCACTGCGTTCCGATACGCAAGAAATTACGTAAGCCTGAGCAGCGTTCATGGTTTACTCCCGAGATACGTGAACTCATTGCTCTACGAAATACAGCTTACAACAATTGGAAACTCTACAGACTTGACGAATTTCAGCTAAATTATCGTAATTTGCGTAATACAGTTACAAAAAAAATACGTTCCGCAAAAAGACGTTTTTATGAAAGCCATATAAACTTATCTTTGAATGGAAAAAAACTGTGGGAAAATATGCGAGAGCTAGGGATTGGAAAGAAAAAAAACTTTGCAGTACTTAATGATATTGACACAAATGTGTTGAATAAAAATTTGTTGATATTCCTTATCCATCTTCTTCTGTGTCTCTTCCTTTACCTGAACAGTCGCAAACACAGCTAAGAAGTCCTACAAACTTTTTTGACTTTTGTCGGATTGACAGTACGGATGTATTAGAAAGCCTTTTGTTGATAACATCAAACGCCACAGGAGTTGATGATATGTCTCCCAAGTTCTTGAAAATTATTTTGCCATTCATTTTACCTCATATTACGCATATATTTAACACAGTATTAACTACTGGAGTCTATTCCGATCAGTGGAAAATGGGTAAAATCTTGCCTATACCAAAAGGTGCAAATGAATATAGACCAATATCTATTTTACCTTTTCTTTCAAAAGTTTTTGAAAAAATCCTTCAAACCCAGATAAATTTATATTTGAGAGAAAATGATTTATTATCATCTAAACAATCCGGTTTCAGAAAAAAGCACAGCAGCACTACAGCAATAATAAATGTAATCGAAGATATAAGAGGAGCTTTAGATGAAGGAAAGGTCACTTTCTTGGTTTTATTGGATTTCTCTAAAGCTTTTGATACCATTAATCATGAAAATCTTTGTATTAAGCTTTTGAGTCTGTATAATTTCTCACACTTATCAGTACGTTTAATCAAATCATATCTCGTAGGTAGAAGCCAAGCCGTAATGGTGGATGGTAATTTATCGAACTTTCTACCAACTTCAAGAGGAGTACCCCAAGGATCCATTCTCGGCCCCCTTTTGTTTTCATTATACATTAATGAACTTCCCCAATGTATCCTTCACACAACAACACAAATGTACGCCGATGATGTTCAATTATATAAAAGTTGTCCGTTAGGGTTGATTGAAGATACAGTTTCAATAATAAATGAAGACTTGGAAACAATTTCATCTTACAGTCGCACAAACGGTTTATTTTTGAATCATAGTAAGTCCAAATGTATTGTTATTTCCAAGAATCTGTCGTATTTTCCACAAATTCATCTAAACGGCCTCCCAATCGAATACGTTGAGACGGTGAAAAATCTAGGTGTGGTTTTCAATAGGAAACTTACCTGGGATACCCATATAAACATAGCAATTGGTAGGGTTTATTAAATGAACTTCGTACGTTGTGGCCAACACAATATTTTACTCCAATAAAAGCAAGAATCTTACTTGCCAAAACTATACTTATTCCCATTTTGCTTTACGGATGTGAAATATATGGAACTTGTGATTCAATAAGCAGGAGAAAACTAAACGTTGTTTACAACTGTATTGCTAGATACGCCTTTGCTTTAAAAAGATATGATAGCGTCTCATCTTACATTTACATTTACATTTACATGAAATCCACTCCACACATAAATGTGCGGAGTAGAGGGGGTTGCAGCCGGGTGACTAAGACCATTTGGCTGATACACCACAAGACGAACTACACAAATACTACATAGAACAAATAACACAAGACAACAGCACGCAGTAGTTACGGACGGTCCCCCATTTTGTCACTAGCAGCGCTCATTCCGATTTAATTACGGTGTTCTAATGGGAACCGACTCTTTTCGGATGACAAGGCCGTTGTCGGCGCGTCTCATCTTTTGCAAAAATGTTGTATAATATGACTTTCGATAACATTGTTCGTTATAGGACTTTAGTTTTATTGTTTACTGTTATGCAATCACATCAGCCTAGATACCTCTTTGATAGAATACAAAGATCTTCCTCAATAAGGTCAGAGTAACTCATCAACTTTCGTATAACGTGCTTAACCTCGGAACGACAGTTCTTCATAAATGCTACTCGGTTATGGAACGGACTACCCAGGCATTTAAAACGAATAGGTGAACTTAATCTTTAAAAAAAAAAAATTACATGAGTATTTTTCCCAATGAATTTAAAACTAAACATTTATATATGTGATGTTTGAATAATATGGAGAGAAGGAAACAAATTGATTGATATAAAGCCTAATTTAAATGAATTATATAACTTATGAAAATAATGATTAATTATTATGCAAAAAAAAAAAAAAAAATTATTTTTGAATTATGCAATGTAAAGTGGTCTGTTTAAATTTCATTCCACTAGTTTATTAAATAGATGATAATAGATATTGTTAAATGAATTTAGCTAAATATAACATCACAAGACTTGTATTAATTAATAAGATAATTTGTTACTTTTATAATTTTCTTTTTCTTGTTTCATTTTGTTTTTTTTTTGGTTTTCTTGAGTGTGTTTATTTGTTTTGGTAAAACGTCAAAGACAGGGGCCGCTACTAAGCCGGATTTTTCCTGCGGGGGCTGCGATTTTTTTCTTTTGGTCGATAATATTGCGACCTCGTCCACTTTAGGGAGCTCCTTAGGTAGGAATTTGTAGTCGGGGTGAGACCAATCCCCCAAGTAGCCCGGGGTGAGAAAAGTCGGGGTTCAGTGGCGTTTATGGTTTCCGAATATACTCCTACAGGAAGACCGATGAGGTTGGTAGTTGGGTGTTGGGTTATTGTTGCTTTTATTCCATGTGTTAATGTTGTATGTTGTTTGATGTTTGTTGATGTCCAATGGTGACTGGATGCAGCTACCAGCTTTAAATGAATCACTGCTTTTACACTATAGGGTTTCGATCAGTCAATACTGCGGCTACCAGGAACAAATTCCATCACGTAGTACCTAACCTAATTGCCCGGCTGAACGAGGGTTCTTCCCCACGTTGGCTCAGGCAAAAGTATTCTTCCACCGACGGATCCTCATTTCCTCATTCAGGTATGGTATCCGCCGATGTTTTTTGTTACGAATACCTGTTGTCCTGTTGTTGTTTATATTTTTGTTTTGGGAAATTTGTCTTGATACTACTTTATCTAAACAGTTATGAAAGAATTAAAATAATTTCTAAATAGCCGGCATGGCTTCTGTTTCGGCAAAGAATAAAATGCTGAATGAATGTATCTTAGAATACAAGTAGCCAAGTAAATAAAATAAATAAATGAATAAAATCCACCGAATAGTGTAAAGTAGTTCATTTTGGTTTTGGTAGCTTTTCCTCCTTTCTTCATTTTTCGAAAAGTTGTAACATAGAGAATTTTATCCTTCCCCTGACTCAGTAGAATATATAGCAGAGTAACTGGGAAAGTGTCCAGAAGTATTATTTTCAACTTTCAGGAACTTTCATTTTTCTCAACCCATAAAATATGGGAGGGGTCTGACCTCGACTCAAGAACTGGATAAGTTTTGGAACAAACCCCCAACAATTTTTTCAGTTCAGTGTGATTGGAAAATTGTGCGAGTGAAAGTCAGCCATAACCCATAAGGCTGCATGTGCCAGAGAATCGTGACCGAAAACCTCGAGACACGATTGGCCAATTGTATGAATGTGTGTGCAAATTTGAGGGTCGAGAAAGGACAAATTGACAAGATCAACCACTTCTTGGTTGACCTAGTTAACAAGTGGTTTATTTTGCGCTATTGGAATTTGTTTTGAAGAGAAAAAGGAAAGTTTAGAAAGTGATCGTTGGAGATATTGCGAAAATAGTTTTAAGTATTAGATTTTTTTAATCGGTATAAAAGTTTTGAGAAAAGTCAGTGGGAGAGAAAATTGAAAAGGAGAAGAAAACGTCAGACGGACGAGTCATAGGAAATAGAAGGAGGAAGGAATAGCTGCAAATAGAAAAGATAAGTAGAGTGTTTTAGTTTCTATAGTCTTAAATAAAAGTTTCGGTTGATCTTTGCCTTCGTAATTTCTCAATAATTGTGAGACACGCGACCCTTGTTCTTTTCGGGAAAGAACAATTAACGTTTCATTTTTCCGGTTGTTTTCTATTGTTTACATTTTTAAACGGTTCGTCTAACCGCCACTCTTGTACCATTTTATAGTTGAAAAGATTTGGGTTTTTAATCCAACTTTTCACAGCCCAAATAGCAAAATAAATAGCATTAAATCCCTTTGGGAATTTAACTTTCGTATTTTCATTCGGTTTGTAACATTTCAGCCTTCATTATTGGTTTGAGAATTTCACCTAAAAATTTTCTGGCGCCCACTTTTCTTTGCACACCCTGTACTTAGAAAGTAATTTTTTTTTTATATTAATAAATCGGACTTTTGAGAAAAGGTGTTATCCCTGCACAATCTTCTTCTCTCAACTTTAACTTACTTTTTGAAAGTATCTACTCAAGAGCTCTCTTAAGACTTTATAAAACAATGGACTGTTCTTAGTGTCATTGATATAAAAAACTCGATAACAGATAAAAAAGGGTTTAAAAAAACTTTAAAACTTTAAAAGAGCAGAATAAATAGCCAAAAAGTGGAGTAGTAGGTACCGAGAAAGTACAATTAGAGCTTGTTAAAAATTGAGAGTGGCACTATTACAAAAGAAAAACCTGTGGTACGTGTATGAAGTATATCAAGAAGTTTCCAGCTTGTAAGCCGAGTCTCCTTGATGTAAAAGGTGTGAATCTACCCATGTCCTCTTCAAGACTTTTGAAGAGTTTCTTAGGAGTCTTTGACTATTACTTTGCCTGCGATTAGGTTGCTGATTGTCAGTAATGGAGGTATTGCTTTGACTGTTGGTTTGCCAGTGTTTGAACTGTGATTTGATAGTAGATTGAGCTGACGATGCCAATATTACTTCATTGTTGACTAGCATTTCACTTTAAATTTGCCAGCGTTTGAGCTGTGGATTGACAGCGTTAGAAGTCAGAAGTATTTGATTGTATGGAACCAATAAAGACTCTACTTGTGGGGTTTTTAATCTGGCTGTTTAATTTAGTCTTTTTGATAGCTGTAACTGGGCTTATGTTCACTTTGGTTTGTTAGTTTATTGTGTAAGAGTGAAAGTCTCACAGCGTACGTTCGGTAAATTGTTTCGAAACAAAATCGCTGTCTTAGGCGATTTTTTAACTTTTTAGAGTTTTAAACCAGTGATTAAACACCGCTGGAATATTTTTCTTGTGGTTATGTCAGGTCCCTCGTCAACGCAGATAAGCCCAAGATGACTGACGACTTAGAAGAGAATATTAGCTCGTTATACATGACATACGGCCCCAAAAGCTGCAAAATGTTGGTCGAAAATTGGTCCTCTCGAACTAGCCGCGGCGGCCACTTGCCTTAAAGTTAAGCTTTTATCTTTATAATAAAGCTAAATTCTTGGCCGTTTGACAAAACTATAAGCGTTTTATTTCTCCCCACGTCAAAAAGCACCCTTTATTTCAATAGTTTTAAAACAAATATGTAAAACGATTGGATCTTCACAACCGATGTTTTACGTGTTTCCTTTGGACAAACATGAAGCTTACGTGTGTGTCACAGTTCTAGAGAAAAAGCACATCACAGGAGATTATTATTTTTTTCTAAAGCACTTTTTTCATTTTCACTCTGGCGTATACGTACTTTTTTTTAAAAATTAAATCGCTTCAATGCAATAGTGGAAATATTTTTTTCAGGAATTCAAATCATTAAAGTGTTTGTCAATTTCTATTTCAATCAAAGCAACTCTTTAATTCGCCTAGATTCCATTATAAGGCTTTTTGACACGAAATTCATGACAAAAATAAAAAATGTTCAAAATCCCGTTTTTCCTTCCATTTATTTAGCTAACTTTTTTACACACCATTAGTGTTTGCGCTCCACCTGAATGAATGAAGCATTTTAAAAAATCTCTCATTGCATGTTGCTTAAACTAATTGAATAACTGTAAATGGATAAGCGTGATGTGTGCCTGCATGAACAAGCCCAGTATGTGACAATGAAGTGTTGTCTCCCCATTGGAACACAAAAACAAAAAGGAGAAAAATCACCCTCCCTCAGGGTTGTTGGACTCATCAAATGGTCGATGGCATACTTTACAAGGGCCACTCAAAAGGGATATCGTGCATTCAGTTGATGGGTCATTTGTTGCAAGGACAAGTGCCTTGGTAGTACACTGTGAAAGCTAGTGCGGACAAATGGTTTCAATGTACTATCCTGCATACAGGACTAGGGTTATGACTATAAATGCAGTAGTTTGGGATGAGACGACGTGTCAGAATACATAAATAGAGCGTGTTTGTGTGCAGACGAGTTGACTTTTTACGAATAGAACCCTAGAGGTTTTCTCCTGGACTGTGTTTGAGATACAATTTGTTTTGATTTTGTTTTTTTATCTTTTCTTTTGAAATAGTACTGATTGCCTGAAAAACCTGGAGCGTTGGTGATATAATTTATGTAAAACGATTTGGTTGTAAGTTTTTCAAGTGTAATTGAGTGATTGTTGTAAGGAAATGAACGCGAAAGCTTTTAAACTTTAATCACTTACTTTTGTTGCTGAGATTATATTCATTTGTCTTAAGAAATGCTAAATCAACGGCGAGTTGAGTATCCACTACTAACAGCTGCTGATCAGCCTGGTGCGAACACAAAACGCAACTAACTTGTCGCCAGTTGTCGAGTTCTTAGCAGCGACTGGCAATGTGGACCATGTCCAACTTTTGTCTGCCAGCAGCTGCTACTTAGAACTACAAAAACAAGATTGCTACAAAAACTATTAATAGGTTCAAAAATTAAGAAAAAAGTAATGCGGTTGCAAATAAAGTTTAGAAGTCAATGCTTGTTTTTCTTTGAGCAGTTTTCAATGAAAAAAACCTGTGGAGAGTAGGACCTGATAGTGGCGCGGGGCTGCCAGCCGTTGGCAAGTCGTGACTGGTAAGTAGCCTTGTGTGAACCACGCCTAAGGATGACATCTTACCGTGGAGCTGCTAATTTTACAGCACCAGATTGTATAAATGCAATTTTGAACTATCACCGAGTCAGACTTTTAGAAACTACTCTGCAAAATTTTGTTAAAGAAGTGTTTTGTGTTAGGAATCGTTGGAATTACATTAAAAAAAAAAACAAGTACTCGTCAAAGTAATCATAAAAACAGTTTATTGGTGGAAGTGGCGTGATGGCTTGCATGTTTGCCTATTACGTAGGAATTATAGTTTTGAGTCTCAAAAATACCCAGTGGTTTTTCCATAGGTATTGCCCTTCGCGAGGGCTTGATAAGCTCTCTAATAGTAGTCTCGCTGCCATGAAAAGCGCTTTATTGATCAGCTGTTAAGAACTTGCAAAAGAAGGTGTAGGTCCCCTTCCTAACTCACAAGATACGGTTGAGAGAAATGCGTTTAACCTCGGGGCTTCACACTCTTCTTCACCACCCTATTCTATTAATTATTTTCAAATAGATTTTATTTTCAAAAACAGTCTTTTTCTTAGCTGAACAAAAAAAGTCAGTCAGATCTAGATTTGAAGGCGAACACAGTACTGACAACATTAATCAAGCTCATAAATGAAAAGCATTTAATCCAACGAGGTATTTGCGTCTAATTCACCTTTATTCCATCGACCCACCATTTGCATTCATTCATTTTTAATAACAAAATTTCTTGTGAATTTTTTAACGCCTCATTTGCTTCATGAATATCCCATTCAGGGAAAATATAATTTCAACCATCAGAAATGCAAAATAATGTACCTACTTCCTTTACACCCCATTCTCCATTGCACTTCAACACCTGCTAAACAATACACGCCTAACAATAGTGCAGAAAATTAAAAATAAAATAAAGACTCATTCCCACCAAGCAGAACACAAAGGGCTTCCTTATAACTGAGCAAAATCGCACAGCCGACAGACGTTCTACTGCATTATTCAAATGCTCTTCATCCATATTCCATAAGGACGAAGACATCTGTGAACTGTTTCATATACCGCTTTCACAGAGAAATATCATTTTGAGAAATTCAAAAGTGAGGGAAACTACTGTTCAACACTGGGAGTACTTCAAAACAAAAGATATCGCATAAAAACACAAAAGCTTTTGGTTGTAATTGTTATTCACTGTGTTTCCTGGATAAAAACAAAAGCGAATTTTGTCTCGGATTTCGCTTTGCTCATTATATCTGAGTTATTCTTGTTTCCTTCTCCGTAGCTAGAGGGTCAATCAACTTAAAGGACACTCCTAGGATGCACTCAGGTTAAATAGATTAACTGTGTTAGTGTGCTGCTGGATGTGGTGTTTATTTCAAGCAGATGTTAATATATGCAATAAACACAACTGCAGTTGTTGTATATTTTGCTTTATTTTTGGACACAAAAGGGAAGCATTTGAAAGGACGGTTGGTATTCAGGAGCAGTCCATTCAACCGATGGAGTTTCGCTTGCTGCAACAAGGTTGGGTCTCATTAAAACGTCGTAATAAATATGATTTATGAGAGATTCTTCGGGTTATATGATTGTGGTGCTCCTTTAAATCGTTTTTATTTGTAGATTCTTCCCTTGGTGCAGGCATTTGAATCTTTTACTGAGAAATGAGCAACGAGCTGATTTTGGGGGTTAGGGATTTTTAGGTATCGATGTGGGTATGTTTTGAAAACAAATCTATATAGAAACGGAATATTACTGAACATACTGCACTATATTTCCTGTCTACTTAAATAAATAAAAAGGGGCAAAAAGGGGGCCATACACTATTCGATTGCCTGCAAGCCGTCGCCTCAACAGGCGATCGTAAGACCAATATCGCCGAGTTCCATACACTAGCAGTCAACCGCCTGCAGGCGGCCGTACTGAACTGCAGATGATAGCCTGAAGATAGCACACACTACAGTCCGGTACCTGCAGGCGGACTGTCGGTCAATGAAACAGGACTGCAGGAGATTATCTTCAGTTAAACTGACATTGTATGGGGCGCTTAAGGTCGGAGAATATAACTCTTTCAAAATATAGAGAATAACTATCCATCAAAAAGAGACCTTACCAGGGACGGACTGGCTCACCGAAGACCCAGGCAATTGCCGCAGGATTTTTATTCTGTGGTTTTATATCCAAAAAAAGAAAGCGATTTTTCTAGCTCTGTATTATCTGATTTGTATTTTTAATCGTACCTATATTTAAAGCCAATTTGCATTTTTTGTGTGCAAGCTAAAAACTCATGAAAGACTTGTCCGGCTCTGGAAGACCGCGACTTAATTTGAAGGATAGTGTACACATATCTTCTGTTAAAAAAACTCACCTTTACTTTTGCGGAATTCAAATTAGAGTGTGTGCACAATTTTTCGTGTACACAATAAAAATTCACTCTTGCGGAATTTAGCTTCAGGGTATCAGCTGGCTCACTAGGTGATTTTTTGGTATTTTTAAGTTTGACAACAGTATTTTGTGTCACTGTCAAAAATCTTCAGATAGGTTTATAATTTGACCATGAATCGTCTTACAAGTGATCAACACTAGTAAATCAAAATGCGTACTCTGTTTAGAAACTTCATCGCGATTCTTCTATTTTATGGTCAGTTTAATTGACCAACTGATACGTGATACGAATACGTGAGCAAGAAAACTGTGTTTGGAGTGAAGAGTAGCCAGAGGCATTGCAAGAGCTACAAATGCATCCAGAAAAACTCACTGTTCGGTGCGGATTATTGGCTGGCGGAATCATTAGGCCGCATTTCTTCAAAAATGATGCGAATTGCCACGTTATTGTGAATGGTGAGCGCTACCCTGCGATGATAACAATTTTTTTTTTGCGCAAATGGAAGAGCTTGACTTGCATGACATGACATCGAGACGGTGCCACATTCCATATAATAAGTCTAACAATGAACCAATTGAGAGGTAAGTTCGGTAAACACTTTATTTCACGTTTGAGGCCGGTCAATTGATCGCCTAGATCAGGGTTTCCCAAACTATTTTGAACAACAGACCCCTTTTCCAAAATGAACTGATACCGTAGACCCCCAAGGCCAAATTACTTTAAAAGTTCTGTCTCAAGTTTTTTACTTACTTTTATAGGTACCTAGTACGTAAGCAAGTTTTGCAGTAGTGCAGAAAGAAAATTTTTTGAGATAACAATAAAACACGACGTTACGATGATAGCAGGTATGAAATTCAATAAACGTGAAGTGTAATTCATAATTTAATAGATCTGGTTTAATGTTGGTAAGTTGCAGCCTTAAGTCTACGTGTTCGTTGACTTTCAAATGGTTTCTTTTTTTCGTCAAAATGTTTGCAACCACACTGAAGCCTTTTTCAACTAAATATGATGATAGGAAAGCGATGAGATATTTTTCAGCAATGTTCCACAATGCAGTATATTGAGATTCAATGCTGCGCAGCGACCAGAAGTTCTGATAGCGAACTATCAGAACTTCTGATAGCTAAAGCTCTTCGTCAGTTTGGATGGTGATCAACTCTTCTTGCATTATCATATTGGTTTCTTCCATAGCTGTTATACTCTACGAATTTATTACCCACTCAGGAATTTGTAAGTTCAAAAGATCCTCAAACTTTTTGGTAAAATCTTTGTGAAGCGCGTCCAAGTGAGCGACATATGATAAAATAATATCGTCTTTAAGGATTTTTGTTGATTTCAACAAATGCGGAAACTGAAAGTATTCTTCTCTGCTTAAATTTTGTTAATAAAGAATAAGTTTTAAACAAACGCCGCTATAATTGATTTTGTTTTGATCAAGTTGAGACCGGTCCGAGACCGGTTTTCAGATATTCTTCCAAATTTGGATCTTTTTCATTTAGAAACTCCAACACAGACCCAAAAATTGCTGAAAATCTTGCTAAACCAGAACCTCTTGAAAGCCAGCAAACTTCAGTGTGCAAAAGTAACTTAGTAAAGACTTCGTCGTTATCCTCACAAAGCTAAGCAAATAGACAGCAACTGACAGCATTTATAACGTATTGCAAAGACTGGTGCAATCTAGGACTCAGATTTTTTGCTACTAAATGTTGTCTGTGAATGAACCAGTACATCAGGCAATTGCCGCTTTAAATGAGCTATAAAACCACGATGACGACCAACCATAGATGGTGCTCCATCAGTCGCAACAGAAATAAGAAATAATGTTTCTCCATCGATAGCTTAGTCGGTAAAAAAAAGGTTCCACTGCCAGAAAAATGGATTCTCCTCTGGTATCAGTTTCCAGATATATGGTAAAAAGCAGCTCTCGGTACATATTTTCATCTATGATATATCGAACGTATGCTACCAACAGAGTTTCATTGCCGGGTAATGAAGACTCGTCTAACTGGAGAGAGAATCTCTTGGCCTGCAATAAATTGCATGGAATGTTTTCGACGTCGCGACCCATCTCGTCTCTTCGTCTCTGAACGGTGTTTTTGCTCAAAGGTATTCTTTTTATAATATCTATCTCTTTACCGGGCTTATTCAATACATTGTTGAGGACCTCTGCAATGGTTGCTAAAATAAGCTGCTCTCCAATTGTGAGAGGCTTCCCCGACTTCGCTATTAGCAGAGATATATTGTAGGACGCTCGCAAACCATCAACGTTTTGCATAGGACCGTGATAAGCGGTCCTCCATTTTTGACGGCTTCATGGCATCGTTACTAAATACTTTTTCACATATGAGACACATCGGCAAGTGTTGATTTGATGGAGATGAAAAATCCAAACCTTAGGTAGTCCACACTGTACTGTCTACATTTATTTTTCGTGTCTGCGATCACACCGCCAATCTTAAGCAAAAATGTTTAAAACTACCACTCATAATATTACAATTATACAATACTATGTTATTTTTTTTATACACATATTTAAAATGTTTCATTAAACTTTTCATTTATGGAATGGCAAAAGTAACGCAACACTATCTTTGAGGTTTGAAATAAGAAAATGAGTTAAAGGTCGATTGAAAACTTATCGACCCCCAAATCGACCACTTTGGGAATCACTGGCGTAGATCATGCAATTTAACGTCTCTGGAGCTGTAGACTATTTTTTGAAAGGCAGTGATTTCGTCAATGGTTTTTTAAATGATATTAGTCCAGCGGACTTAGGAGGAATAGGAGATCAACAAGAAGTTGTCAGAATGTCAATCCGATTTAGGGAAAAAGCGTAGCTGTAGATCAGCAGTAATCAAAGTTTTCTCCAACTCACGAGCAGAATTTATTCATATCTGCATATGTAAAAAACCGTTTATTTACGGTGATAACCGATAATGGTACTTCAAATTTCTTTATTGTAAACAAAGGTGTTCCTCAAGAATTTATTTTAGGACCACCACTCTTTCAGGCGTACATAAACGGTTGGCAGTAATAGTATCCATATTTACGCAAATGGTATTGCTTTATATCTGTCCGGAAAGCCTGGTTGAATAGAAGATTGCGTTACTAAAGTTAATGAGGATTTGTCTCAACTCAAGTCAGTTACGGGCTGAATGAAACAAAATTTAGTTAAACCCAATCGAATAACTGGGTACTGTTTGTTCTATACAAAATATATCCAATGATGAAATTCCTATGCTTGAGATGGTTACTTGGAGTTACTGCACCTTAATTTAAATAACTAGGTCTTATATCTACTTATTAGCAAACTGAGTTATTGTGATGCTACCTCAGTACCCGTGTCGCAATGGTTACTATGTCTTGTTAAACGGTAGGTTCGCGGTTTGAATCCCAACAGATGCAAAAATGTTTTTCACGTGTATCGCGTTTCGCGAGGAGTTGGCAGGTCTTCCGATAGTAAATTCATTGCCAGGAAAAGCGATTAGTGCTTCGTAATCGGTAGAAAATTGTAGGTCCCCTCCACCTCCATTCCCTCACCAAAGCAATAGTTGTGAGAAATGCGCTAGTTCGAGAGGCTCAGCGCTCTGTTGCGTTACCCTCTTTATTAATTTATTTTTTACTTGCGATTATAGGTAGTATAAAGGCAAGTCTTGCAATCGTGCAGAAAAAAAATTTTGAGATAACAATTAAACATGACATTACGATGATAGAGAATATGAAAAAAGTGGGTCCTGCAATTCTGTCAGTCTGTGTGTATATGGATCTACAGCCTGAACTAATAGACCGATTTTCTTCAAAATTTGCAGTAAGGGGTTTGTTTGGCATCCTACAGAGGCGTTTTTGGAATTGGGTCTCTAGGTCTTGAAATAACGGTACCTGCCATACAACCGATATGATAATACTTATTTTTCTCGAAAACGGCTCCAACGATTTCGATAAGATTTTCTGTGCAGTATTAATTTTAGATTGTTTTTCTTATGATTTTAAAAAAAAATTTTAGAAAACGTTTTAAAATTGTACCTCCCATAGTACTGTTTTTTTCAAAACCGACTTTCTCGTCAATGGCTGACACGATCATGACGAAATTTTGGATTTTAAAAGTCGTGAACTGTTAAAGAAAGACTGCATACCAATATTTAAAAAAAACTAGTTTTGGAAATTTTTATAAATTTTTTTAAAACATTTTGATTTTTGGAAATAACTTCAAAACTATAACTTTGATTTTATTTTAAATTTTTTGTCAAACCAACTTCTAACAAGATCTAGAACTTTGCATACTTGACTGTTAAAAAACAGTTTTTCAAAAAAAGTGAAAAATAAAAAACCGGTCCAACGATTTTGATTAAATTTTCATCATGCATATTTATTAGCAATTGCAAGAGAATGGCGTTTTTAGATTTTTGCTCTTTTTACCTTTGGAATATTTAATTTAATTTTTTCATTATTTTGCGTGATTTAATTCAATTTCCATAATTAATGTGTAGTTGGCAACCCTGTACCACAAAATATATTATGAAGAGCTAATACCAAAACCATTAACTCAGCCTTTAGATTTTGATATCGTATTTAGAACATAATCGCAAGTAATCGCAAGTTCGTGCGACCCAGTCGTGCCCATTTTTTATATTTGATGCTACCCCAGAAAAAAATAGAACATTCTTCAGTGGGTAGCGAGCTTTGAGAACCTCATCTTTCTTAAAGGCACTAAAAATTAAATTACACTTGGCTAGGAGACATAGCTGCTGCCTTTTTTTTCCTAAAATTGCTAAGTGTAGGTATCCCTGTTAAGACTCTGAACGCGACGTTCAATGACTGTTTGCATTACATACAGGGTCTACCTAGTCAAGCAATTGTTCTACGCTTTTGAACTTCCCTTTTTGGGAGGAGCCTGATTGATTTCTATGAACATAGAAATGCTTCTGAAAATCCATGATATATTTTCCATTCATAGTTGCGCCGCAGCACATATAAAAGCCTTGTTTTAATTTCCAACAAAAACTATAAATGCATTAGTAAGAACGTAAATATCAGAGTGTCTACTGTCATCCGCAAAGAAATTGCCTTTAATCATTCCTCTCGCACTTTGGCATTTCAAAATTGCAAGAGCTTATCTTAGTTGTCCCCATGTTTTCATCATGTTAGGAACTTCCCTTATAGGAGCTTGTACGTATAAACTACTGTAAGGCTTACCATTTACGTTATTTTTTTGGAGCCCCTTCAATTTTTGATCGGTAGATATCCCATCAATACCCCAGCCCGGGCCTGATCTGAATGTTCTTATAGACTGCTTATGTACGCTTATGGTTTCGTATCGGAGAGCACGTGACCAAACTTAAAATGTTCAAAATGGTTAATTTTTCTAAAAAGCTGTGGAAAAAGCAAAATAGTCATTCACACATTAAAGGAGCCATTTATTTTTAAAGAACCGAATTTCAGTTTTGTTAATACTTCCGAAATCGCACTAAACAGAAACCCAAGGCACGTATTTGGTAATTAGAGTATTAAACAAAAGGCTATTTGATTCAGGAATCGAGCTATGTCTTCGAATTTAAATGGATTATCTTGCTGGGGGTGAAATTATCATTCCGATGGCAGAGTTCACTCTTATTTAAAAGCAAGTTAAATTGAGGTTGAACTCAAGATAGGTTGATGATGATGCAAGAGATTTGTAAATCATGGTCTTACCTTTGTTTGCTCTTAAAGACTGTCTGTAGCTAATCACAGTAAATTATCATTCCATTCATAAAGTTAACTTACGAGCTATTTCACTCCTTGATTATGCCATTAAATTGTCGATGACTCTGCCAGGAGTTAAAAATTAGCCTTGGTTATTATTTTTTACTAATTATTTTGAATCGTGTGTTTGAATATTTCAAAAACAGATTGGCAACTTGATTTCCCCCAAGCATCACAAGTCACAATGCTGACCTTCATTGCAATTCGAATGGAAGCGTTGTATCATGTCGAAAGTTAGTGCAAGTTCCAAAAAAACACTTTTTAATTATATCTTTGCCTTAAAATTAATCAAATATTACTTAGAATGATAAATGTTAAGGAAAACCATAACTGAGCATTACTAGAGAATTAGAAAAGCCACCATCTCACCTCGATATCTCTCCTCAATGTCCGTCACATTTCTTATGACAACATGAAGTACACATTGAGGATGAATGAATATAAATCCTTAAACCCTTACTGCTTCAAGAATGTGAAAGGACCACAAATATGTGATTTTATTTTCATCAACTTGTGTTGAGAGATTTGTAATCTAAAAAGCAATTACATGGCTCAGCAGGGTCCTAACAACAACTATGTCTGTTTGTGTATGATAAATCGCTTAGATATCATTCTAATGCATTTATATCTCCTCTTTTTGAATTGAATAATCTATTCAAAGCCAAACACTGAAAAAGGATTAAATGTGTCGGATGAAACCCTAAATAGCATTTTATGCGATTTTGTGTGTTAAGCAAAAGATACCTTTTATACTCTCATTTTTTTTTGTTGTTTCTATTTATTGGTTTCCTGAGAAATGTGTTAGGTTAACAGGGAAAACGTTGAATCAGTATTTAGTAGTTGTGTTGTACATCATCATGGAACTGGACAATACACAACAATATAATCAATCAACTGATTTAATAGACAGAAAATTAAATTATTTTTGGCTAAGTAAATCGATTTGTGTATAACTTCTGGTTGGTGTGGTTTGATTCGGTTAAATGACTGAGCGAGAGGATATGGCTTTCAGGACTTCGTTTAAGGGAAATTCAATTAGTATGTTGCTTTAATTCATTACTGGACGAGAACATTGGCTGTAATTCTGCACATTTATTTGGTAATTGAATTTCAATTTATCGTTGAATATAGAATTATTTCATGAGTGTGGAGTCTGTTGTTCAGAAGGGGAAAGAGCGTAGGTAGTCAATTGACACAGCGGTTGTCAGAATAAGCTGGTGATTAAGGCGAAGATGTAAAGAAAACTTTAATTTGTTTGCTAGGAAGAGAAAACTGAATAAAAATGAGTAGGTATATATGTATGCATGTCAAACTTAAGTATTTTAAAGCAATGTGTCTTTTAAACAATACTTAGAAGCATAGTGGTTACATTAAATATTCATTGAAAGAAAAGTAAAAAAAAAGTTTATAAAAAGTAAATAATATTTTTATATAACAAATATCTTCCTATATATTTTATATTTTACAAGTTTATTGTTGTTTTGTGATTTAAAGTATTTAGTTTTTAAAAATGAGAAAAAATTGGAAATAACAGATAAAAAGATTTTAAGTTTTGATGAGTCTTTTATTATTTCGTGAAATATGAAATATTTTTAGCATTTATATAAATTTCTTAGCGAGCTTTCAAATAACTTATAGTTGTCTTGTCCCCTCAGGTCGCTAGGCAGGGAGTTCCAAAGACCAGCAGCATGAACGAAAAACTGTTGTTTAGAAATTCTATATTATTTAAAAGTTGGTATAATAAGAATGTGGCTTCTTTGTGTTACAGGGAAAATGAGCTTATCGTAGAGATAATTGGGGGTTTTCTCATGAATAAGTTCAAACAGAAAACTTAATGTTAGAAAATCAAGATATTTGTCAAACGTCATATTAAATACATTCATAGCCGGGAACAGAAACATGGTCGAAACGTCGCAATCCGTATATAAAACGAACAACGTTGTTAAACGCTACTTGAAGTCTGCGTTTACTGGCGCTATCCATACAGCAAAAAATTGGCCAACCATAGAGCAAAATAGGAAAAACAAGAGTTTTGGCAATAGTCATTTTAGTTAATACTGGAAGACAGCTTCCGAACAGATAAAGAAAGCGCAAGGTAGCATAGATTCGGCCAATAGCACATCACAAGTGGTTTTCCCATGATAGCGTCTGGTAGAAAACAACCCCCTTATTCACTGTCGGAACGTAATTTAACAATGTGCCATTTAGTTCTACGAGCGGTAAATTAGTTACATCAAGGACAGTTTTGCTAATGATAATTGCCTGGAATTTATTTGAATTTAGTTTAAGTTGATTTTCTCTAGCCCACACTACTAGTCTCATTAGATCTTCATTTATTTCGACCGTTGCATTTTCTATCATACCAAGAGGATAACTCAAGTGAATTTGTACATCATCAGCGTACATATGAATTTTGCTATACTTGAGTATCGATGGTAAGTCATTGTTAAATAGAGTAACCAAGAGTGCACCTAATATAGATCCTTGAGGGACACCTGTATGGGAAGGAAGAAAACTGGAAAGTATGGAGTTGGCAAACACTGCATGGCTTCTGTGGCTGAGGTACTGTGTAATTAGCGATAATGCTGACGACTCAAAATAGAAAAAGTTCTTTAGTTTATGCAAAAGTATTTTATGTGAGACTGTATCGAATGCTTTTGAAAAATCTAGCAAGACCAGCGTTGTAGCATGATTTTTATCTACGAGTACTTGTTCTCGACTATTTTGAGAAGTGCTGTGGTACAACAGTGTTTTGCTCTGAAACCAGATTGCGAAGGAGTAATTAGTTGAAAGGTTTCTAAATAAGACGTGATCTGTTGACTTACCAGCTTTTCAAATGATTTTGAGATAAATTGAAGAATAGATATTGGTCTGTATTCTTTTAGTTGTGAGGTAGATTTCTTAAGGATTGGAATAACTTTTGAAGTTTTCCATAGTTTTGGGTAACATGACTTTGTTAAAATTGTATTAAAAATGTGTGTAAGGAAGGGATATATAAAACACAGAATTAATTTAACGAACTTAGGATGCATGTTGACTAGTCCAATAGCTTCCGATTTGATATTTTGTACAGCTTTGTAAGCTTCCACTTCATAAACTCTCGTAGAGCTGAATTTTTGCAGATTATCACTTTTTTCGGATATTGCGCTAGTTAAATCATCTGCACTTGAAGCAGATCCAACAAACTGTTTGTTGAGCTCATCGTCTTCAGTATTAATATTTTGTTTTGAGATGCCAAGTGATTTTATGTTTTGCCACAATTTTTTGGATGACAGGTTGTGAAATTGTGAAGCGAAAAATCGTCGTTACGATCTCTTAATCTTTAACATCTTCAACATTTACCTTGTTTCTCAAAAATTTGTATTCGAGGAACAGTTGCGGAAGTCTAAATCTTTTCCATCGTCTGAAAGCACAATTTCTTTCCACTATGAGTTTTCAGTAAACCAACCAAAATGATTACGTTTGACTCGAATTATTTTAATGGGTACATGTGTTTCAAATAGAGAATTTATGCTATTATTGAAAAACTCAACTTGTTCGTCAACATCCGAAAGATGGAAGATGTTTTCGAGATAAGAGCTATGGAATATGGATACCAGCTAAGAGTAACTGCCTGTCGATTGATTTGAAATCTCGGAACGAAATGGTTTCAGTGACAGAAACTAAATGGAGATTGATATTATAGAAAGCAACGATCAAGTCGTGTTTTGAAAAAGTTCACACAGTCCGGTTGGCTGACTAAGAATACATCAAGTAACGTAGAGCTAGTAGATGTAAAATGTGTTGGATAATCACTGTTTATAGATTGCATATTCAGAGAAAGCAGATTGTCATTGAAAACCTTAACTCTTTTATTTTCTCTATCAAATCATAGAGTTGTCAAGGAAACCAGGGTAAAGTTCAACGAACGAACCTATTATTTTTAAATTTCCACTAAAGTTCCACATTCTTTCCATAAAAATTCAAAAATAAAGGAAATATAGTCCTTTACTTAATGCTTTTGTGCCAATTTTAAATTTAAGTATAAAACATGACTCTATTTTCGACATAGCTAAGATTTTACATTTTTTTTTTGTCTTTTCAAGGAAACACATGGAATGCATGGAATACCACCAATTCCGCTCTCAAGGCTCTAATTCCTTTTTTTTTTTTGGGTTTTTGCTTAAGTCTCGAGCACGATGTGTTATAAGACACTTCGAGTAATTCATTGTCTCACTGACAAGGCAACATCACACAACGATTATGTAGACTCAAATTTTCGCACCGAACTTGTTATTGCCTTTCCAATAGATCGAGAGTTACGATCGAAAAGTGGAGTTAACGTTTTTAAAGTTGCTGCCGAATTTTGGTAGAAAATTTTTATCATTTGCTGACGTTGCTCGTTTATTTACTTAATTAGAAAATTTTGTGTTTACTAAATAAAACAACAATGACAGTTCGATGATTAAAGTGAAAGGGTGCGTTCACCAATTAAATTCAAAGTTGTCAGGTTCCCAACGGAAAGCAATTTACAAGTCCAATGTGAGTGTGCTTAGGTCGGCATTATAATCTTTTGTGGTTTCGACAATGATTTTCATCAAAGTAAAGAATCGGAAATCCAGCTTTTAGCTACAGAAGATGTGGTGGCATGCCTAACAAATCCAGTGAATTCTAAAACCCTGTTGCGGTGCAAACTGTTTAAATCGATTTGTTTGATACCAAGTCGACTGGCAACGACTGCTGTATCCTGACTCCTGATGATGTCATCGACCTCTTCGTTTTTTTGGTGCTTGAAGGGCTCTTTCTTCCAGCAGCGCATTGCTCATTTATTTATAGCGTACTTCGGGAACAATGCGGCCAAATTACAGAATTTCGCGACTCAAAGATTAAAAAGAAATCGGTGGACAATTGCTTCAGCCAGTATTTTCAGGTACAGGCAAGTTCTACAACGCCGAAATGTAGCAATTGTTTTGTGTCAGTAAATAAATCTTTTAGTATTTCAGGTGCTTTTTGAACCTTAGTAGGACTTTTTCGACATATCTTCAATCCAACCATAATCTCATCGAAAGTGAAATGATGAGAAGTGTTTCATCATTTAAAAAACAAATAAAACGTGACAATGAACTTGCCGCTTTTAAAACTTGAGTAAAATTTGGTTAGCCTATTATTTATTTATTTATTAATATATTTGATGCAATGTTAAAATTACATAAAATGAAGCATTGAGGCACTAACAAATAAGCCATCAGCCTATTGGTTAGCCTAATAAATCATGGTTACTCTCTAATATAATCGAAAAGCGTTGGGTGCCTGTTAAACGCCCATCTGCAAATCTCGCTTTTAGATATGGAAACGAGACAAATATCTCACAGTAGTCGCTTACTGGATATTACAAAAAAATCTCAATTGAGTCAGCATGGATTACATTAATCTTGTTTTTGGCCTTACATTAGAACTCATCTGTGGTGTAATTTACCATTAGTTGCTTAGTTGCATAACTCTCCAGAAAAGAAAATTTAAACTCTAAATATCAGGTTTATTATTGCTCGAGCAACGAGGCAAAAAGCTTTCGTATTTCATGTTGCCACCACAAATGGAGAACCTCTCATAAACTAAAAAAACCGCCTAAGCATCCAAGAAAGTCCTTAAGTCATGTTACACCCTCAAACGGGGAGGCTCCGCATAAATTCAAAATACCGCCTTAGCCTCCAACAAAATCTTTAAGTCAAAATAGAGCACAGCAGTTCAATGTCAACATTGTGCTCCAGAAGCGAGATTAAACCTCATACACTTTCATGGCATAACTCCTATTCATACCAATTTATAGGTCACTCGATCCATTAATCTAAATTTCACGATTGCAGCAACATTTAAGACAAAGCACCTTACAGCTTTCTCCTTCACATAATTTGCGTGCATAATTACATATACGCTTACGTACCGCGACGAATCTTGTAGAAAGTAATTTATCGATTTCACTTTGCTCTTACCATTTGTCGTTCGTGTAAATGGATCCAACAGTTGTTACAACAGAGATTTGTTACACCATCACCCTATACCGACCTGAGCCGCCTGTTGACAAGGACACAAAATACATACCCACACACACAAGCACACGTTGATTTATTTGATCGCACTGAATGTTCATTATGTCGAGGTGAGCGTTAGAGGGCAAACCCAACCAATTTAATCGAACAACTTTGTTGAATCCAAACGCGCTAAGAGTACGAATTATGACCTATAATAAAATTCGTCCTTAAATCCAATAAAACACTTCCTTCTTCAGTTACATTTTTATCGTTCGTTTTGGTTTTGTTTCGTTGGTTGATAACATTTTCGCTGTTTGGAGTTTTCTGTTTTTGTGTTTACTTTTGCGTGATTGAAATTCTCAAAAGGACCACAGCCACAGCACATGATGATGAGGGTAGAAGGAAGAACATAAATTGAAAATTCATAAGGCAAGTCAGTCACAAGAAGTGAGGAAAATCAAACCAATATTGAGCTTTAGGACGATTACTCTAACAAGTGATTTCAAAAGATGCTGTGCTGGACAGAAATTATTTTTTTTTTTAATACGTCCAACCGACCAATGCGCCGCGACGAGGCACAAGTACATAGTTGAAATTGGAGGAATTTCAATGAATTGTATTGTTGCGTTGGTGGTTCTAGGTTTTTGGAGCTATGTCAAATGAATTGCCATTAAAAATGTTGTCGTAAAATGAAAATAAAATGAAAATTGCTTTTCCTTGTTGAATGGAGGAATGACGAAAAAGGTGATGTAAGGATTTTAAAATTTTATTTAATGACATCGTCCGCAATGGAATGAGAATGTATGTTTTGTTCAATTGCTGACAAGGGTAAAATTGGCTTCAGACGAGTGTTCTCGCCAGGAGCTTTGCAAGCTTTTCTTCGTATATCTGCATTCCGGATTTTGTGAATGGTTCCCCGTTCCCCCCTGTTTCTTATTGAATTTGGGAATGAACAGTAAACGGTTAATGGGACAGTGTTTGATTTGGAAATCTCATCGTCTAGCCTCATTTCATTTGCTATGAGTACTACTGACTATTTACCTCACTTTAATATTCACTCAAAATAATTAATTCCTATCCTGACATAACTTAAAAAAAAATGGTAATAATTTAATATTTGACACACTATACTAATTTACTAACAAAGTACTAGTCAACTGGTCTGGTCTCCTCAAACCGGAAGTGACTTACCAAACTACAGTAAATGCGAGACTAAGCGACAGAGAACAAAGAGCCCTGTGAGTATTGCGTAGTAATCTGAATCTGAGTGATCTGCCAAAGTTTTTAGAAAATGTAAAGGGAAGAATTCGACTTACAGAATCAACGGAGGACTTCAGTAGCCAATGAGCAGAAACTCCTAAATGAGCTTCTCCGACATGGAATACCCGATTTGAAAGTTTTTCAGGGGTTTTTAATACAACAAAGTGTTGAAGTAGAGACGGTAGCGTATGAGTTCTTGGCGAGCCAACGGCAGCAACGTACTGACACAGGATTATTCAACTCTTTATGTAAAAGGGTGGGTCTATGAAATAACTCCCACGAAATAAGTCCCACTTTTAAAAACGAAATAAGTCCCACCAAAAATTGCTTAAAAAAATGAAATAACTCCCACGAAATAAGTCCCACTTTTGAAAACGAAATAAGTCCCACCAAAATGAAATGATTTGAAAATTTACTTGAAATGAAATAACTCCCACTCAAAATGAAATAACCCCCCCTTGAATAATATATTTCTTAAATGAATTAAGTCCCACTTTCATAAACGAAATAAGTCCCACTTTTTCATTGTTTAATGCGATTTCAAATAAGAAGTATTTGGCTCTTCGAAAAAAACACACGTCGAATAATATGAATAATCAAAGCAGAGGAATAATAAAGAAAAATCGTATACAAGCAAGAAGAGCCATGAGAGATAAGGACAAAAAATTATGGCTGTCCCTTTTACGAAATATTGGACATTTCGTAAAAGGGACAACCATAACTTTTTGCATAAGAAAAAATATAAATTTAGGGGTATGAAATAAATCCCACTTTACAAAACGAATTTATTCCCACTCAAAACGAAATAAGTCCCACTTAAAATAAAAACGCGTAACGAAATAAGTCCCACCAATTGACGAAATAAGTCCCACTTTTAAAAACGAAATAACTCCCACTTTCAAAATAGCAATTTTTGGTGGGACTTATTTCGTTTTTAAAAGTGGGACTTATTTCGTGGGAGTTATTTCATAGACCCAAAAGGGTATCCTAAAACGACCTCGTCCGAACCTGAAGTTCAGTCTTGTGCGTAAAGTTACCTAACTTTGCTTTTGGAATATTATGCCACTGAGGTTTAGGTTTGAGTTTTGTCAAATCTTTCCAAGTATAATGTCAACAAAGCCGCATGACAGACGCCTTGTTGTAAGCATTTTTTGACTTTAAAGGTTTTGGTGAACTCTTTAACGACTTTGATGGAGTGGCGAGGGTTGATTTCTATAAAGTCTTCATGCATAGTTGCCGCGAAATCGAAAAATGGATGGTGTATATAGATATCGGCTCAAACTCGAGCTTTGCCACTCTGGTATGATCCTTTTATCATTCGGTAAAACTTTTTGACTCAATTTAAAACCAATTAAAAATCAACTAAGCTACTCACTTTCTTTTAAAAATCCAATACTTTGATCTTTAATAAATAATTTCAGTTGAAATTGTGAACAGATTTTATTTTTAAAATAAGCAAATTTTTTGAACAAAATTTTACCTTACAGGATCAGATCAGTGCTCTTATTAATTCTTACTCAAACACAAAATTCTGCACCAGAAAATCTTTCCTCGTTTTTGTGAAACTAAAACAATCTATTTTTCTCCACAAAATCAAATTTTGTGGGTTATCCGCTGGTTAGACGAACCTTATTTTAATTTCTTAAAAACTAAGTAAGATTTTTCGTTCGGTTTTCTGGGTTCAACTCAAACCTAAAAAAAAATTATTATCTTTCGTAAGAAAGATAATAATTTTTTTTTGTTTTTTATAAAATTGCTCCTCTCGCCTAAGAGGAGGGAGATAGACCCTCCATTACACTACCATTTTTTTCTTGTCTTGACCCAAATTTAAACGTTTGTACATATTATTAAAGAACATTTGAAAGAACGAAAAAAAAGCAAAAACTTAAACAATAACCAGTTTTCCACTGTTGTTTTTCACACTTTTCAACGTAATCGTCGCTTAACAGTTCTTTTGCCATTAAAATCGCATTCACTGTTTCAATGTTAAGACAGTTTCGTTTCTTATCTTTTAGTAGTAATCATTATTTTCAACTTTGATAGTAAAAAAACAAAAAACAAACGTTTGATTTTCTAGTAAATTATGGTTCTAGTTTAGGGAGCCATTTTGACATATGGGGAGCACGGTAGCCATTTACTCGACAAAGGAGCCAAATGTTACTATAGTAGCCACTTCGATAGCAGTGGACCCAATCCATCTGTCCTGAGCTTTTGTGGCATCTTATGTAAAACACACTGTATATCGCATTTTATGTTTCATCGTTGGACTGCGATTGGCTGGGGCATGTTGATCGAATGGTCACCAACGCTCCGGCTCCATGGCTTTTCGAAAGCAATATATAGGTAAGTCGCGCAAAGACAGGTTCTGTCTTAGGTGGTGCACAAGCAAGTGGAAGAGGACCACAACCCACTTAGAGTGCAAAACCAGGTAGAGCTCGCCAGAAATCAAATTTGTTGGCTAAAAATTTTGTTTGGAATTTGGTTCTCTCGAATGGGTATTGACAAACTACATAATAATTATGGTGGGTTGGACTTTCGCAGTGTTCAAACATGAACACACAGTCTACAGGTAGCCCAATGTGCGCTGTGATTAGGGATATCACAGACCACCATAAATACACACTGTCGGCTGCCTTAAGGATAGATTAGAGATAAGAATAGAGATAAGTATACAAAGAAGCAAATGTACATGTTCAAATAGTTTTTAAGAAAATTCATCTTGCAAATAAAGTTAGTATCATATCGTCCTTACAACCGCGTGGTACTCTTGTTCTTGAGTTTTCATAACGACCTTACAATCAAGTGATCATAAAACAATTGGTCCTTCAATCTGGTTATGAACAAGCGACTCAACATGCAGCTCTGGGCACTTTGTTATCTAAATGAAATGTATTGTGCTTACCTTAGTAAGTAAGTTAATTCTTAAAAGTCCTTTTCTTAAAACTTTTAGAAATTTGTCTGTAGTTCATGGTCATCGAAAGTTGTACTCTTGAGTATATCATAGTAAAAGATTTCTTTTAAACGTATGGTATTCAATTTGGAAATAAATTTTTCGTAGTTAATATTTTTGACAGCTGTCAACTGAATTCCGCTCAATTTGGTGTGACATTTGATCACAGATGAACTGAAGCTGCACGGTTACCGGTAAATTCGACAAATTGTCTCGAAACGAGATCGCTTGACGCCGATTTTTTCATTATTTCGAGTTTCAACCATGTGAATAATTTCCAAGATCGGGTCATTGAACACCTCTGGACCATATTCTTTTGTGGATTTATGTGAAGTTGCTGGTCTACGTAGATAAGTCCGAGACGATTAAGGCCTTGGAACGTGTTATGGCTGACATACGGCCTCAAATCCTACAAAAAGTGGTCGGAAATTGGGCATCTGAGCTACAATTTATTCAAGCCAGCCTTGTGAGAGAATGGAGAGGACATACAATCAGCTGCCGGTTCCAAACGGCCAATTGAGAAAGCGCTTTTTATGGCATTGAATTTGCTATCGCGGGGCTTCCAATTATTTGAGAAAGGTGATAACCGTGGAAAAAATATTTTTTGATTTCTGTTGGGATTCGAACAGAGATAAAATGGCAAACCCTTACCTTTATATGAAAAATAAAGATATGGGTTCATCTTGGCCATAACATTAAATCATATGCGTTGTAATTTTTTCTTTTTAAAAACACCTTTAATGTTTGTGAACTCGATCTAATTTGAGACTAAATCATGCCGTCTTAAAAAAAGCATTAATAAAACTTTGGCACTTTCTTAAGATTTGCGAATTCCTGAGTAGTCAAAAGTTATTTATCGACATACTACTTAATAGAAATTAGGTGGAGATACTGCCGTTGACTAATTTAAACCTAATGTGCAAGCCCACGGGAAGTCACAGAGCCGTTCCTTTCCTTCTGAATTGGACAAGAAGTTAGTTAATAGATGAGTTTACATTTGTCGAGATTGCGCTTGATATTTCTAAAGCATTTGATAGAGTTTGGCATCAGGCTCTTTTATCGAAAATGCGTGCTTTTGGTATCAATGAGTCTCTTGTACCGTTGGATTAGAAACTACCTTTCCGACCGTTCAATACAAGTTGTGTTGGATGGCTTCAAGTCTGATACCCACGTCATAAATGCTGGTGTGCCCCAGGGCTCCATTTTGGCTCCGACTCTCTTCCTCATTTTCATAAACGATCTCTTGTCTGAAACTTCTAATCCGCTAAACTGTTTTGCTGACGACTCGACCCTCAGTTTTTCATATTCGTTTCCAAATTCACGTGTTGTGTATCCATTAATTCACATCCGATAATTCGAACCACTTGTGCATGCCAAGACAAAGTACATAATATGTTGAGCTGCTGAGTAGACGTGCATTCTGATCTGGTGACATTAAAACTCTAATTTTTGATCGAAAAACAGTCAATCTTGCGTACAATTGTGTCAGTACAAGTATTAGCTGATTCTTATTGGTTTAGTGATTTCTTATCGTGCAATAGTGATAATTATCTAATTAAATTTGCAAAATTAAAAGTAAAAATCATATTTTCGGTTTCCTTTGTGCGACTTATATATAAATTGAGTGTTTATTTCTGTGCTCTCTTTACACACAACCATACAACTAACTCACCCACTTGCCGCCACCCACACATTAAAGCATCCGTAATTATAACAACGCACTCAAACCCATGTCGTCAAATCCACCAAAACGCCTTCGCTCAAGAAACCCCACAGCATCGCCCAAAAGCTCCTTATCTTCCCCTCGAACACCATCAACTAAAAACTCACCGTCAACAAACATGGATAAAACCTGGATGGATGATAAGCTTCGTGAACAAAGTAAGTTTATTGTGTCTCTATTATCGCAAAAACTAGAGGATTCGGAAAAAAGAATCACAGAAGAGCTTGGACGAGAAATAAAAGATATCAAAAACAGTATAAGTGCCTTAAGTGATAAAGTTCTACAATTAGAATCCTCGAACTCCGAGTTCAAATCAAATTTTGTTTCACTCAACATCGAAATAGACAATATCAAAAAGTCACTCGCCAATGTAACCTCTGAATGCAATAACACTAAAGCTTCCTTATCCGATAAATCTGATCAAATCGCTAGTGCAATTAATAGCTTTGATTATACCGTCGATGAAATAAACAAACCCATACCCATCGTGTTGCCTTATCTTACGTACGCATTCAATACAATTTTGATGTCAGGAGTGTATCCTGACTTGTGGAAGGTAGCCAAGATCGTTCCACTGCCTAAAAACGCTAAAGGTACTGAATTTAGGCCTATTTCTGTGCTTCCCTTTTTATCGAAAGTCTTCGAGAAAATTTTGCAGAAACAAATCAATGTTTACCTTACAGCGAACTCAATGCTTTCACCAAAACAATCTGACTTTCGTAAAAAACACAGCTGTATCACTGCACTTTTGAACGTCACTGAAGACATAAGGCAAGCGTTGGATAAGGATGAGGTAACGTTTTTGGTACTGCTTGATTTCTCAAAAGCCTTCGACACAGTTGACCATGTGAATCTATGTAATAAGCTTCGCCAGAATTTCAATTTTTCACCTTGTGCTACGAAGCTTATATATTCTTATTTGACAAATAGAATACAAGCAGTTCAAGTTGGGGACAGCTTGTCTAATTTTTTACCAATCAACACAGGTGTTCCTCAGGGGTCCATTCTGGGTCCGCTATTGTTCTCCATTTATGTTAATGAACTCCCATTTTTGGTTGATAACTGTTCCTGTCATATGTATGCTGATGATGTCCAGCTGTATCTTAGCTGTCCCCTTGGGCTCATTGAGAATGGAGCTTTCAAGGTTAACGAAGACCTTAAAAAAAATTGAAAATTGGTCCCTTTTAAACGGTCTTATTTTAAATCCGAAAAAATCAAAATGTGTAGTTATTTCCAGAAAAAGTCTAGATCTTGATTATTTCCCACGAATTGTATTGAGCAATGCTCCTATTGAATATGTTGAAACTGCCAAAAATCTCGGTGTAACTTTTAACCGCTTCTTAACTTGGGACAATCACATTAATGCGCTTGTCGGCAAAGTATATGGGGCACTACGTGCATTGTGGGCAACCCAGTCTTTCACGCCAGTGAAAACACGTATGCTTCTTGCCAAAACCTTCATTATACCGATTTTGACATACGGCTGCGAAATATACTGCAACTGTAACTACGCAAGCAAACGTAAACTTAATGTCGCCTTTAATAGCATTGTTCGTTATGTATTTGGCTTACGAAGATACGATCGTGTTTTTAACTTTGCTTCTATGCTGCTGGATATGCCGTTTGAAAAATATCGTGAACTCCGTAGTTTGATCTTGCTCTCTGACATATTGCTAACACACCAACCACAATACTGTTTCGAAAAAATCCGTTTTGCTACCTCTCACAGATCTCGTCAACTAATTCACCCTCGGTATGCGTCTCTTACATCGGAGCGCCAATTTTTTGTAAATTCAGTCCGTCTCTGGAATTGTCTACCACGCAATATTAAAGTAATTCAAAACACAGCAAGAATTAAAAATGTTCTAAAAACCCATTTTTCAGTTGACAGTTGAATTAAATGCTATAAATTGTATTAAATAATTTTCTTTTCTCTCTCTCATATTAGATATCATTTGAATTATATTGCCTCAAAATTTTTCTTTTCCTCTTTTTATACTAATTTAACTTATTGCCAGCTCAACTATGTAAAAATTAGCTTATAACTATTAAATAAGATATTGTATCTTACAGTTATTTAGCATTCACGAAAAAAAAAAAAAAAAAAAAAAAAAAAAGACACATAATGACATAATCGTTATGAATGAATATGCACATAGTGATTCGAAGACAGAAAAACAAAAGAAGAAAAAAGAATGATATTGTAACTCTGTTTATGACCCACTGAACGTATTGTACTATGGAATCATATTGCACTTGAATGGATTGAACCAGAGGTTCAGTCTATGCAAGTGAGAGTTTGAGAAATAAAGTTCACTTGAGTTCAAGTAAGTCGTAAGCAGAGAATAGAATTGAATTAAATTGAAAAATAGAAACAATTGGTTGAATGCAGTATATGAGGGCATACGTTTGAAAATAAATTTAAGTCTAACTTTGATCACAAATTGTTTTACTTCACAATCGTGCACTTAACAGTGCTCGGACACATAAGCGGCTGGAGAGCTAAGTAATACTCAAAATTAGGGAATCTAACTTAACACACGTCCCTGCTCTTCGGATGTGGAACTGGAACGGTTGCGTATGATAAGCTCATTGAATTCTGACCTTGACAGCATTGTTTCATGGGGTCTTATGAACCGAGTAGAATTCAATGCTTCGAAAACTCAATGCTGTCTCTTGTTGTTGAAGCTTAACATTCCCCCATTGCCATTATCCATGAATGGTACCTGCATCGAAGAAACCGAAAAGCTGTCAGTACTTGGTATGTGTGTAAACGATGATCTTCGTTGGAACGACCACATATTTGAAGTCGCCAAAAACGCTGCTAAATGCTTAGGTATCTTAAGACGATGCAGGAAGTTCTTCACCCCTTCTGATCTGGCTACAATTTATAAGGCCTTCATTCCGCCCAAAACTGGAGTATAACTCCCATATCTGGTCAGGAGCTCCTCAAACATCTTTGCGCCTACTTCATAGGGTACAAAATAGAGCGTTAGAATTGATAGGTGATAGTTCATTAGCAGAATCGATTGATTCCCTTGAACATCGTCGAAACGTTGCCTGTCTCAGTCTCTTTTATCGCTTTTTCTATAAACAGTGCTCTAGTGAAATAGCCAGCTGCATTCCTCCCCTGAAACAATTTAGTCGCAACACCCACCTCGCTAGGAATGCTTATCAGTTTTACCTTGAGCCCAACTTCGGACGTACAGTCAAGTATAGAGATTCGTATTTCAGTTGCACCACTCGTATGTGGAATGCTTTACCTGGCTCTGTGTTTCCCCTGCATTACGATTCACAAAAATTCAAAAGCAACGTGCATCGGTGTCTCCTTTCAAATCCTCTCCTATTTTCCTAAATGCTGATCTGAATTTCATTTCCTAAATTATTTTCCTAAATTTTTCACTGTATTTTATAACATTAAAAGGGTAGTCATAACAACTTGATGTGCGCGTTAATTATATATATAAAAAAAAAAGGGATCTTAGGGTCAGGTGTTTGGTTTCTAAGGCAGTTAACACCAGCTTCAGAGATCACTCAATATAATGTTACCGTAAATTATTGAGGGTCTGTTTAAAACTGGCTCACATTCCCGCTATTTGCAGGGAAGTGAACCCTTAAGATCATTCACCCATCAGTCTATCTTCTTTTATCATTTAAAACACTATAGAAGTTGATTGATATTCACTTACGATATACGCTTGATAAGTCACTTCTTTCTCAAGCCCAACAAGCATAATGCAAGGGTAAATCAATTGAAACGGCTCTGAACATGCTAGTTCGTACAATAGAATACTCGCTGGATCATAAGGAGTGCACTATACTTGCTTTTCTAGATATCGAAGGCGGCTTTAACAACGTCGAAACATCTCCCGAGAACTTACTAAAGGCGGATCGTTCACTCGGTGAGCTGATTGAAATACTCCTTGAAAGTGAAATCATAAACTCGACACTGGGAGAGGCTTGTACCGACTTAATTACTTCTGCTACTGCCTTATTACGATGCATATCGTCAAAAACTCAAGTACAGTGGACACATGAGAGTCTACCAGCGGATTGTGGAGAACAATTAAGCATTCGAATTGATTCATAAACTTCGATTTCTTCAAGTCATATAAGAACATATACTTGGGAATCTTGCAATATTTAGGTTTAAGAGTCGAATGAGGGTTTTTAATTGTAGCTTTCCCTTGAATTATTAAAAATTAAAATCAGTAGACATTAATTATTATCATTAAATTATGGTTGTAAAGGATATTACTAGTCCTAAATCTCCAAAGAAAAGTTCCTACCCAATGTAAATATTGTTTGTTGCTACTAAATAAATAAATGAACGAAATTAAGCATTCTCACATGAGACTGATTTGATGTGAATGATAATTGATTTGGCTATTGACTTAAAACAAACTTGTTTGATATCGTAAACAACTGGTCGTATTATAGCTCTTCAGTGTTTCAATATAAGTCACTAGTCAAGTTAGTCCATCAGCTGCTTGTCTGTAGCTTCAGTATAAATTCAGCACCCAATTCGCAGTGAAAGAAATTTCATTGAAAAGCTACTTAAAAGAAGTTTCAACGAGTAATTTATTGATTGTTTAATAGAACTGTCACTGAGTCAAGGCAAAGGTCAGAATTCAAAAACCCAAGGTATATGCTCTGCCGCCGAACGTCAGAATCAGTTCAAGCTCAATTGCACTGAAATGAAACTGTAATTGGAATTAAAGAGTCCTCGTAGTCGTTACTTCTCTCAATTAATTTTGTCAGCTCTAAAACCATCAAACCTCCAATTCAAAAATTGTAATTCAATCCTTCTTCTACTCAAGGACACTTTGATATTTCCGCAAAATAAATAAGAAACTGAATTTCTCCCTCTTAACCTCAATTTTCTTTTCAAATGGGTGGGTGCAGGCAGATAAAAGAAAATTTTATTCGTACATAGTTGTGTTGCTTGTATAACCAACAATCTATCACTATATCCTCTTGTTGACATATTTATTAATAGGCGCCCTTCACCGACTCATTTTTTGTCAGAGTGTCTCCAAGTAAATGAAATACAATTTATTTATAAAAATAAGTCAAAATCAGAATGATTTTTCATCGCATTGTGGAATGTCATCGTATGGAGATTTCGTGGCAAGAGTTGAAGAATTTGAAGGAGTAAAGAACATCCTACAATATCACATCATTCAGCAGCAATAATTTTAAGTAAACCATGGTTTAAACATGAGTCACATCACATCGAACATGCCATGGGTTTAACAAGAAAAGTTTCCGTGTCCTTTCCGTGTGAGCATGAATTTGACGAATGACGCATGTTTATGCCAATGTTGGCATAGAAAATCCGTTTGATTGTGTACGAGTAGAATTTTTTTTCAACTCAAGAGCTCTCTATGGAGGTGGTACCCGTGGCGTAATGGTTAGCATGTCCACCTGTTAACCCAGAGGTTCGAGGTTCGAATCCCAGCAGAGGCAAAATGCAAAAATGTTTTTCCACGGGTATCGCCTTTCGCGAGGAATTGGCAAGTCCTCCGTTAGTAAATTCATTGCCATGAAAAGCGCATTCTCAATTAGCCGTTCGGAACCGGCGAAAAATTGTAGGTCCCCTCCATTCCCTCACAAGGCATGGTTGTGAGAAATGCGCTAGGCCCAGGGGCTCCTCGCTCTGTTGCGCCACCCAATTTTTTTTTTTTTTAAGAGCTCTCTATAGATTGAATTCAACACTTTATCAACGCTTTTCCCATTTTTTCCTTCGGAAGGTGAAAAGTATTGTGAGTATGATTTCTCTTGCAATGATTTATGATCCTTAAATGCACAACATTACAACCTTCGCACGAGCAAATACAAAGAACAGGTATTCAACTCCTAGTTAAGGTACACTAGAGGAAAATTTCAACAGTAGTACTGAAATGGCAGCGAGTGCGATGGAAAAAAGCATTTGCATGTAATATGTGGGTTCTGTAAATAGAGCAGGGTATACAGCATACATATTTCAGGTAAATTGTGTATGGAGATACACTTTTGCATGTGATCTCATGTCTGCGTTTCCTGTTCAAATTTAAATGCAAATAGAAAAATCGCATACAAGGCAGCCAAGCCAGAATATGTCATCATTTAGATGGGCTTTTGGTTGTTACTTTCGTGGCATTTATGTACAGAAGTTGTTTGATGTTGCTTATGCATTCATAACAGTGATTTACATGAGTGTATTGAAATTCATTTTTGCGAAAGAGATTTTCTACTGTAAAATCAACTCGCTATATTGTGAAGCAAACTGACTGGTGATAAACAAAGTTTTTTAAACGCATAGGAAAAGTGAGAAATAGTTGAATGTCTCGTTTAATACCTCAATTAAACCAGCTTCATTGATTCGGTGTCGTTTCTATTACAACAAAATATCGCACCGAAGTTGCTGTTGCGTTGGCCTTTGTCAATTTTTTATGTTAATATCGGTTCAAAATAACTTAAACAATACTAAGTTTAAAATAATTAAAACTAAATAGATAGACTGTTATGGAGGAATTTTAGACAAGGTCTTGGAAGGTTGAGGATGAAAAGAAAATGAACTGAATTAATCTCACTCAGCATGCGGATTAAAAGTTCATTGAGACCATAGTATGCACGACGGTGCAATGCAATAAGCCCCGCCCAAAAAAATGGAAATAACACCCACGGGCTTTGTTTCCACATTGAAGAGGCAATAAGACCCACCAAAGAAAAGAATTAAGGCCCATGTCTTTTGTTGCCATTTAGAAGCAGCATTTATTTGAATCTGATGCACATGGGATCTTAAAATTAGTTCTCCTTCTTAGAAAAGATTACGAATACAGCGGATGCTCGAAATGCATATATTCTTTTTATTCGAAGGAAACAACATTTTGAGGTACCGAAAAACAAAGATCCAAAATTGATCGTGACATAGGACCTATGATGGAAGCTCAGTCCACCTTCTTATGCGCAGATAATTACTAAATCTACTTTCTTAGTGTTTGTTTTGCTCTTAGCTATACATTCTCCTGTTCTTTTCGTGTGAATTTTTTATGATCAACCCCAAGCCCGTACTACCCGAAGGGAAATTTAGTTCGCTTCGCTTTGCTATTTACTCACGGATAGAAAAATGAAGCTAAAAGCGAAGCGGAAAAAATTTTCTCAAGGGAATATGAATGTGTGGTGTAAAAATAAAAATTCGCGCGAATTTTTATTTTTACACCACACATCCATATTCCCTTGAGAAAATTTTTTCAGCTTCGCTTTTAGCGAAAGTGTTTAAGTGTTACCAGTAAGAAACCGGTGAATGAAAGCACACCTCTTTAGGCTTTTAGGAAGTGGGGGCTAGTAGTTGAGCAACGTTCGCGGTAAGGAGTCAGGGTAAGAAAGTTTCTAACGGTGTAGAGATCCCAAAGGGCAAAGAAATGAAAGATGAACTGCTTGTTCTCTGTTACTCCTTCGAGAAATATTATTGCCTTAAATTTGGCAATGTTTAATTCAAGGAAATCTTTCCTACACGAAGTGACGAATGAACTGAGCTAATTTTGAAGCTGGAGAAATTCCCAAACAGAGGAGACGACTTTGAAAAATTCTGTGCCATCAGCATAAAGTGCAAATTTTGGATGATCTTTTCGACATCATTGACGGTAAGGTTGAAAAGAGAGGTACAAGATGGACACCTTGGGGTACCCCGGAGGTTGCCACAAAAGGAACTCAAAGAGTAGAACGGAAACGAGCTCTATAGTGGCCGTTGTCTAGATAGAAAAAGATCCATTTGAGATGACTAGGGTTGACCACGATGAATGAAAGTTCGAATTGGATGATAAGATTTTGTCGAAAGGCTTGCTGAAATCTGTGGTTATTGGCGTCTACTTCGTTTCCTTTTTCAATCACAGAGAGTAAGAAGGAAACAGACTCAAATAGATTAGCGGTGGTGAGCTTTCCTTTACAAAATCCATGCTGCTTGGATATTAATTTGCACTGGAAAGAAATTGAAATTACTGCGTTTGAAAAGCTTAGGATTATGAGACAGTTAAGCTTTGGTTCTATATTTAGGAATTACTTAGTAAAGCTGTCAACGAAAACATATTCTTTGATAGATACTAAAGTGGGAGTGAGAGCAATTTGATCTACCGAAATATTCCAATGAGGATAGGTAAAATTGAAGTCACCGAAACCTATAATCAAGTCATGTCAAGCGCTTGTTAACAGTATCTACAACCGACTTGTACGAGTCTGTTGGTTGGCCAGGAAGGATGTACATATGTAGAAACACATTAGGATGAGGAACTGATTAGTAAATGTTAGTTTGATAGAAATGTAGTCTAGGAGATTGGAAGAGGAGGATGGGAAGAAGGAAGACTTGTATTTGTTGTGGACAGTAATTAGGACGCCTCTACTTGGGGGTTCACGATCAGATTGTTCGTCATCACGAAAGACATTGAAGAACACAAGAAACAGCTCTTGGCTTTTGATGTCCTGGGAAAGGTTTGCTTCAGTGACAGTTAGAGCAAAAATGTCAAAGATTATGAGATTGAAAGTCAACTGAGTGGTACCCGTGGCGTGATTTTAAGCATGTCTGCCTGTTAACCCATAGGTTCGTGGTTCGAATCCCAGCAGAGGCAAACATTTTTTTTTCACGAGTATCAAATTTTGCGAGGAATTGGCAAATGACAAGTCTTCCGTTTGTAAATTCATTGCCATGAAAAGCGCTTTCATGATTAGCCGTTCGGAACCGTCAGAAAATTGTAGGTACCCTCCATTTCCTCACAAAGCATGGTTGTGAGAATTGCGCTAGGCCCTGGGGCTCATCGCTTAGTTGCGCCACCCTATTTATTTATTTATTGAACTAAACTGAGTTCGTTTTAGAACGAAGATCTCTAACATTTTTGTAATAAAAAGAAATAAAGTGAAGGTAAGATGGTTTATATCCAGTGTTAGAAGCGATAGAACCAATCAGTTTCGGATTGGATTCTTTACAGGTAAGAGATCCTTTCGGATTGAATGTAGCGAGAAAAAGCTTAGAGCTCTTTGGGTATTTGTAAAGAAGAGATGTTAATTAGTCGTGGTTTCTACTGTAAAGATGCCTTAAGTATTGATTAGAATAAAGTTCTTCTTTTTGGAAAGACGCCAATACATAGCTTTTCGTTTGACCATTTACACACATATCGTCTGTTTTGTCATAAGGGAACAGACGAATGTTGTCAAACACTTCGCTATCTCTTAGTTTCGAAAGGACATAAATGGATTCGGTAGATTCAATGGTAGCAGAGGATCGAATGTAGAGTGAGATTCGGGTGGTGGCTGAGATGGGCATGCATTTGAAATATGAGAGCTTATAAAGCCAGGATATTTAGCTCTTGAGGTGCGGGGTCGAAGCTTCAAACAGAAGGCTAGAATAATTGGGAGTCGGGGTTAATATTGAGGGATACCCGTTGGTTATCATTTTTCGGCTGGTCTGCGGCTTGCTGTTCTTCAATTTTGTGTTGATGCAAAGACAGTCTGACCTTGGGTAAGAATTTAGGTTGGGACATAAGAGGAGGAGTACTACAACTGCAGCAAGGAATATCAGTTTAGTGGTGGCTGCTTACTCTTTTAAATTTTGAATTTTAGATTTTATGAAAGAGGATATGGTCATGTTGATGCATTTGATCGTTGAATGTGGATCTGGCATTTCAATGGAGCTGATGGGGGGTTGATAAATATAAGGAAGTATTTATGTGTCTTAGCATGCACAAGTGGAATCGAATTATCGAAAAAAGTATAAAAACAAATGTTTTAAAGTTTTCAGTATCAGTCATCAAAAAAGAACAATAAAATGAAGAACCGTCACAGTTCCACAGATAAGGAAGGAATTCTTGACATCTTCCAGATTTTTGAAAAATATCTGAGGGAGTTCTCCCAAGGCTGTAGGGAATTGCAGCATATACAAGATGCCTTAGAGGAAGAAATACGTTTGGTTAGAGAGGTACCAACCTTGGAGAGGCTACAGAGTGTAGCACACCTCATCAAGATTTTAAACATTAGGAGCTGTGAGCTGGGTTTTGGGGATGATGTACCTATCATCCCTATAGAAATATATATGTTTTTGCAAAAATTTTAAAAAATATAAGAAATAAAACTTTTTTTAAAAGCTATAAAAAAGATCATGTTTTTTTTCTTCTTATCAGAGAGAGAATTCTTTGAAAAGTGTTTAGGCTTAGGTACTTACGGTGTGCTTTTTCCTTCGACTTTTATTACAGTATTGGGCGGCTACCGTGTTTATCTAAAACATCTCATACATCTTCAGAGCTGTGAGCTGGGTTTTTGTGGCGTGTCGCGCATGTGACAGATGCACTAGGCTATCGGGGAAGTTGTAGTTTGATGTGTAAAAAGTCTACTTATGCGTACAAAAAAGTTATTTATAGAATCTTTTGGTATGTTGAGGCTTATAAAAAAGTGTGACGGTTGGTGGTGGTTTGAATTTGTATTTTTTTTTGTTTAGCTTTAAGATAGAGAATTTGTCACGATCGATTTTTGGTTGTGCATTGATTGTGGATGAACAGCATGTCATTTTACAGCTTATCATGAGGTTTCTTTCTTTCAGACATAGACACTGTTAGTTGTTCTATTTTTAGATTTAGATTTCAGAACTGAAAATTTGAATTTGAAAAATAATCTGTCTGCTGTTAGTTGTTCTATTTTTAGATCTTGTTGAAGGGGATTGTGGGTGATTTTGGAATTTAATTTAAATTGAAATAAAAATGCACACTGCCGAGGCTGAGATTTGAACCGGGGCCTCTGGCGTGTCGCGCATGTGACAGATGCACTAGGCTATCGGGGAAGTTGTAGTTTGATGTGTAAAAAGTCTACTTATGCGTACAAAAAAGTTATTTATAGAATCTTTTGGTATGTTGAGGCTTATAAAAAAGTGTGACGGTTGGTGGTGGTTTGAATTTGTATTTTTTGTTTAGCTTTAAGATAGAGAATTTGTCACGATCGATTTTCGATTGTGCATAGATTGCGTATTGTCAAGAAGATGCTCTGCAACTCAACTTGACCTAGAATTGCATACAAACAGCGAGTGGCCGTTGGTTGCGGATTTTTATTTTTTACTTTGGGGGGTTAGATTTCAGAACTGAAAATTTGAATTTGAAAAATAATCTGTCTGCTGTTAGTTGTTCTATTTTTAGATCTTGTTGAAGGGGATTGTGACAAAAACATGCTGCTAAGATGTTAAATGACATGGTCATGCACAATGTTGAATGTTATAAAAAGTGTGTGTGATGGATGGTAATGGATTGAATTTTGAATGGTTGACTATGTTTGAATAATCACAAAAAGTCGGTTAGTGGTGGCTGCTTACTCTTTTAAATTTTGAATTGTAGATTTTATGAAAGAGGATCTGGTCATGTTGATGCATTTGATGGTTGAATGTGGATCTGGCATTTCAATGGAGCTGATGGGGGGTTGATAAATATAAGGAAGTATTTATGTGTCTTAGCATGCACAAGTGGAATCGAATTATCGATGACTGTAGCGGAGACAAAAACGTATAAGGCCAAAGCGGAAAAAAGACGTTTTCTTAGCAATTACAGTTCATTGCCATATGGATTTTAAAGAGGAAGTTGTAGGTTGATGTGTAAAAAGTCTACTTATGCGTACAAAAAAGTTATTTATAGAATCTTTTGGTATGTTGAGGCTTATAAAAAGTGTGACGGTTGGTGGTGGTTTGAATTTGTTTTTTTTTTGTTTAGCTTTAAGATAGAGAATTTGTCACGATCGATTTTTGGTTGTGCATTGATTGTGGATGAACAGCATGTCATTTTACAGCTTATCATGAGGTTTCTTTCTTTCAGGCATAGACACTGTTAGTTGTTCTATTTTTAGATTTAGATTTCAGAACTGAAAATTTGAATTTGAAAAATAATCTGTCTGCTGTTAGTTGTTCTATTTTTAGATCTTGTTGAAGGGGATTGTGGGTGATTTTGGAATTTAATTTAAATTGAAATAAAAATGCACACTGCCGAGGCTGAGATTTGAACCGGGGCCTCTGGCGTGTCGCGCATGTGACAGATGCACTAGGCTATCGGGGAAGTTGTAGTTTGATGTGTAAAAAGTCTACTTTTGCGTACAAAAAAGTTATTTATAGAATCTTTTGGTATGTTGAGGCTTATAAAAAAGTGTGACGGTTGGTGGTGGTTTGAATTTGTATTTTTTTTGTTTAGCTTTAAGATAGAGAATTTGTCACGATCGATTTTTGGTTGTGCATTGATTGTGGATGAACAGCATGTCATTTTACAGCTTATCATGAGGTTTCTTTCTTTCAGACATAGACACTGTTAGTTGTTCTATTTTTAGATTTTGTTGAAGGGAATTGTGACTTGGGAGTATCGTTTTTGCGTATTGTGTTTGATGGACTGGGAGGGAAAGTAAAATATGAAAGGAAAGATTATGATGACAATGTATGTAGGGTTTTTTTGTTGTGAATTTCGATGGGTTGATATGGTATGGTAGCCAGAATGTGTAGGTAGAGAATTTCGAGCGATGTTCGATTGTGCATAGATTGCGTATTGTCAAGAAGATGCTCTGCAACTCAACTTGACCTAGAATTGCATACAAACAGCGAGTGGCCGTTGGTTGCGGATTTTTATTTTTTACTTTGGGGGGTTAGATTTCAGAACTGAAAATTTGAATTTGAAAAATAATATGTCGGCTATTAGTTGTTCTATTTTTAGATTTTGTTGAAGGGGACGCCGCGCCGCGTGCTGCAGCAAAGAATATTTTTGGAGTTGAAATTTTAATTTTAAGATAAGCTAGGGAAGCAATCGACCCGCCTACGCGATGAATAAAAGTGTCAACGAAGTATTCTTTTGTTCACATAATGCTTAAATGCATTTTGCGCTGGAAATTGATTGTTGCTTTTGCAACAAAGTATCTTGGAGATACAAAGAATAAGGAAGCTATGTATTTGTTCCTTAGGGATTGATTACTGAATTGTATGAACTGTGGGTGGTATAACTTGCATATCAACTTACAGTTCTTGGCATGCTGTAGACGAAATCAAGTCATTAAAACTTATTTTATGTTTATGTTTCCTTTTCCATATGAATGTATATTTTGATTATGAGTACTCTTGAATGTGTCACAGTGACCAAGAATCGATATGTTTGGATTATATGGATGAAGTCTTGTACTAGCCTGTAGGATCACAAGCCATGAACAAATTATATTGGTTTTCCAAGATTAGAGTGGGGATGTCATTGAAATTTTGGAAAGGAAACTTAGTATAAAAAGTAGAGCATTTTCCAAATAAAAATTATTCTTCAAGAATACCTCAAAAGTGTAGTTCTTTCATTTTTCGATTTTCAATAAATTCTAAAATCTATTAAAAAATGTCTGGGTTTTCAAATAAACTGAACAACCTTCACAGTTCCACAGACAAGGAAGGAATTCTGGACATCTTCCAGATTTTCGAAAAATATCTGGAGGAGTTCTCCCAAGGCTGTTGGGAATTAAAACATCTGAAAGATGCCTTAGAGGAAGAACTACGTTTGGCTAGAGAGGTGCCAACCTTGGGGAGGCTACAGAGTGTGGCACACCTCATCAAGATTTTAAATATTAGGAGCTGTGAGCTGGGTTTTGGGGATGATGTACCTATCATCCCCATAGAAATATATATTTTTTTACAAAAATTTTAAAAAATATAAAAAATAAAATTTTTTTTTTAAAAACTATAAGAAATCATGTTTTTTTCTTCTTATCAGAGAGAGAATTCTTTGAAAAGTGTTTAGGCTTAGGTACCTACAGTGTGCCTTTTTCCCTCGACTTTTTATTACAGTATTGGGCAGTTACCGTGTGTATCTAACACATCTCATACATCTTCATACATCTCCAGAGCTGTGAGCTGGGTTTTTGTAAAAATGATGAATAATGACCGGTTTGCAGCTGTTACGAGCGGTTTGAAAGCGGTTTGAAGCTGTTTGGGGCTGTTTGAAAAGCGGTTTGGAGCTGTTACGAGCTGTTCGGAGCGGTTTGAAAAGCGGTTTGGAGCTGTTTGAAAAGCGGTTTGGAGCTGTTACGAGCTGTTCGGAGCTGTTTGAAAAGCGGTTTGGGGCTGTTTGAAAAGCTGTTTGGAGCTGTTACGAGCTGTTCGGAGCGGTTTGAAAAGCGGTTTGGAGCTGTTTGAAAAGCGTTTTGGAGCTGTTACGAGCTGTTCGGAGCGGTTTGAAACCGGTTTGCAGCTGTTACGAGCGGTTTGAAAGCGGTTTGAAGCTGTTTGGGGCTGTTTGAAAAGCGGTTTGGAGCTGTTACGAGCTGTTCGGAGCGGTTTGAAAAGCGGTTTGGAGCTGTTTGAAAAGCGGTTTGGAGCTGTTACGAGCTGTTCGGAGCTGTTTGAAAAGCGGTTTGGGGCTGTTTGAAAAGCTGTTTGGAGCTGTTACGAGCTGTTCGGAGCGGTTTGAAAAGCGGTTTGGAGCTGTTTGAAAAGCGTTTTGGAGCTGTTACGAGCTGTTCGGAGCGGTTTGAAAGCGGTTTGAAGCTGTTTTGGGGCTGTTTGAAAAGCTGTTTGGAGCTGTTACGAGCTGTTCGGAGCGGTTTGAAAAGCGGTTTGGGGCTGTTTGAAAAGCGGTTTGGAGCTGTTTGAAAAGCGTTTTGGAGCTGTTACGAGCTGTTCGGAGCGGTTTGAAAGCGGTTTGAAGCTGTTTTGGGGCTGTTTGGAGCTGTTACGAGCCTTTTCCAAAGTTCTGTTTAAATCGGTCTTACCCCTTCCCTATAAAACAAATCACATTATCATTTTGCGTCATATGTGCAGAAATGTTCTATGAGAACACTTCGTTACAGTTTACTGAACACAATACTACAGTTAAAAATCGATTCACACAGTTCAATGATCAAAGTTCATCAATTAAGACAAGTACCTGTAATATCTTTCTTAACTTAAATCCATTACGATTATTTCGATGTATACGAACCTTATTTACGGATTGTTTTTATAAAAAGCAAACAAATAAAAATGATGCATATAGATGTGAAACTCAAACAAGAACTTATTAAAACCACAGAAGCACTACGAAAAAAATACAAAGCTCTTAAGCGGGGTAAAGAAGCTTACGAAACTCAAGTAGAGAATGCTTTAAGACCAATTACTACTCCACTTAATAAATTAGTTGAAAAATCAAACTCTAAGCAAGAGGAAGATCATGAGAAAAATATTTTTCAAAGTTCTACAAAGAAAATTGAACCCACTAAAAAGGAAGAAGAATTTATTACACCGTCACCTTCCTTTAGTTACGCCATTACAGATAACAATAATAGTACCCCAAGAACCCATTTAGAACATTCGAAGACTAGAAAAAGTCAACGCATTAAGCATAGGAATTTTGCAGAGCAGTTATCTCATGAAGAATTTTCCGACATTCCTAAAAAATATCTGAATTTATTTATTAACAATTCCAATTCAATTGATAATATATATGGTATATACTTGAAAAATGGAAAGCTATATATTGGAGATGGTGAGTTCAGGGTTCAAGGAAATGATATACATGTAAAAACTAAGAACTTTAAAGGGACACATGGATTATACGAGCTCCTATTCATGAAAAGACCAAACGAAAAAATATATAATAGTGAAGACTTAAACAACTATAAAACTATATTAACGGATACCAATTCGCATAGAGATTCCCATGATTCAGAGAAACAAGTACGAGGTAATCGTGGTGCTAAATACAACATAATAAAACATTTATTTGCGAATACCACACCTTCATTCGGAAGTGGATTAATGACATTATCAAGCATGAAGAAAGACTTTATATATTGGGATGATCCGAATGAACTTGTAGATCGATTGAAGCTTTTAATCGGGTCACAACAAGCAGGGAATAATAATCACTCTAATGAAATTGTCTCAATTGTTGAAGAATTAAAAGAGAAAAACATAATTGTATAAAGACATATTATGAGTAAAGACAAATTTGGTCGTTTTTCCAACAGAGCTAGAGTAAAGATTGGGCCGCGAGGATTGCAGGGAGAGCGGGGTCCACAAGGTATACCAGGACCACCTGGCGAAGGATTCTTCAAAACAGAAGCTGGAAATTACGATTTAAAATTGAAAAGATTACAAAATATTCAGGAACCGTATGATAAGAGAGACGCTACTTCCAAAACCTATGTCGATGAAAAAATTGAGCACATGCAGCGAAGCTTTCAAAACGAAATCCATCATTTACGACAACAGTTTTTAAAAAATGCATTTATTGTGGTGAAAGATTCAGCAACTGGAAATTAAAATCAGTTTAACTATAGACACCATAGTGTCAAGTCACAATTCATTCGTTATGTCTAACATTGAATATACTTTGATTATTGAAGATATTTTAAACTTACTTAAGTATAATCAGAATATCTTATTAGAGGAACATTATGAGGAATTTCTGAACACTTTGAGTTTTTTGAACCAGTTTGAAGGTGTATCATCGTCAGAGTCTGTCAATGGATGTCATTTTATAAATTGCCCATGGTCTTCGAATCAATGTAAGGAAGGCCCAGACACATGTGCTTGCTATATACTTGAGAATAAATTATTAAGAATGAAAAAGTTGATACTATTATATAAAAGATTACAAAATAAACAAATATAAGAATGAAATGCTTTTTTCTTTTCAATCAGTTTAAAGAAAGATGAGTAAAAGAGATGTTGTCAATGAATTACATAAACCTGCTCGGAGGAATTTTAAAAAGAGGCGAGTTATTATTAAGGGATTAGATGATTTATGGCAAGCTGATCTAGTTGAAATGGGTGTCTATTCAAATGATAATGAAAATTTCCGATATCTTCTCACGGTTATTGATACATTTTCCAAGTTTGCTTGGACAGTTCCCATCAAAAACAAAACAGGGCACAATGTCACTATTGCTATGCAACATATTTTCAGTAAAGACACACGTACCCCAAAAAACCTACAAACTGATGATGGGAAAGAATTTTTCAACGCCTCTTTTCAAAGTCTCATGAAAAAATATAAAATCAATCATTATTCATCATTTACTTCACTTAAGGCATCTATTGTTGAAAGATTTAATCGTACCTTAAAAACACTTATGTGGAAGGAATTCAGTGCAAGTGGTTCATATCGGTGGATTGGTTTAATAGATATGCTTACTAAAAAATATAATAATTCTATTCATCGAACAATCAAAATAAAACCATCCGAGGTAAATGCTGCAAATGAAAGGCATTTACTCTCAACAGTATATAATCGTATAAAAATTCATATTCCCCCGAAATTTAGAATTGGAGATTTCGTAAGAATAAGTAAATACAAACATGTATTTGATAAAGGATACACACCGAATTGGACAACGGAAATCTTCAAAATAATCAAAGTGCAACATACAAATCCTGTCACATATCTACTAGAAGACTATGAAGGTACCACAATTAAGGGTGGATTCTACGAACTTGAACTACAAAAAACAAAATTTCCCGACACATTCCTAATTGAAAAAGTTCTTCAAACGAAAAAAAATCAGATATTTGTTAAATGGCTTGGGTTTTCATCCAAACACAACTCATGGATTCCTAAGAAATTTAAGAAAAACTAAACTATGTAATCTCAATACCTACACAAGGAAATAAATTATTACTTTTACTGATAACAAACAAATTGAGTTTTAGATTAATTGCAGGCATAAAAATAATATTTTTTTCATGGTGCAGCGAACTTAAAATTCAATAAACGCAGTCATCCCCATAAGATTCTACAAAAACCCAGCTCACAGCTCTGAAGATGTATGAGATGTTTTAGATAAACACGGTAGCCGCCCAATACTGTAATAAAAGTCGAAGGAAAAAGCACACCGTAAGTACCTAAGCCTAAACACTTTTCAAAGAATTCTCTCTCTGATAAGAAGAAAAAAAACATGATCTTTTTTATAGCTTTTAAAAAAAGTTTTATTTCTTATATTTTTTAAAATTTTTGCAAAAACATATATATTTCTATAGGGATGATAGGTACATCATCCCCAAAACCCAGCTCACAGCTCCTAATGTTTAAAATCTTGATGAGGTGTGCTACACTCTGTAGCCTCTCCAAGGTTGGTACCTCTCTAACCAAACGTATTTCTTCCTCTAAGGCATCTTGTATATGCTGCAATTCCCTACAGCCTTGGGAGAACTCCCTCAGATATTTTTCAAAAATCTGGAAGATGTCAAGAATTCCTTCCTTATCTGTGGAACTGTGACGGTTCTTCATTTTATTGTTCTTTTTTGATGAATGATACTGAAAACTTTAAAACATTTGTTTTTATACTTTTTTCGATAATTCGATTCCACTTGTGCATGCTAAGACACATAAATACTTCCTTATATTTATCAACCCCCCATCAGCTCCATTGAAATGCCAGATCCACATTCAACGATCAAATGCATCAACATGACCATATCCTCTTTCATAAAATCTAAAATTCAAAATTTAAAAGAGTAAGCAGCCACCACTAACCGACTTTTGTGATTATTCAAACATAGTCAACCATTCAAAATTCAATCCATTACCATCCGTCACACACACTTTTTATAACATTCAACATTGTGCATGAGCATGTCATTTAACATCTTAGCAGCATGTTTTTGTCACAATCCCCTTCAACAAGATCTAAAAATAGAACAACTAACAGCAGACAGATTATTTTTCAAATTCAAATTTTCAGTTCTGAAATCAAAATCTAAAAATAGAACAACTAACAGTGTCTATGCCTGAAAGAAAGAAACCTCATGATAAACTGTAAAATGACATGCTGTTCATCCACAATCAATGCACAACCAAAAATCGATCGTGACAAATTCTCTATCTTAAAGCTAAACAAAAAAAAACAAATTCAAACCACCTCCCACAAAAAGTTATCCCAATTTTATCTGTGGGGGCTAGATCACTTGTAGCTATCTTTAGCATATCGTTCACTGCCTCCTTTACCCACGACGTTGGTTCTTCATTTTTGGGGATCGAGCGAATCTTGAATTCAATTTTTCGCCCCTTTAAATTGAACCTTTTGTTTTGGGTTGTGATATCACTCACAATTTTGATTTTCTAAAAAAAATAAAACAAAAAAGCATTCAGAGAAGAAGAAGAACCATTTTCAATAAAAAACCAAAAACATTTTAAGTAATTTTTTTTGAAATATTTATATTTTATTTTTTTTTGTTTTTGCTCTATAAGATAGAATTATTTTTTTTTCAATATTTTTTCTTGTGAGTTATAGAGGATGCCTTGACTATCAAAATAGTCATTAAAACTGAAGTTAGGTACTATATTTACCTCTTCGGTTATTTGAAGCTTTTGCTTCCTTTTTTGTTTCGACTGTTGCAGCTGTTGCTGTTGTTGTTGTTGTTGTTGTTGCAGTTGCAGCTCCAGCTGCTGTTGCTGTTGCAGCTCCATCTGCTGTTGCTGTTGCTGTTGCTGCTGCTGTTGTTGTTGTTGTTGTTGTTGTTGTTGCTGTTGTTGTTGTTGTTGTTGTTGTTGTTGTTGTTGTTGCTCCTGAAATATTTTTCATAAATTAGTATTTTATTTTTATTAAATTATATTTCTTTCTATAACTTACCATACTTTCCTTGTCGTGGAAATCAATATGGAACGAATTTGTTCCATATGGACCCACAACTTCAAAGGCTAGATTAGCTAGCCCCTCTATATCCTCGTCGTCCATCTGCGTTAGGCACCTCTTTGGTAGGTAAACCTCACAGTCGTCCAACTCCAACATGATGGACGGGCCAAAATCAGATTGCTTCCTGAACCCTCGTACTACATTATATTTCTTCTTCAGCTCCAGCTGCGCCAGTCTTTTGTAAGGCTTCCTCTTCAATTCAACCTTTTTAGGTTGAGTTGATATCTTAGACTTCAACTTGTTCAAAAATCCCGACATTTTTTAAGTAGATTTTATATGTATGAAAATAATAAAAGAACTACACTTTTTGACTTTTTCTTGAAGAATAATTTTTATTTGAAAGACGCTCTACTTCTTATACTAAGTTCCCTTTTCCAAAATCTCAATGACATCCCCACTCTAATCTTGGAAAACCAATATAATTTGTTCATGGCTTGTGATCCTACAGGCTAGTACAAGACTTCATCCATATAATCCAAACATATCGATTCTTGGTCACTGTGACACATTCAAGAGTACTCATAATCAAAATATACATTCATATGGAAAAGGAAACATAAACATAAAATAAGTTTTAATGACTTGATTTCGTCTACAGCATGCCAAGAACTGTAAGTTGATATGCAAGTTATACCACCCACAGTTCATACAATTCAGTAATCAATCCCTAAGGAACAAATACATAGCTTCCTTATTCTTTGTATCTCCAAGATACTTTGTTGCAAAAGCAACAATCAATTTCCAGCGCAAAATGCATTTAAGCATTATGTGAACAAAAGAATACTTCGTTGACACTTTTATTCATCGCGTAGGCGGGTCGATTGCTTCCCTAGCTTATCTTAAAATTAAAATTTCAACTCCAAAAATATTCTTTGCTGCAGCACGCGGCGCGGCGTCCCCTTCAACAAAATCTAAAAATAGAACAACTAATAGCCGACATATTATTTTTCAAATTCAAATTTTCAGTTCTGAAATCTAACCCCCCAAAGTAAAAAATAAAAATCCGCAACCAACGGCCACTCGCTGTTTGTATGCAATTCTAGGTCAAGTTGAGTTGCAGAGCATCTTCCTGACAATACGCAATCTATGCACAATCGAACATCGCTCGAAATTCTCTACCTACACATTCTGGCTACCATACCATATCAACCCATCGAAATTCACAACAAAAAAAACCCTACATACATTGTCATCATAATCTTTCCTTTCATATTTTACTTCCCCTCCCAGTCCATCAAACACAATACGCAAAAACGATACTCCCAAGTCACAATTCCCTTCAACAAAATCTAAAAATAGAACAACTAACAGTGTCTATGTCTGAAAGAAAGAAACCTCATGATAAGCTGTAAAATGACATGCTGTTCATCCACAATCAATGCACAACCAAAAATCGATCGTGACAAATTCTCTATCTTAAAGCTAAACAAAAAATACAAATTCAAACCACCACCAACCGTCACACTTTTTTATAAGCCTCAACATACCAAAAGATTCTATAAATAACTTTTTTGTACGCATAAGTAGACTTTTTACACATCAAACTACAACTTCCCCGATAGCCTAGTGCATCTGTCACATGCGCGACACGCCAGAGGCCCCGGTTCAAATCTCAGCCTCGGCAGTGTGCATTTTTATTTCAATTTAAATTAAATTCCAAAATCACCCACAATCCCCTTCAACAAGATCTAAAAATAGAACAACTAACAGCAGACAGATTATTTTTCAAATTCAAATTTTCAGTTCTGAAATCTAAATCTAAAAATAGAACAACTAACAGTGTCTATGTCTGAAAGAAAGAAACCTCATGATAAGCTGTAAAATGACATGCTGTTCATCCACAATCAATGCACAACCAAAAATCGATCGTGACAAATTCTCTATCTTAAAGCTAAACAAAAAAAATACAAATTCAAACCACCACCAACCGTCACACTTTTTTATAAGCCTCAACATACCAAAAGATTCTATAAATAACTTTTTTGTACGCATAAGTAGACTTTTTACACATCAAACTACAACTTCCCCGATAGCCTAGTGCATCTGTCACATGCGCGACACGCCAGAGGCCCCGGTTCAAATCTCAGCCTCGGCAGTGTGCATTTTTATTTCAATTTAAAATTAAATTCCAAAATCACCCATAGCGCAGCGGCGGCCACCTCAAACAAAACATAAACCCATTAAACACCCATTAAACACCCCATTAACATCCCATTAAATAAACACCGCGGTGACCTCAAACGAATTCAAGGGCACCATACCATCCAAAATTTTCCCACGCCGTGGTCACCCAATACCTACTGAAGTTTCTTCGCAG